>KN805358.1:2243831-2806190 GCA_000818905.1 Trebouxia gelatinosa
TTGCAACAGCAGCAGCAGCAGTGTCAGCAGCAGTGTCGGCACTGCCTGTAGCATTGGGTTGCTGCTCAATTGTGGGTGCTGTGTCCATTGCATCAACAGTAGCATGGTCACTAGCACCTGCTTGCACATCAACAGCCGATGCACTACCCATACCATCGGTTGCAGCATCAGCAGCAGTACCACCACTGTTGCTCTGGGGGTGTCCAGCATGTTGGGAAACTGCCGCCTGGTTTGTTGCACCGGCTTCCTGATCTTCTGCTTCAAGTTCAGTCAAGGAGCCTGCTTGGTTGCTTTGCGTGTCTACAGCGTCTGCGCCAACTGCCTCCTGAGGATCACTGCCCTTGACTNTGTCGGCACTGCCTGTAGCATTGGGTTGCTGCTCAATTGTGGGTGCTGTGTCCATTGCATCAACAGTAGCATGGTCACTAGCACCTGCTTGCACATCAACAGCCGATGCACTACCCATACCATCGGTTGCAGCATCAGCAGCAGTACCACCACTGNACCACAAACTTCAAGCTGAACATCAAGGAAACGCATGAGTGAGCACCAGGAGACTGTGAACAGAATGTTGAGGAGCTTAAACGGTGTGTCAAGAGGGTCAGCGAGTTGAGGGGTTGTGCAGCGTATGTTGTGCAGGCATCTAGTACTGCGCCAACAGACAGCAATTGGTAGCCACTCTAAAACAGATGCTTACCCAAGTCTCTTGGACTCTTTAATACGCTCATCTCTGGCTGAGATTTCTGCCTGGTATCGGTCCATAAACTGATGGCTCTTCACTATGGCAACTAGTTTTTGAGCCTTGGCATTGCCCTGCAGGTGTACACAGGGTCNACAGAGCAGGGTATCTCAAACAGAGCTCATTATTTTCACTGCCTGTGGGTCTGCACATCTTTCCAGAACAGCAATTNCCACAGATACCAGGCCAATGGTCAGAGGAGCATAATCAACATTTGTTGGTCGATATCCTGATCTTACGGTGTAACAATTGAATGAAGGAGGGTTGTCTTGAACTAGAGCCTGTTTAGCTTGGTTGGTAGCATCGGTGTTGTAGAGCCTTACTTGAATTTGGACCAGTCAACTTGGGCGGTGGGAATGACCATGCTGACAGTGGCAGCCTTGCTGGCTTGCACTGCAGCGTTGACCTTGTCCNTACCTGCACAGTGAGGTACTCTGCCCAGATGTCAGACGATGACAGGACGATGACGAACTGCCAGGCTTGTGTCCAACATTGTTGTAGTTGAAACCAGGCATTTGTCAACTGCGTCAAAGCGTATAACATGAGTTTGGGGTGTTGTCAAATGTAGCTAGCTATGCACCCACTTGAGACTTGGTGACAGCAGTCAATGACGTTCGTACCCCTGTTGTTCTGTGTTTGAGCAATCACTGATTGCTGCTTCCTGGATTTGTTAGGCTGTTGTCAGTCAGCAAGTGGGAGATCAGTTTTAAGGCAACCTGCAAGTGACACCAAGATTGAGCTGGGGTTGCAGCTGCAAATGACAGCTGCAAGTTTGAATCAATGAACACAGGTCCACCTGTGGCAAAGTTGCAGCAGAGACCGCTTGGATTACACACAGATGCTGATTGTCTCAAACTGTTGCCAACTCAACTGCCCTTTTTTGCAGCCCTGGTGCGCGGTCCGTCATCTGCCTTGCTCTGCAACCTCAAATAAAGTCTGAGGGTCAGACAGTCAAGAACCATGGTCAGCAAGCAGAAAGCTCTGTGCGTCCAGGACTCTACAAGCTCTGTTGCGCAACCACCACCGCAAGTTCAGACTTGCCACCAACTGGAGTCGCTTCCTGACAAGATGAGCATCACCTCTTCCCTCAGTGTACAACAGCCTATCAGTGGCTGCAAGCTATCAGTGGCTGCTTCCTGAAAGCAGTACACCTTTCTGGAAGTGATCTGCTTCCTGCACACAGCCTGAAGGTCTGCTTCTGGTCACCCGAGAGTTGGACCACAAGACGTCCACCAAGCAGTCACCGAGAGCCGACGTCCTGTAGTTGCGTAGGCTATACAANAATGCACCCACAGCGATGCTGCAGTGATGACTTGTGCAAATAGCTGCTGAATGCCCACTAATTTGGGGAAGAACTGTGGCTTGAAAGTCCCTGCAATGCCAATGCTTGTGTCATGTAAGCTTTATAGATTGAACCATCACTTGGTGTGTACTGAAACATATGAGACCTGTGAGTCCTGCCTGCAAACTCCCTGGCATGATGAGCTGGAGTGTCTCGGGTGTCCAGCTTTGCACTAACAAAGCTAGGTATGCAGCTGATAGAGGTACAAATATCCAGTCTGACTGCATGAGCCCGACAGTCAGCCTACGCCGTGGTGTGAGCAGCATCTGCAACAGGCAGGATGANTCATGCAACACACTCTCTCATAAAAGGGGCATATATGTGCAACAGCATTACATCGCCATTTGTTCTGCATTCTGCATTCCAGAACGCCTGTACCATGTTGCAATGCCTGGCAGTGTGTGAACGANAACATGACCTCTTGTTGGCAGCACCTGTGGCTGCCTGCTGATATCTGCTGCATGCATACACATACACTGGCACCACAATTGTTTGAGGCTGGCTGTACAGCTCACCTGCATCCTTGCCACCAAACGATGGAAGCAACAACTGTCAACATCACAGCACGATTCTTGAGCGCATGCACTCAGCACTGACTGTTGTCATCGCCAAGCACAGAGATGACATGAAGCGCAAGGCATGAGTGATAGNCAGCCCAACATGAAGTGCGTGGTCTTGCATGCAGGCCAATCAAAGCAGAGCCTGCAGTGGTCCAGCAAACTGCTGCACAGATGCCACAACCTCAAGCGGTCCATGCTGAAGAGGCGGCTCACCAGTACCCTATCAGTGCTTCCCATGCTGAGGCCATAGTGCGTGNAAGTGCAATAGTGGCAGAGGTATTGCAGCTGCAAGACATGGCTCCAGCACAGCCCCAAAGCCCAAGTATGAGGCGAGTTGGCTCATGCAGAACAGAATTTGCAAGTTGCGCAGTTGTGTGCAGTGTGAGGTACTTGCAGATTGTACAGCTTCACGGTTAGGACAGAAACACATGGACTGTTCCAAGCACATACCAAAATACATAGGTATGACGATCAACTTATGCGATGTAAGACCAGATTGGGCCAGCACAGCACTGACAGCAGCTGCAGCCACATCATCACGCTACTCTGGGACGAGGCAATCCGCTGGCATGAGGTGCTGCACAGAATGCAGCGAAGTGCAAAGCACGTTGTCTGAAAAGTGCAAAACTTTAAAGGCTACTGGCATGCATAAAATGTAACAGTTGTTGACTACACAGTGGCAGAGGCAAGGTTGCATCTAATTCGCGCATGCAATGCATTTTTGCAAGTAATGCGCATGCTGTAACAGATAGGCACCTAGTGTCATAGTGCTGTAAACAAAGTTGCCAGGCAGTGTTGAGTTTCAATGGAATGTGCACAGACTACCTAGAAATGACCAATATGCTAACACCCCATCAGAGCAGCCCGCTGAGTGCATACGCTGACAGGATGAGTAGGTGGATTGCATTGACAATGACAGAACTGCCCTTGACAATTTCCCAGCTTGGCTCACCTCAAATGGGCATTCTGTGAAAACTTGACTAAGGGTGGAAGCCAAGCGTGTTGTATATCCCCAATAGGTTCCTTGCTGCTGCCTGGGACTTGACGGTTCAGCCAATTGGCCAAATAGGACTTGCTGTCCAGACCCTAGCCCTGGCTGTTGTAGGGTGAACTCATTGGGCTGTGCACCCATTTGAAGGGNTTGAGGATCTGCCTCCTGATGTTTTCAATGATGATGAAGGAGGAACTAACCCCTTTCAGGTGTTCTTTCATCTGCACTGCAGCACAAGCAGCTTATGCTAAATAGCCTGTGCTGTAGCTAAGCAGCAATGAGGGCACCAACAGCTACATGCAAACAATATGTGTGATTTGACGTGGTCTGACCATTTTCTTGACTTGATTGTGGTGATCCTTCGTCCTTTGCTGCAGATGTGCCTGCCCTGCCCTAAGGCCCCTCTGATCTGTGTGCTGCAAGCAGACATGCTGTCAGAGTGACTGTGCATGGCCCCTGGAGTACCGCATTATAAGTGCACTCTCAGAGTCTGAATGCAAGCACTATTTCAAACACACGTTGAGGTGCTGGCAGGTGCACTGCTGTGCACTGACCTGATGCAGTCTAGCCAGGTAAGTTGTGGCGTCAAACGCGTCTCCATGAGGGGTGACCTGTGCATGACATAGGGTAAGACTACTTTGTGATGTCTCCCGGATGTCAAACAAGTGCTTGCAAAGGTCATGTGTTGCACACCTTTCTCTTCAGATCTGAAAAGCTTATCCCTAGGCTTTCAGGACGCAACCTGAGACCACATGAGAAGGATCTGCCTGGGCGATTTGCAAGAGCCTGTAATTGCTCACCAACTGTGCTTCCATGTCGAAAGACACTGCCTGTCCTCGCCACACGACTTGTAACCTGCAGCACTGAATACAGCTTTGTCCTGGGCCACACTTGTGTGGCAATTCCGATCAAGATTCCCACCTGTGGCATTTGGCTGAAGGAAGCATTCAGGCGGACTTGTTGGTTCCACACTGGAACAGGGGCCAACTGGACCAAGGTACAGGTGCGTAGGTCTACAGTTCCCATGCCTAACATGTCCTCAGCCTCCAAGGCTGGATGATCAGGCAAAGGTTCAGCCGGCCTGCCACCTGCTCCATTTCCATTACCAGTCTTATCTGCTGTGAATGAGCCAGCAGCAGCCAAGGCTGCAGCAAGCTGGCCCAGGTCGTCATTGTCACAAGCAGACCAGGAGGCTGGAAGGACGTCATCATGATCTTGATGGCTTGACTCTTCATCTGGTTCAAAAGCTGTATTAAAACGTACTTGCCCANAGGCCAGCATGGAGAGCCTGCTGAGCAATGAGTGGTACAGCAAGCACATCAAGGGCCGCCAGGAGTGCATGATTGGCTACTCTGATTCTGGCAAAGATGCTGGCCGCCTGGCTGCNCCAATATGCTGCCCAGTATTTGCTGAAAACTGCTTGAAACTGGCCGATGAAGGGTTTTGGGAACTTGCTGTCAAAATGCAACGCCTGTGTGCNAGAGCAAAGGAGACAAGGTCTATCTGGCCTGTGTCAGGCAGTGATTTACTGAGCTTTCCAAGCACCTGCTCACAGCAGCGATTCTTGTAAGATTAGCTGTGATAGTCCAGCCGGAACCAGCCAGGCCGTCAGGTAGTATTGAAGCATGCCTGGGGTAAGAATGCCTTTTGTGCGTTGGTTGACCAGCAAGCTTGAAGTGTGCCTTTAGCTAGAAGCATGCTGTGGTCCACTGAGACGTTGTGAGCTGGCAACAATGCTTGACTGGCACACTGCAACTCTCCACTGTTGTTAGAGC
Source organism: Trebouxia gelatinosa (assembly GCA_000818905.1). Taxonomy (NCBI): domain Eukaryota; kingdom Viridiplantae; phylum Chlorophyta; class Trebouxiophyceae; order Trebouxiales; family Trebouxiaceae; genus Trebouxia; species Trebouxia gelatinosa. The sequence goes on from KN805358.1 coordinate 2,249,239, forward strand.
CTCAAGGTGCAAAGTCTCAGCAGACAAAGACAGTATTGCAGCTAAAGCTGCTGTAGCTCACCTTGAGCATGTATCTGAACAAGCTTTCAAGATGTTTATGGCTGTCTGGCTCTGGCAGCATGCTGCAGCAAGCAAGTTACTGTGCTGNCTGAGGAACTGGAGAACTTCCTGGATGATAGAACCCCACAGATCCCCTCTGTCCAGGTAGAGACTGGCAATGGCAAACAAGGCCTCAGCACATTGCAGCTTGGAAGTGACATGCTGACGTTTGTCTGCGTGCCTTTGCGTTTCCTCTTCATGCTGTCATTGTCAATGGTATGCATTTCAGGTCCTGCAATGCCTGCAGGGGGAGCACAGGGTTGACAACTGATGCACAGTCGTGACCGCAAGTGCAGGGCTGTCTTGCAGTGCTTCTGAGACCTGTGCTGTCTGCAGTGCGCAGATGGAGGCACAATGACAGGAGCGAGTTGGCTGGACATCAATGGGCATGCAGGCCAGGTCATGCTGGATCCATACGGCCCTCTTGTAGCAGCGGTGACCCTGCCTGACAATGCCAACCTGGTGGCGCCTAAGGGTGGGGCAGCAGGCAGCATGCCCATCAACACCCCCCAGCTCACCCTCAGCAGCCTTGCCTTCCTTCTGGATGACTTCAGCTTCCAAGATGTGCCCTCTCCACGCCGGAGTCTCAGGGATACTATTGTCTTTGAGCTGGATGTGCCCACATTCACCTCAGGCAGACAGGCACAGCAGGAAGGGGTACCTACTGAACACCAGGGCAAGATCCTGGGAGTGTTGGACCGGCTGGGTCATATCAAGTGGGTTGCTGCTGAAGTGCAGCAGATTGTAAGCCAGGTCACCTCACAATTACAGGCTGTGCATTCAGCCCCCTTGCAGGCTGTGCAACTTCAGCAAGACAATGACGAGCAACCTTCTCAAGCACGCTGACAGTCTGTAAGCTCAAGAGATTTGCTTGACATAGTTTTGCTGAACTTCCACAACCTGCAAGATGGCTGAATGTACATGCTATCTGCATGAAGTGGCTCAAACAAGGATTTTCACGACTGCATAGTTAAAACTGAAAACACACCTGTCTGTGACCTGCTGGGTCTGGCCTCCTGTCTGTCACACAGACATGCCTCCACCCCTCTGTGTCCCAGACTGCAAGTCTTTGGTCTTACTTGCAATCAGCCTGAACAACACAACCAAGCTGAGCTGATGCACAGAGCACTGATGGCCCACTGTNGAACTCAGGCTTGGGCATGACGAACCCAGCAAAGAGGTTCATGAGACCATAGAAGGCTCCCGAGATGATGGCTGCCATCATGAGGTTGGGGGTGACAGCCACACAGGCCACCCCATAATANCAGGCCAGACACCAAGTGTACACAACATGCACCTCTGTATTGTAGATATATGAAGCAGAAAATGTTCTCTGCTTGCCAAACGGGGTGATTTGACTCCTTTACAACCATTCATCCTGCCAGACCAGTGACAGGACATAAGCAGCAACATACACAAGTCATTTGGCAGTTCATGCATGACACAGCCATGCCATGTCCTGCGCACTGCACACACACTACTTGGCGTGAGCTTGCCTGCATAGATGGTCTGGCCACCCCGCTTCAGCAGTAGCAGCTCATCAAAGGACTCGAAGATGTCAATGCTGGGCTGGTGGATGGTGCAGACTATGGTTCTGCCAGTGTTGACAATGTTACGCACTGTCCTCATGACAATGGCGGCTGCTCTGGCATCCAACCCTGCAGAAGTAACGAGAGGCCATGTGAGCAGTGGATTGATTACATGGAAAGGATCGCATCCAGGCAAGCTGACATTCATGGAAACATTGAATGTGCATGCTCTCCAGCTTGACTANCCAACGAGTGTTCAAGGGTGATGATGTCAACTGGAATGAGTTTATGTCAACGTTGGCATAACTAAAAGACTGCAAGGAGTTGTGAGTGTTGTGCAGTGCAAGGCAGGGCTTGATGGATTACGAGACTTTTGTTATTTACTACTTGTTTATTTTTGGCTTTCTTGGTGCCTAGTGGTTAGGGCAGCTGAGAGCTACCAGCATAAATAATAGGAAAGTGGGAATCTCTTGACAACGACCTGACATAGGTCAGCAGATCACTAATGGCCTCTCAGCTGTAAGGTTACACCTGCTGCAGAGTGGGCCGTGATCTTACCTTCAGCAGTGTCATCTGCCACAGGGCCCTTGCCGGCTGTGCTGTCTGCCCTGCCCTTGCTGAGGGCCACTCTGGCACGGCCGCAATCTGCCGGGCTGACACTGTGCTGTGTATCAGCAACAGACCTTGGCTGCCCAGATTTGGTGCCACTCTTGTGGGACACTGCCGATGCTCGTTTCTGATCAGCCTGATGCTGCAAAGTGCTGTCTGTGCTTCTCTCTGGAAGGNGAGGCGGCACTCGCTCCATACTCGCGCATCTTAGGTAAACCTGCTGACTCAGTATCGCACAGCTGCGCTCTGATGGTGTAGGCATCCTAGTATATCAGAGTAAATGATGCGTTCTCAGCCTTCTACATATTCTTGACACATTGCCACACACAGCCAGGCCAACATCACCTGTGCTTGCATGCACCGCTGCTTTGTACCATGCATTTGCAAACTCATTACCAGAAATGTCTAACAGCAGCTTGATGGTAGCATGTTCAGGGCATATTTCAAGGGGTTCTGAGCAAAGCTAAGCTCAATGCCACCCCTCATGANCTGTCTGTACGCAATACATGCTATGGCACGGCAGAAGGCAGGATTCGCTAAGCACTGTGCCTGACAGGGTCTCAGGTACCAGATTGACTTTGGTCTTTCTGACTAATTTTCGTAGTACACTTTTGTGCTGAGCAATGCTGATGATCAGGTCCAGCAATGACCAGCATCTGCAAGACTCACAGAGACACTACAGTCACGGGATGTTGTGTTGAAACTTGACTCCTGAACAAAACAAGCAAGCTATAAGCATGACGCAACATGCTGCCCAAGGTGATTGACTGCATCCATCTGGAGCAGCTAAGCCAACACCCACTACANTCATCACAGTCTGTCATTGGGCCAAGATGGCATGTTAATTGTTGAAATGCACGCACACTTGCCGACACATGGAATGGCAACAGTGAGACAGCAGTGAGGATGTGGCTGACCTTGAGGAGGTCGCTGTTTTGTATCTTGCCGGCTAAGGCTTTCAGCAACGTCGACTTGCCTGACCCCGGAGGTCCAAGCAACAGGCACATGCGACCCTGCACACCCACAATGTCACCACATGACCATCAGAGATGCCTNGTTAGCATCAGCATCCTCGGCATCTTCTTGGCTTTCCTCATGATCCTGACGGGCAGCATTGTTGACACTTGCGCTGTCTGCTTCTTGCATTGCCTTGGTGCTTGCTTGCTTGCCAGTGGCGCTAAGGGCAGGCTTGTCAGGACTGACAGTAAGCTTGACCGTGTCATCTGGTGCAAGGGCAAGCTCGACACTGATGGGCTTCAGTCTGTCGTCTGCTGCCTGCTTGACATGCGGAGCTGTGCTGACCAAAGCCACCAGGAGAGCATCGTGGGACAGTGTGATTGCTTTGCCATCACGCCTGCAGTCAGCAACTTGTTCAGGCACATCCCACCCAAAGCTCTTTTTTTTGCTGTGCCACGAACAGACGTAAATGAGGAGGGTTGGCACAGATTGAAGAATAGCAGGAGAGTGACTGCGCAGGTGCAATCAAGCAGACAACAGGAAACTGACCATCAGACAGCACACCAACACTAGTCTTAACTACACAGTGTATGGCAAGCCAGGTGCATGACACCTTGTTGTGTCCATCAGCATGAAGCATGGCTCATGAGCCTATCATATGCGTACGTCTGCCATGATGGGCGCTTCAGAAAGGTTGACACTCAATCCCAACGAGCAGTACAATGTATGCTATACACAGCGCTATGCTTGATCGTGCATTGTTTTATGTGATGTGCTTGCAGAGCAGACATTGTCAAGTAACCACCAGGTGGTGACACCGAGGCACATATTACCAAAGAAAGCACATGGTAATTGCTAAATGCATCAGCTTCTGCATGCTGCACAAGAGGTGTGAGGGGACCCTCAGTGTCAGCAGGCCCCACATATTTGTGAGTGCACTACTTGAAGCAAGTCTTTGGCATGACACAGTGCAAGGGGTCACAGGTACAGCACCTCAACATTGCAAGACACTCAGAACAAATGNAGTCTGTCAGTGTGTCCCTGACCCACACAACATCTTGCCATAACATGCAGCCAATTTTTGTGTATACGCAGCAGTTTTCGCAGTGGGCTTACTCAAGACATTCATTGCATGTCTTGCCTAGCTGTCCCCACACGCTCAAAGGCCAGCCTTCCTGCTGCCCTATACTGTACCTGTTACCCCAACCTGTGCCAGCAGCTTCAGACTCCGTTGGATCAACATGTTGCAAACATTTCGCAAAACTGTCTGCACGTGCTGTCAGCGCCTCAGGCCTCTCATGATCCTCAGGCTTGGAAGAGCAACGGGAAGACAAGTGTCCCAGAAAATACATTTTGGCAGCTCATGGGTTGCTCCTGTCACATTGCACCGTGCAGCATAGGCAATGCAGCTGTCACATGTCAATAGCCTACACACTTGGCATGCCAACATTGTGACGCGCCTCTGCAACAAATATGCTAACCACTGAAGCCGAGGTAAACAGCAGCAGTAGCAGCTTGAATATGCNGATCAAACAGGATGGGAGACGCAAACATGAGGGTCCCAGTCACAACTCCAGTCCACATGGCTACTTCACCCATGAAGGCTGAGTAGGCAGCTGGGGAAGGGTGCAGCATGTGGAGGTGCTGCTTCCACGCCACGTCCAGCAGGTTGGTGCTGAGGCCCTGTGCCAGCGCCATCATGGCCAGGCACCGAATTTGAGGTGACTTGGCCAGATACTTGACAGCCTCTGTGAAGCCCATTTGGGAGCGAGCTTCATCAGATGACTGTTTGCTGACCTGCTCAGAGCTGCTGCTGGCACCATTGTTGCTGCTCTGGCTGTTGACACTGCCAGGTGGTTGCAAACTGTCCTGCAGTGCAGTGCTTGCCAAGCTGCTGNGTGCAGTACGGCAGGCTCCTTGCTGCACTCACTTGCAGCAACGCCTGCTACCCAGTCGGAAATGTTTCCGAGGTCAAAGGGTAGCTCTGCATGGCAGAAGCATCAACTTGAACGAGCGGCCCAACGTTCGACATGCTCGCCAAGCCCATGCTTGCCGCGCTCAGAGCAGTAGCACTCAGACAGGCACCCAACAAGCTAACACGCAAACCTTGCCACAGCTGCCAGCTCTTGATGGCAAGTTGTCCTGAACTTCGAGACGAGAGACGCCAGCATTCATTTCCAACGTACAATGCTCTGCAGGTACTTACCAGGACAAAACAAGATTCACCCCTTATGCGAACTGGTTGATACCTGGGCACCTGATGGTTGGCAGATATCCATATGTTGAGCCAAGCAGATGCCAGTAAGCTGCAATGCAAAACTGCCTCAGCGTATTGGACATTCAGACCTCAGTTGTCTGCTGTGCTGTGCACNCCCCAACTAGTGTAACACACCACTGTATTTTCTATAGAGACCACTGGCACGGGTGTGAGGCCTGATGATGACAGTGCTGACAGGCATGACAGCTGCACAGGAGCACAGTGTTCAGGTCGCTGGGAAGCTGCTGCAAATTGTACTGAAATGCTGACAGCACCACACACAGCAATGCAACCTGCATGTTNTGAACGGTGTCAATAGAATGAACTGTGAGACGTGTGTGAGCTTGCCTGGGGCGGTTGCTGCCTTTGGCCGGGCTGCCTGAGACACCGTTTGGGGCTGTCCACTTCTTGCGCTCGTGCAGATGTGCTAAAGAGTCCAGCGCTGGGTCCACAAACACCCTGCAACCCATGCTCTGGCAGATTTCACGCACATCTATGGCAAGGCTTGGGGGATTGGAGGACACATTCAAGAAGGGGAAACAATTTGGCACTCTGAAATAGTCAGCAGCCTGTTGTTGCTGCAACAATTGCAACAGCAGCAGGGTAGCAGGAGTCCTGGCAGCCTAAACCAAGCAGACTGACCAATGAGTAAGCAGCAGCAAGACATATGTCGGTACATTGCTGACTCAGCTGGCTCAACCATTGCACACGGTCATAGGTCATAGAAACCACAAGCTTGAGTGTCTTGCAGACCTTGCTATGACAGTGCTAGATGTTGTGGGCGCACTGGTGCTTTGTGTGCGTTTTGTTGGGCAGAGATTGCTGTCAACAAGCAAGCTTCAGAGCATGTCAGCACAGNAATTCTTTGCCTATGGCAGAGTTGATGAGGGTCTCTTTGCTGAAAACTTCTCCCATCAGCACATTCCTTGTGATTGCATCAGGCAACGTGGTCAGTTTCACTTTGGATGCTCAATGACTTATTACACCATTTGATCTTTGTGAAACAGGCTTTTCTGACCACATGAGTGCCCCAAATGCATCTATAAATTTGTTGTCCACCATCTCTTGCAGCAGATCCCAAGAACATAATCATTTTTTGGGGCTTGGATGTGCCAAATTGTCAAAACTTTGCTGTCACACCGGTGGTACCGGGCCCTGGAAATGCACCATAATCGCATTGCATGCAGCATACAGTCATTCTGCCGCAGTCTTTATTGACATTCCAGTGTCTTGCTACATAATCAACAGCGTCTTCTCCAACGTAAGTTACATACAGCCTCTTGACTTGGCTCAGCTGCGCTTCATGACTTCGGCAAAAAAGGCAGCGACCGGCTGTACATTCCCGCTGAATTGGTAACTTGGGCTGAAAGCAACTTGATGGGAATACCGATGAACGGTTAGTCATACGAAGAGGAATGACGCATTTGAGCCTCAACTGTGGCGAGCAGGCATGCTCTCAAGATTGCTAGTTAAAGCTTGAGCCCAGCCATCTTTGCTGATCGCTAGTGAGAACTGTACCGCGCAGGTCAATTTTTCACAAAAACCCAACGAGCAGCGCACAACACTCGATTAACGCGATTCTCGACACTCTTGCGCTCGCATAATATACCAGCACACGGTCGTGGCGTAGATACTGCGTTGCGATGATATAGTGCAGCCATAAACGCTCAGTCCATACGCAGTCCAGCCCTGCATAATGAGCGTAGTATGGCTTGGGTCGCCAACATACGCAAGTCCGCTACTGCACTGCCGAGAACACCACACTCGATGTCGATCAGCTTCGCGACTGAGTTGGAGGTCAGCCTTCTGACTGTCGATGCAATGCCCTGCCTGCTGCAGTGCTTCCCATTCCTGCGAGAGTGATACCCAGACGCAACGCAATCCACGCTGTCACAGGGTCTTACCCACAACTAAAAGTGCAAGGCATGCAACCTCAGCTGATGGCGCTCGTCGCTCCTCGAGCATCAAGCATCAGCCGTTTGGTGCGAATCAATGCAGACGCCGTCATGACACATGGCAAATTCGTAGTTCGGCCAGTGCTGAGATCCCAAATGACCAAAGCGAAGCTGAAAAAGAGGAGGCTGCAATGCTCGCAATGCAGGTGTGTCTGTATGTCTTAGCTTCCTACCGCAGACCTGCTTCTGTTTCATAACATTCACCACTTTCAGGTTGCCACTGGTTTGCTACAGAATGGCAGCAGTACTGGAATAGGGGAAGCTGCAGTAGCTAAAGATGCAGCAGATGAGAGTATTGCACATCCTCAGGAGGCTGCCAGTCAGGTGAAACAGTCTTTGGATACAACTTTTATGTTGCACTGTGAAGCGTGCATACACAACAACAGAGAACAGGTCAGCACTGACAGCACGCAAGGGATGGTTTCACCAAGTGGCCGTGTGAATGCATGTTTCTGTATGGATAACATGCACACCTCTGCTTAAATGTGATTTTATTGCAGCACCCTTTGTGCAGCAGCCGCAGTTGCATGTGGCTGTGTAGNGCCGTAACGCCTTTACCCCTTTCCGGAACCCTTCGCGCGATGTCGGAGCCACCCGTGCCGGACGCGAGATGCGCTTAGACGTAGCTGAGGTGAAAATTGTTTGTTTCGGCTGAGTCCTGCGTGCGTGCGCACCTTACGTTGAAGCGTGACAGTCTCCTCTGCAGCTTGATACAACTTTCAAGGTCAAAGCCGACATTCCTGGCATGAACAAGGCAGACATTAAAGTACATGTCGATGCGGATAAGGTGATCGTCAGTGTCGAAAAGGTCAGCAACATGATTGAAGATACAGACGAGCAAGGTGTAAGGTAGGGTGGCACTCAACCAGCTTGCCAAGACTCCAACAGATCGTGCTCATGCTGAAGCATTACATGCATCTGAGATATCAGGCTGTATAACCAGCATGCATAATATTGGGCTAAAAGGAATATCTGTCCAGGTACTACCGCGTGGAGCGGAGCAGTCAGTATGTGCGGCGAACTGTCAGGATGCCTGCATCAGCTGATCTTGATCACATGAAAGCTAGATATGAAGACGGTCTCCTGCTCCTTAGTATGCCCAAGCGACAATCCATGCCAGACCATCACCCTGTTGGTCCTGAGCAATAACAAGAGGGTCCAGCGTCACGCTTACAAGGCCAACTGCCATTCTTTACAGATACGGAAGTGGTATCAAGCGTACATACTGTAAAGGCCAACCTTTTGCTTTGTACATATCAGCAGCCTCTGTCTGCAGTCCTGTTGCACTGTTAACAGCAGTGCGCAACAGAGAAATGTGTGGTGCTGTAAGTTGTTTATGAGCTTGTCCTTGTGTACATGATTATGCTGTTGGTCAAGCATATTTATTGAGCAGCAAATGTGCTTTGGCTTTGACAGAGTGACCAATAGCAACAGCAGCTTGAGCACTGTTGGGTTGAGGGTGTAGGTAGTTGTTTTGCTGCATACTAGGATACCTCATGACATGATTGAGGCAATCTGTTTGCTGACAAGTTGACGCAGAGTGGGTTTGTTGACAAGTCTCAAGTCTGCATTTGTGCACCGTCAGCATATGTGACAGGAGTAGGGGAGAAAACGGGGTGAAATGGAATTTATGTAGTTGCAGTGGTGGGAGCTTGTAGTGTGTTTAGGTGCAGCCTGGCCCTTAGTAAATAAAGCCTGAACTTGACATTGTGGTTCGCCTGTGAGTGTGTATGTGTGAGACGTCTGACACTTGCCCAACATTGATGTTTTACTGTAAGAATCCGAGTTGCTATTGCATTCATGGCGGAAGGCCAACTGAGGATTGCTTCTGACTGCGATCGAGAGCTCATCGCAGGCACACCTACAGGCTGTCGCTGAGCGACAAACAGCGGCACACTGCAGGCAACTCGAAAAGAAGTTCGTTGCTGGTACGGTGAGTGGCATGTGGCGTTAAGCAAGTCCACCAATCATAGCATGCCGCGACGAAGTCAGCATGCAAAGTATAAAAGGCGATTGTTTGGTCCGGGCAAGTCAACAACACTGTACACTTTGTGGTAAGCACAGCAAAGTCTTGTATAGCCTAAGCATTGCACAACTGCAGCTCATGCCAAAAACTGCATGAACCCATTTGAAGAAAACCATCAACTTCTGCTGATCTCTTCATTTCAACATCAAAATGCAGACTCTTAAGCTTGCTTGGCAAGCAGATCCTGGCGCTCTGCACAATGAAAGCTGCACAATACACATATCAACATACAAAAGAGGACTGGCATGTTCTGTGTACAAAAGGCTCCAGCAAGGAGCAGCGCCCACTGGCAAGTTCACTGTTCAGGGCCAGGTTGCTGTGAATGCAACCACAACGTTGCAGAAGCATAGTTTGCCATGGCATGCGCTGCAACAGGCACCCACAGGTCTTTCGTTTCCAGAAAAGCAACACCGTACAGCAGCCCCACAGCAGATGCCCACAGTGCAAAAGCCCAATTCCTGCCGCCACTGTTATGCAGCACCCCAAACACAGCTGCAGCTATGACTGCTCCCCGCCTGCACAGTCCCATGTTACTCTACACATGGGTCTCTACACATAACAGAGAGATGTGTATATCTCTCTTGTGGTAAGATTTACACAAGAAGGCATGCAAGACCTCAGCAGTGTCAAGAACGCCATGCAACAATAGGGAACACGTAGCATGCAGTGGAGTGCTAACGAACTCTACAGCACTGTAATGCTGACTGGGATATATGTCGCCAGTGACAGAGCAATGCACACCATGACTGAAATGCAAGTCCTGTACAAGTCCAGCTGCATAAACAGCAGCTGCAAGCATCAAAATTGTCTTGGATTGTGTGCAGTGTGGTCAGGGCATGCTGACATACTTGTGAATGATCCACACAGCTACATGTGTGGTAGCACACATAGCCAGTCCTGCAAGGGTGCTTACCAATCAGGGCAGATTGCTGGGATCAGCCCTCCTCTGAACAGGGCTTCCTCAGAAAGTGCAGGCAGGGCACTCAGCCAGATCAAGTCAGCTCTGGTGAGGGATGTGAGTACCTACGCCTGACAGTAGGTATGTTGTCAACTGCTAGCTTGCAGCTTGATGTGCATGCCAAGTACATATGCCCAGCGCATCGCAGCATGGGGAATAGCTTGTGCTGCTGTTTCGTGTCATGCTAGTGAACTACCCTGGCAGGGGCATCCACAAGTTTGTTGTTGTTGGACCCCAAACCCTACGATATGCACCTTCCAAGGGTTTTGAGCTCGAGTTTCTCCTGAGCTTTGCGTATGAATATTGAACAGCGCGTGTTGTCTTGCTTGATGCGCTGTACTGAAAACAGTGCTTGAGCAGAATCTTGTAGCCAAACAAACTTGCACGCAGGTCGCCTCAAACTTATCGCAACACGGCAAGCCCTTGCACCTAGGCGGTGAAGCTTCGCTGTAGAGACTAGCAGCAGTCGCGAATGCGTAGTGCACGTTACTTCGCTGCTGATCATGGCATAAAGTATGCGCTGGCGCACGCAATGTTTGTCGTGTGCTACGCTACCTCGTCACCTGATCACAAGTCACTGCCTCACCACAGGTTGCCTTCCAAGAAGGTTGGTACAGCTTCATCCGATGCNCTCCAGACTTGCCTCGAATGTGCTGACAAGCCGTCCTGTCTGTTGCGTTTTGTGCTCAGCATGGAGTGTGTTCAACTTTTGTCCTACTTCTTTGGCATTAGCTGTGGACTTCTGATTCACATCAGCTATCTTTTGTCTAAGTTTGACAGTGTCTTGTGCAGTGCCGAGTTTGTCAACATCGCGCCTGAGTTGGGTGATTTGCGTACTGAGCGCAAACAACTGTTGTTGCACCTCCCTGACAGCCTGTAGCACAGAATCAGCATGGTGCCAGGGGGCCAGGGGATTGCCCGACAACATGCTGCACTCTCACCTTGTCCTGCCCGTCCTGTGCACCCTGATACGACCGCAGCTCCCGTCCATCCCTCGCCACGTCCTGCAAACGCTGTTCTAGTCACAGTAGGTGACCACATACAACACACGACTGACAGCAGGAGGGAGAGCAGTCAAAACGGCCAGAACTAACCGAGTAGCTCATGTAGGTCTCTATTCAGGTATCTGAAACGGACACTGCGGCACGCGATGCGCTGTGGCAAGCTGACGCCTAGACGATCTGTGTCGAGCTCAAGTACAGTTACAACACATTCAACGTCTTGTGCCTGAGTTTTCAACAGTGCGTTTCAGATGTTGACAGTCGTGACGACCAGAGTTGCTGAACCCGCTAGGAGAGCCTGCTCGCACAGTAGCTGCTCCTGGTCGCGTTGTGACTTATGGCGTTGTGACTTATGGCTCTGAACCCACAAATGAATGTCAAGCATACCCTCTGTTGGCTGAGAAGTGCTATCGAGTCGGCTAGTTGTGCTCAGGGGGTCATGATGCTGCACCTGAAGGGTACAAATTCCTGTCAACTGAGCCAGCTACTGTGCTGCTGTTGGTCTGTGTTGGCTCTTGCTGTTGCTGTGACATGCCTGCAAGGTGGTGTGCAGGCGTGACCTGCCCAGGCGGACCCTTGGCCTGTGCACAGATGTGACCGTGCTGCAGCTGGGCTGGCGCTTTGCTCTGTGCAGATGCTGCTGCCTGATTGTCATGCACTGAGCTCAGCTGTGGCGGTGTTTGCATGTGGCGATCAGTACTGGCAGCTGGGTGCTGCTGAGCTGATAGGTTCACTGGCTCAGCAGCCACTGTGTTCACTGACTTCGTGTTTGGATGTACTGCTGATGCAGAGTGATTCAAGCTGTCAGGTCCAGAGTCTGATGCAGGCTGCTGTGCTGACTCATGNACGTTACGCGCCGGTCGTAAGGTGCGTCGGATATCGCGCAAGCTGCCAAGGAGCGACGAATGTGTGATCGAGATCTGGTGCAACTATGTCACGGGAAGGTGGTGCGTCAACCTCCCTTGCTTGTTTGTCTTGGACCTAGCAGACGCNTAGACAAGCTTAAGTTAAAGACTCAAGTTCAAAATTGTCAAATTGTCATTTGAACAACCTGGCAAAACTGGCATATAGACGTTGTCCTGGCTTGCCAGCTTCAGCATGGTCAGAACGCCTACTACCAACGGCGCACGGTTCCGATGCCGCAAGCCATGCGCAGGTCCACAGCTTTTGGCTGTTGCTGTGCGGCTATGATCGCTACATCTGGCATGTTGTGTCGCTTGAGGAGGTGACTGTACGCGTGAACAAACATGGCATGCCTCTTGAGGCCGTACAATCAGCTGACCTGGACATCTGTCTTTGTGTTGTCCTCTGCGTATGTAATTTGTAAGTGTTCGAGTTTGTTCGGATTTCCATTTGGTCACACGGCGCAGTGTTTGTCAAGAAGTGCTTGAATGCAGGCTTGCAAAGTCTGCCAGCTCCACAACAGATCGTTGTGGTGCAAGTTGGGCCGTCAGCACTGTCTGAAAAGTTGGACACCGTTTCAGACTTATCAATGCTTATAGCGGTCAAATACTGTGCTATTCATGGTTATCAGTATCGAANTGTTGACGGCTGAGCTGTTTCTGGTGAGTAAACTTGTCAGCATACTTGCGATTGCTGAGCGCCACTGAGAAAGCGCTAGTATGTTCTAGGTTTTGTACAGCGTGCACACAGTCTACAGAACGCCCTCGGTCGTACCGAGCGACGGTAGCGTTTCTCTTTTCTCTGAAGCAAGAGCACTCGAGACCACTGGCCACCTGTCCAACAACATTGGCCTCAGGACAGTAAGTAATTGGTAATGCTATTTTCCAGGAGTCTTGAACATGGCATTCGTTGATTTCGCAGTTTAGGCCGCTTTGCAGGCTGCCCAAACCGTTACCAAATGGATCTGGTTTCCAGGTGTCAACTCGAGGAGTTCTGGAGGCTCATGCATACGTGCTGGGTCAAGCACAGCATGTTGCTGCTATCACAAAGCAGCAGGACAGCAACATACTGGCAGAGGTACGTCCACAGCAGGAGAGCCTTCAACTGCATATATGCATTCCAGCAGCACTGCTTTTACAGTTGGCCAACCAGACGTAATGCTGGAGGTCAATGCAGCCATCACTCAAATTCCTGCCACTGGCCCTGCTGCCTAGGCACAAGCACACATCTTAACAAACTTGTAGAATTGTTGCCTTGCATCAGCGCATATGCCATCCTGCACAGACTGCAGCTCAGATTGGCTTGTTGTTGTGGTGTAGCTGTATGGCCCAGGGGCAGTTAAGCATGCATGTCTGTTGCTCACAGTGGCATTGGTGATGACTTGCATTGTGTATCTCATGACTNGGTCAAGTCGACCCGAGGCCGGAACAATATTCAAAGCGTGCAGATCAGGTGCGCCTGTTCAGCTGCTTGCCCCAAGATCACGTCTTGTGTCGCTCGTCCGTCACTTTCCTGATGAAGCCGCGAGANTGATCTAGGCTACCTGCCGTTCCTTGTGTCATGTGCATCACTTATTCAACTTTTAGCTGCTGCATGACGCTCTGCAGCGCACAATTGCAAGCAAGCACACTCTCGTTCCCATCTAGGTGACCTTCCTTCACTGGCAACATTCTCGTGGTCACACAGCTTTGGGCGGCTAGTTGAAAAGGACATGCCGGCAGGATTCAAACGCGACTCAAGAAAGCACAGTGTGAAGTCTGCAATCACTGACAGGCTGCTTGTGCGTGACACCCAGCCCTTGCGCACTCTGAGAGGAACGCGCTGCTGCAAAGCGTAACATGCTTGTTGCAGAGATGGTGGTGCAGCCAGGGAACGGGAGCCATCTGTCCCGGTCAGCACCTCCACAGGGGCGGAACCTGATCGCCCTGGGCCCTCGTCTCAAGCTGCCACCTCCACTGCCTTAGTGCCCCTGGCTGCTGCTGAAGAGGATGAGATGATGCAAGATGTGGCCCAGATGGCTGGGGGGGCCCAAGCCTCCGGGCAGGACGCCCTCACTAAGCTTGACACCACCCTTAGACCCATTGAGAAGTATGCTGTGCGCTTCCTGGAGATGGTGAGGAGTCTACATACCATGCTTGTCACATTTTAAAGCGGTCATCTGCATGCACCTCCCATGCAAGATGCCATGGCATGCTGCACACAGCCTCTGGACGCATTGTGTTGCACAGTGTGCAACGGGTGTTCTGGTCGCCTGGCAAAACAGATGGGGACTTGTTGCAGAGGGGCTCAATCTGCCCATTCAAGCACCCTGTCCGTTCACAAACTATGTATCTAAGTAGCAGCGAGTCCAGAAGCCAGTAGCACTGTTGTAGTCTGTGTAGCCTGCGCCCAGGCTCAAAGACACATAATGTCCCCTGTGTTCTGAGCTAAGTGCTGTTCTTGCCCCAAACAAATGTGTGGCCATGCAATCAGTATGCATAACAGCAGAGAAGGCCGGTTGAAGGACAATTGAGGTCTAGGTGTGTCACTAACAGCAGCGTGCAGGTTGGCCATTGCAAGTAGCTTGTGTGCTGGCACCTGGAGACAGGGTCACACTGCTGGCCCCAGGACTTCGCAGCTGTTCATCAAGCTGTCAAAGCAGATGTCGTTCTTTGTTTCTGCAGCCTTTCTTTTCCTCTGGGTTCATGGACCTTGCTTGGAGGCACCTGTTTTGCACATACAGCAGTGAAGGCTGTTAAAAGTTCTTCAGGTGTTGCCTGAGGCTTGAGCATGCTTGCTAGAAAGGATCAAAGGAAGTGGACATGCAACCTGTCACCTGCTGAGCTAGCAGTCTACGCTTACTGCTGTCAATAGTAGCCTCAGTAGCTGTGTCATTAGTGACCTGCAAGTTGTCATGGATTTCTGCTCAGGTGCATTGCATCTCGGCAGTAGCTATGAATCACTCACAAATTGTTTTGTAACACAGTAGTCATGACTGATGCACCATGCACTCAGGATAGCATACACACCAGACCATGTGTCAGGCAGGACAGCATGCTTGCTCTGTGCTGTTGTTGCGCAGATACCATGTGAGAAGTGTCAGTAGTCTCAAATGCGGACAACAGTCTGTTGTGTAGGCAATGACAATGGCTCCTTCCAAGACCAGGACGTTGGATGTAAATACAGCAAGGGCTCACCACAAACGTGAACTCCATTGCAGCAGTCCTGTTGCAGCCAGCAGGCACAGACAGACTCTAGGCTGGAGTCGGGTCTCCTCCTGAGCAACAGTGTGGCGAGGTCTGGTGATGAGCATGAGCTTGCAAGGGCACCTTTGCGTCAGTCTGGGGATGTGTTGACATTTGCTGATAGGCTTAGACTGCAATGGACGAATTGGGTAGGGTACAAGAGATACAGGGACGCGTCGTTGCCTACTGATGAGGCCTGAAGTGCTTGATCTAGAGATCTGTACAAAAGCTATGGTAGCTGCGGGTTTGTTGGTGGTTCATTCACTGGGGTTCTGCTGTGTAGCAACTGCGCCTTGTCCGCAATTTGTATTCTAGGTTTGTTTGAGAATCGAGTGTAATACTACAGTGTGCCCAGGCAGCTAAAGACTGGCGGTGTCAAGCAGGATTGATTTAAAATACTCTGCATTTCAACGGCATCTTCGGATGCGTCCACTCACGCCATATGGCATCTAGCACAGTCAATGTCATGCGTGAGTGCATCTACCGCTCAAAATCAGCAAGACTCGACATGACTGCAACACCTGATTCAACTTGATTTGAAAGCCATTCATTCCTCACGCACAGTCATTGTTTCAGTGCTCGTTCCAAGTGCCAGGCCTCACTCAGACAATGCAGCAAACGTGCTGACATCAACACAATCGTCCAGCAGCTAGCAGACTACAGCATCACATTCAGCCGCAGCAGTTGTTTATGCACTAGAAGTGCAGCAGCGTCGAACCAGAAATGAACAGAAATGACCCAAACAGCAAGGCTGGCAGTGCTACCCAATCTGAGTGCACGGCANGACCAGCCAATTACCTATCAGCATTGTCAGGATGGCGTAGTCATCAAGGTAGATATACTGCAGCTGTAGCTCTGCCAGTCTAGCATAATTGCTAAGTATCAGCTGTGACATAGCTGGCTGATTAAGCCTGTTGCGCATGAGGCACAGCTCTGTCAGCATGGGCATATCTGCCCGAACCAGCTCAGCTATGGTTGATGCCCCCATGCTGTTGCTGCTCAGATTGAGCTCCTCTGCTGAACTCTGTGCTGTTCCATAACAGGTCTATACATTCAACCTCAAAAGGCGCCAACAAGCTGCCAATGGTGTCACTGCAAAAGCAAGCCAGCATGAATGCGTGAAGACAGCCAGCACACTTGCTCACAAATCTGNTGGTTTGGGCATCCCAAAACTGGATAGCATGAAGCCTCGGCTGGGTGACATGGAACACAGCCAACCAGGAGGCGCTAGCAGGCTGCAGGAGCAGCTGTGCTGCCCTCTCACAAAGGTGACACTCGTTTGCTGCATGCCCACATGCCTACAGAACAGCATCATTCAATTTGCAGTTGCCACGCCAGGTGCATAGTACAAGTCAGTGCTAAGGTATTGTACCCCTGAGTCAACTTGATGGCCTGTTGAGCATTGACCACGCATGTATGTGTGATGACTGTTTTCATCAAACTCTGGCTGTTTCCATTGACCCAGAAGGCTGTCAGGGGACCCTGGTCTTGTGATGGCCTTGGATTTTCCCACAGCTGAGCAACATGTGCAAGCTGTGAGCAGGAGACAACGTGCAAGACTTGTCAGCAAGGGTTGACATGCATGCAGGGACTGGCGACAATCAGAATGCTGCACAAGCTGGAGGAGAGCACTGGCAAGCGCATTCACGAGCTTTTTGACCTCATTTGTGGCACCTCTACTGGAGGCATTTTGGCTGCCTCTTTGGCGCTACAGCAGTTCACGTTGTCTGATGTACAAGATATCTACAGGTACAGAAGTCACAATGTGTGATCCAATGCCTTGTAACCTCTTTTGCATTATTACCTGCTACAGTGTGTAGGACACACAAAAACAACACTGTGGCACATCTCTATCAGGTAGAACTGCATGCAAATAGCTGAATGAGTCGGAATGTGTACTGCAGCGTTTGTGCCTCTGACACAGTGCCTTAGGGGTCGCCATATCTGTGCATTGACAGCTGTAACNACCAATCTGCATAGCGTACACACCATGTGGTGTGTCACACTGGAGATCACACAGAACTCAACGGGATGTTGGTGCACAGAGCGCAGCGCAGCCCTGACGTTCAGACCTAATTTGTGACAAGCAATGCCTTGTGGTGATGACCTTCTCACTCAGCCGCTGTGTGACATGACTGGATGTGTTGTTGATTTCTTGAGCAAAGCGCCACAGATGCCTTAGGCGATGCACAGCCAGAAAGCACAAGCACCTGAGCATCCTGTAACAAAGACTCCAGCTGAGCAACTTGTGCCTGCAGAATGCCAATGGTTGCCTGAGCCTTTGTGGCACGACTCTGAGCCTCTTCCAGCGCCCTGGCCAGATTCTGGCGCTCCTGGTGTACAACAAACATTTGGACCTGGTTAACGTCAAGCTGCTGCTCAAGGGCGTGAACGTTCCTCTGGCTCTGGAAGCGCCCCTCTACCAGCACTTCACTTTCAGCCTGCATCAGAACAGTGTTTGTGTGTATGTCTATTGACTTGTAGGCAGCCTGTGGTTGAGGTACACTAACAGATGACAGTGGCAGCGCATCAAGTGCATACTTGGCTGCATGTGCCTGAATAAGGGCTGCCAGACTGAAACAGCAGCAGCCTTGGCTTTATGATGCTTGTGCTTGCTGCAGCAAGCTGTGAAAGCGCTCATGCATGGCGCGAGTGTTTGTGCTGTCAGCATAGGTAATGAGACGGCTGATGAGCCGTGTGCAGTGCAACATTTGTTTGAGCNGCCAGCAGGAAATCTGCTGCCCAGGTTGACTTTGCTCTGCCAGAGACGGCGGCCACAGCTGCGGAACAGCTGGCCACCGCCAGGTCAGCCGAAGGCAGTCAACCGGAGCCTGGAGCACCAGTCCCTGCACTGNGTTGTGTCTCGCACAATCTGCAATGGTACCATGCATAGAGTAACAGATGCCGCTGCAGCCAGCCTGATATGCCTGTCGATCTGCCTGCAACATATCGCTTATGTTGCCGCTCGCCATGCTTACGCACATGTCATTGGCACCAATTTGCTGCCAAGTGTTAGCAAAGAAGTGCCTTTCTGTGCTGCACCTCATTGCATGTCGCAAAGACAAGTTGCTGCACTGCGGCCTCTGCTGTGTGGGCAACACATGATGCATGCTGTGCAGCAGCTCAACAAAGCATTAGGATTTCTGGGATTGCTGCTGCGCCACAACTCACATACATGGTACCTGACAGCAGTCATGTAAGATTGTGCCTCTGCGCATTGCTTTATTGCAAAACCCGATCATNAGCATCTCTGAACAATAACAAATACCTGCATGGTTAGGACCACAAAGGCAGAGGCTCTCATTGTTGCTTTCAGGGGAAAACAGCAGGTGTGCACAAAGTTGGCTTTTGCATAGCAGCATCCGAAGTAAAGGGGCACATGAACATGGAGGAGGTAGCACTGTTGCTATGCATGGAAGCAGATATGAGAGTCAAGACTGCTGTCCTCGAGCTGTCAAGCTGTTCTATGGCGCAACACACAGGCAGCAGTTGTCATCTACACACAAACCTCATGAAACGGTATGGAGCCAGCATCAGCGGCCAGCCTCACAGTGCTGGACATGCGCTTAGCATCTTCACTCTGGTGGGCTCTCTGAAGCATGGACCTTGCCATGACAGCCTCAAAGTCGTCATATGTGATGGACCCAAACCCTTTCCGATCCACAGCAGCCACCAGGTCTTGGACATCACTGCTGTCCACCTAATGTGCATGGCCATACAGTGTCAATTTCCACTTTGCAACAACCCATCATCCTTTCTATGTGTCTGCTCCAGCACAGGAAGCATAGTATGCAAACATACGAGAACATAATGTGAACATATAGTATGTTCATGCTGAGCAAGTGGTGTGAAGATGTGCAGGCCGCATCTGCTGATTGCTGCGACATTGTCCATCAACAGCTGTGTCTGACACGTGCAACTGAGGCTCTATTGTCACAAGAGTGAGTGATTCTGTACATATGGGGAGCATGACAGAGATGATTAGAACCAGACTCGATGAGTGCAGAAGCTTTCAGCGAACTTGACGTAAGCAGATCTGAATGGCATGTGCCAATAGAGGACAGTGACTGCATCAATGCTTTGTGGCAGCTGTGGTACTAATCCTGGAGATCAATAACAGACAGATGCGCTCTTACTTGATCTCATCCCAAGTTGATTGAATGAGGTGAGGTTTGTGCATACTTAGTGAAAGATAACATGCACTCAGTCTGAGTCTGCCACAAAGTCGTGCACAAACTGTGAGACTCGAGGTATATTGCTGAAGCGCTGCGTGCTGTCACACGCTTGCAGGAGCACTTGCACAGCATGCATGCAATGCAGAGACTNGCCAGGGGGGAAAACCGGTTCCTGTGTACAGGAAACCCAAACCTGTCCTGCCTGGCAGGGCTAGGGTTGGGGCTGGGAAGAGGATCCTTGGTAGTCTTAGGAGATCTTGTCTTACGAAGAGGAACTGAGAATCCTTCCTCGTCAGCTTGAGTTAGACTAGCCTGCAGTAGCAAGAGAATATGAGCTCTTGCGCAATGACACGCAGCTGTTGACGCAGCAGCTACCAAGAAGCTGCGTTACTTACTCAAGATCCGTTGACAGGCTCAGGCAGCGACAGCGAATTCAGTGCAGATTACCTGTCTGGCGGATTCAGACTGTGCGACTTCCGTATTGCCGCCATCTACTGCATCAGGACTTGAGAATATTGCCGGCCTAGCACTTATGCGTGGGGAATCTTCTTCCCTCTCGATAGTGCTATCCAGCGATCCCTGGAGTTCCGGCTCCTTCTTGACCACGTCCTTGAATGACGAGGAGAGTCGCTTCAGATGACGACCGTCACTACCAAACATCAAAGCGTTTGGGAGCACAGGGAAATGTTCAGATCGGTTGATGTCCGAAACCCCGAACGACTCTGAAGTCTTCAGGTCACGTACTCCGCTCACGGCCACCTTATTATCAGTATACATGATGGCAGAAGTCAACTTTCGATACCGAGAGCAGTATTGCAAGCGCTTGCTACGACTTGCGGCCCTGAGCCAGGAATACTTATGCCTTGCATCAGCAGAATCTTAACTCTCACGTGGCTGCACGCGGGTGCCAGCTGGTGCATGCATGCTGCTTTGACGCCAGCATGCGCCATCTGGACAGTGCAACAGGTAGTGACCATGCCCATGTCATCAGAAGACCCCCCAAGGCCCCTGAGCTACCCTCCTTGACTTGAATCATGGCCACTGCTGCTGCTAGGAACCCNCATGTTGGCTGTGCATGGTGACTTTGCCTTGTCGCAGTCTGCAGCAGTACACGAGCAACAGACATATCGGTGCAACAATGTGGCATGAGCTCTGTCTTGTATTGAGCTTGCTCAAGGCAGGTAGGTTGTGCTTGTGCAAGCTGCATCAGCATCCCCATATGTTGCAATGCATGCTGCTACATGTTGAACGATGCAGGCGGCGCGTTCTCACAATCATGTTGCTGCAGCACACCAGATGCTTTGATGCGCACCATAGAAGCAGTACTTGGAGCATTTGATGCTCAGAAAGGATCCAATGGCATGGTAGCAGATGCAGCGTCTTTGATGAATCCAGAAGTCATCAAGACAATGCGGGAACTGCAGAAGCAGATACGCAGACAGTTCATGTAGCGGGTGGAACATGCACTGCAGAAGCTTCTTTGCGCATGCGATTGCTCGCATGGGGTACTTCTGCTTGTAGTGCAGCAACCTGAAGCCTGAAATTGATGGTATCTTGCGCTGAACTGCAGCTGTTGTGTTCTTGCAAGGTTGCGCTCTAAAGGATGACAGTAGCAATGGAGCTGCTGCTGCCATGCAAGCATCACCCTTCGCAAGGCCGTTACAAGCCTCAACGGCAGTCGTGCTTAGTCTGTACTGATGCGTTTCAGTAGCAGTTGAGCAAATCCTGCGTAATGTTACACGCTGCTCAACCGAGCCAAACTTGCTAAGCAAACACACACAAGCAAACCTTTCAGCCAAGCATTCAACCACATTGTTCACCTGCCATATATCACAACTCAACCAAAGCTTGGCACTTGTAGACAAGAACCCCTGTACTTGAGAGAGTGTAAGAGCTAAGACTAATAAACAAGGTCTGACCAAATGCACGGCCATGCTTCACTCAACACCCACTAAGGGGAAGGNTTTTGGGCTTCATGCAGCATGTGGTGGCATGCGCTGAAGCTGTCATAGTCCTTTACAGATCTTGTGACTGAAAGTGTAACATACATCCTTAAGAAGCAGTTGTCTCAGGCCCAGTCAGATCTGTAGTGTAACAGCTTTGGAGCTGCTCTGTTGGGTATACACTCCAACGAGGCAGGTCGCTCTATCATATACCTGCAGCACATGGATACTGCGATGGGTTGTGCATGTGTACAGTGCACCGTACAATCATCTGTGCATGTCACGCAGCCGCTCTAGTTTGGTCCAATGATTGCTACTGTACTCAACGAACACACCATCAGATAAGCACGTGGTGTAAGTGAAAAAGCAGACACCAATTGTGCCAAGGATGGCACTACATGCAACATGTACCAAGCATTTGAGGCGTCACCTGGGGTTTGTGACTGACTACTAAATATTGAGCACTCTTCTGCGCAGCTATGTAATCTGCCACTCTTGTTGCATTGCTTGTGTCCAACGCGCAATCTATCTCATCAAAGAAGTAGAAGGGCGAGGGAAACGCAGCTTGAAGAGCAAAAGAAAGAGCCAAGGTAGCAAGAGCCTGCTGCCCACCACTGAGTGAAGCAAAAGGTCTGCTATATTGGCCATCAGGCCTGTAGTTGCACAGGTACACGTAAGCACAATGTGCTGTCAGCACAAGTCTGCTGGTTGTAATGACTGGGGATAGCCCCCAATCAAGACAGGTGTTGGAGTCCTTAGTCTACAATCACCTTGAGTGCATGATGATGCTGTCTGCATGCACGCACATGCATAGCATGCATGTCCTGCTCTAGGGTGCTCAGCACACGCAGACTTGAGCTTGTTGCATGCCACTTAGCAGCAGCGAACAGCAGTTGGGGTACTGTATAGAATCAAGTGGCTGGACTGCTGGCACCAACCTGACATGGTATGTGACACCCTCTGCAAACAGCAAAAGAGCATCCTCAGTGTAGCTCAGGTGTGCGCTGCCCTTCCCAGCCGTCAGCTGCTGATAGATGCCACCCAGGTGGGTGTTCACAGCCTTCATGCCTGTGCAGAACTGGCGCAGCCTTTCCTGCTCCAGCTCCTGTCTCTCCTGCTGCAGCNTCTGTAGGAGATCAGCAAAGCACTGATGTGACAAGCTAGATGGGGTGCCAAAATGCAGCAGAATGTCAAGCTTGGATGATTTGTCCATCCATGCCAGATCAGATGGAGCCCTGTTCCTTGGCTTGTGACATTGAAATCTCCCATGTATGTCAAATGCTGGCATGCCTGACCGTGGTATATGATTGTACTAGAGATTGTATCATACTCCAGCTGACGAACTGGGCTGTAGCTAACACTTTGGCTTGATCAGGTTTCAGCGAAGGTCATGTACCACCAGGCAGCTACCATGAACAAGTTGTCGCCAAGACTGCAACATTGTGCACTGTAAAGTCGATATGTATCATCTCAGCTTGGTCTGAGCTGTTGCTGGGCTTGTTTCAAGGTGACAAGCACGAGCGCTGTCACAAGCACATATTGGCACTCCAAGTGGGGAAGAGATGTACTACCTGTAAAAGAAATTCACAAGCGTAAATGGTTTCATGACTCAATTCGCCAACACTAGTGACCCCAATGCAGCAAGACTTTTTGTTACACAACATGCATCCAGAAAGCTGTACGTCTAGCAAGCAGCTGGCTTTACAGACACGGTATGTAGGGTGACTTTGTCATTGCAGCATGGAGTCGTCACCAGCTGCTACAANCAGCACTGCCTCAAAAACAGATCCCAATGCAGATGCCCACAGCCCAGTACAATGGAGAAACCCTTGCAGCGCTGCCCAGTGCTCATGTCTCACTGCAACAGCCTGGCACAGCTCACCCTGGTTCCAGG
This sequence comes from Trebouxia gelatinosa, assembly GCA_000818905.1. NCBI lineage: Eukaryota > Viridiplantae > Chlorophyta > Trebouxiophyceae > Trebouxiales > Trebouxiaceae > Trebouxia > Trebouxia gelatinosa. The sequence continues at coordinate 2,272,769 of KN805358.1, forward strand.
CTTCTGGAGCTGCACATGGATCTCATGGCCGTCAGAACCTCCATTACTGATGGAGTGATAATCCACATTTGTCAGGAATGTAACTCCGTCCGCCTCAAGCTGCTTCTTCACAATGGCAGCGGCATCTCTGTCTTCCTTGCCCAGTATTTCATTTGATTTGGCAAAGACGATGACCTTTGAGCCGAAGCGTGCCATGCATTGTGCCAGCTCTAAGCCTNCTGCTTTTACTGGGGACCAGGCGCTGTTTGCAAAAGTAGCCGTTCCTGCAGCGCCATGGTATTGTCAGCAACAATAGTCCATCTAGATACTTGTGTTAAAACCTTAAGTTTGCTTTACAAAACGTGGGATGTTTCATGTGAAAAGACGCTGCACAGTAGGAAGCTTGTACGCACCACTGTAGCCTTTCTTCTCTGTTGACACTGCCCACACTGACTCAAAGGTGGGAGGACATGCAATATCTTTGGTGAGTTTGTCTAAGGAAGGGAGCTTGNACTGTCAGCAAGCAATTGCAATGTGAAGCACACAGGCACCTCATAATGCTGGTGGACCTGGCGCTGCTCCTGTTGTGCTTCATGCAGCTGGCGGGCGAGGCCTGCCACATGGGCTTCCATGTGACCAAGGCTGTCATGTGCTTGCTGCGCTGCCTGTTGTGCTTGGCGCCGCTGCTGCTCTGCAGAGTCTACTTGCCTGTAAATATGGCCCACATATCTATGTAAATGGCAACCTCCATTGCTTGCACCGCATCAAAGCCCGTCTGCTTTGTTGGTGAGTGGCACAAAGGCGGAAACCCCCCCATGCTCTCAGTCTCAAGTTGTGCTGTTGAGTCCCTTGACATTGTTGTAGGCTCGTATACTTTGTCAGGTACTGTTGCTTGCAGCACATACTGCTATGCACAATTGGGTACAGCCTCAACAGAATTAGACATGTCAAGGCAATGTCTGGGCACATGCAGAAGTGGTGTCAGCCCAATTGCTGTACTGTTGGCGGGAATGCTTGTCATGACATGTACTCACCAAAGATACATGCTCGCCAAACTTTGGCTTGTTGTGCAGTGTTGTCTTGTGAGCAGATCTCAGTTTGACACTTCAAACAGGTCACAACCTGATGCTGTTGAGCCATTTGTGCAGCGGTGGCTGAAGCGACGAAAGTCAACAGCTTGTATACAGAGCAGATATGCAGCGGTTCTGAGGGTTTCTGAGTGAAGCCAATGTGAGCAACAGCAAGCAAGCAAGCAGGCAAGTCAACAAGCATGGGAACCTGAGAGCTGATGCTTCTCTGACACGGCTGTCCACCAGGTCTTTGACCAGCCCTGGGTCAACTGATCCAGCATGACTCTGATTTGACCCGCTCTGCAAAGCTTGCTGATGCAATCTGCACAGTGACTGTTGCTTTTGTGCATGAATAGCAAGATTGTGATTGTGTACATGACACATACAAGCATTGGTACATAATGCATGAGCAAAAACAGTCCAAGCATGGAGAGGACACATGTGCAGGATAAAAATTGAGCAGAGCTGCGGAGTTTGCAGAATTTGGCCATGTCTGTGGTACGATACTCAACTACTGTGCCTGTGGCAGTAACTTTTGTATACTGTGATTGCAGAGAGCAGACAATCATCGCAATGCAGTGGGTACGCCAAGCTGAAGTATGTGCAGGACTCTCCATCACACTCTTGCCTGACATGCTGTGATATTTGTTCTTGCCTGTGAATGGCTTGTACTGCAACAAGTTTGTCCAGTGCCTGAGCCAAGTCAACTCTTGTCTTTGCCAACTCTGCTCTCAGCTGCACCGAGTCTGAGGCTTGAGTGACCACACCAGCTTGCTGCTCCAGGAGTGTTTGGTGCCGCAAGGACAAGGAGTGAAGCTGCTGCTGCACTACTGTGTACACCTGAGTGCCAATCTTAACGGTTGTTACAAGGTGGGAAGTGACAGTGATCAGCTGTCATCTGCAGCAGCTGTCAGCATGAGAACGTGAGAGGCAAGCTGGTACGCCATGATTGGCAATATGCCGTTGGACCTGAGTGTTGTGCAGTAAAGGTTGCCGATGTTTTTCACGTGATGCTTTCATGGCAGGCTTAAATCTGATACAGAGCAAGCTTATCTGGGTCTTGCGGCTCTATCTTGGCCCGCATTATAAGCTTGTTATGCAAGGCAGAGACATGAAACAGGCACATGCTGTCCATTTCAGGTGTCAATACATGTGCATGCGAGGTTTTGCTTTGAAAACATCCTTGCCTTGTGAGTGCACATACAATATCTGCAGGTTCAAGTTCAGCAAAGGATGGGCAGGTGTTACTAAGTTGAGGGAGTGCGCATAAACCTTGCGGCAGACCATGCTGCCGGAGTCCTGCTCAACTTGACCGCCTGCATGCTGTGTGCTCTGTGAATGCCCTGATGTACCGTTCCTGGCTGCATCCCCACTTCTGGAAGTCAGACCATTGCTGTTCAGGGTGGGGTCATCAGCATGCGCTGCAAATCTGTCATGTGTGTGCAGGCTTGCCAGGCAGGCATTGTCTGCTTGCAGTTGCCGTGTGACTGCAGCACGCGCTGTCAGCTCTGATTGCAGCACAGCTGTCTGCTGTTGTTGCTCCCTGCAGTTTGTATTGCCAAGCAAATGGATGTGGCAGCTACACTTGAACTTTCTGCCATGTGTCTTCACTTCTCAAAGCTAGGCTGAGCATTGTTCAAGTCTGTGCATACAGTTCAGCAGAGGCTGCATTAATGTTCATGAGGGACAGCATGACAGTACACTGTGTGGCACCCGCAAGCATGACAATGCGCGCCATGTCACTGCCCGAGCATTTTGCAGATAGGCAGCTGTGTAGCCTCAGCGCACAGTTGTGCATCCTTTCCAATGCTATGCATCCTTTGCCGGGCTGCAGACGCATTGCAAGCTGGTTGCGCCCTGCGCTTTGCATGCTGTGTCTGTCACTGTTTGACCAGGAGACTGTCACCTGAGCAAGGCACGCAGGTGCAACACATCGTCTCCACCCCTGTCTGCCACGTTCTCCTCAGCTGCTGCATACGTCTGCAGGTCATCCCGTCGATGCGTGTCAGGCTGCTGTACGCGCTGACACGATTCTCCTGTGGCTGTGGCTTCAGCCCGACCACTAGTACCACTGTTGCCTTCAGTTGGTGCTGCTTGTGCAAGCACAGACCCAAACTTATTGCAACCCTTAGTCTCAGCTCCTGTGTTGGTTACTTTTGACATGCCACCAGCTGCATCGTCAGCAGTGGCTGCAGGATGAAGCTGCATGCTGGCTTTGTCAGAAGGCTGGCCTGAAAGTAAGGCAATGCTGGCGGGTGCAATGCTGCTCATGTCTGCATGATCTGTTGTCTTCAGTGTGGTGATGAAAGCGTCCACAGCAGCTAGCTGCTCTGGTGTGAGTGCAGGGTGCACCGCAACCTGGCTGTGCTTGGCATTGAACTTGAGGTGGGCTTTCAGGCGGCGCCGTTCCTCTTCCAGCTCGCCCACCTCACGCTCCAGGCAGGCGTTGACCGCTGTTAACTCACTGATAGTTGCCTCCTGTGAAAATTTGCAAGGAACGGCATGGTAACTTTGCACCCCATTCATGCTGAAGAGCTGTTCCTTTTGCAGCTAGGCATACGCCTTCAGCCAGGCTTTGTTGTGCTAGTAGGCAATAAGTGCCATTCAGGCAACCACTGCAAATGCATGCAAACTGACAAGATCACAAGCTGTTTTGTACATGTGTCAACATCTTGTGCAACATGCGCACCACTGCAAACAGTAGGATGGCATGCACACGCCCTTAGATGGTGTTGTATCAGCCATGTACCATACATGCCATGTGCGTCTGCACAGCATATCTGATGGAGTGTGTGCCGCAAATCAAAGTATACGATGCCATTCCTGCCATGAAAGACGCCACTTCCATTCACAGACATGCAGCAGGGCCTGAGGCACTGTCACCTTGGCAAGCCTGACTGGAGTCAAGTCAAGGCCCTCATCCTCTGCTATACCAGATTGCTTCCGCAGCAGCTGATTCTGCTCTGACACCGTCTCCACTGCTGCTGTCAGCTGTTTGACGCGCTGCAGCAGTCCTGCAGAGCAGGAGTACTGATGAGATTGCCTAGCCCACTACGTTGCTGCAGAAGGCAACCATGAGTGAGGTGACAGCAGTCGATGCCTGCTTGGAGCATGAAGCGGGGCAGTTACACAGCAAGCCAGCTACACAAAGAGCACTGGCTCTATTGCCTCTGGCACAAAACTGAACACAGCTTTTCCGGTACAGGTCTATGGCCCGACGGGAGGTTTGACATGGGCAATATAGGAGGCATTATGGCTGTGGTCAATATTACTGAGGATTCAGTTGCTTTTGCATATTCACACATGAGGCGACATACGACTTGCCTGCTCGGCTTTCACTCAAGGCTGCCACTTTGGCCTTCAATGCTTGGATGTCTATGACAGCCTCCGGTAGGCCATACACACCTTGCTCCAGCTGCTTACAGCGTGCTTGCAACACAGCCCTCTCCTGCTCAAGCAGTCCCAGCTGATCCATGGCAAAATCATGCTCAGAGCTGCAAGCAACAAGACTCAGTGTGTTTCAGTGTAAGGGCAACTGTTATCCTGGGGGCTGTTGTGCAACCCACTGAGGGCAAGATGCACAAGCAACAGCATAAGCTTGTGCTTTCCTAAACAGTTCACAACGTGCTCAAACAACGCAAGCATTTTGGTGGATTGGGCGCCGTGTGTGAGATACTCTGTGCTCACTTCAATGAAGGAGACACTGATGAGCAAGAGCCCGAGGGTGTTGTGCTCTGTGAGATAAAGCTTGTGGCTTTCCCTTCAGCTGCGCAGGTGACTGCAGGGTCTGCCTGAGCCTGATCGCCGCTGACAAACATGATATCAGTGTGTTGCGTTGAAGCATCCGGCAGGAGACCGGGGTTCCGGAAGCCGCTGTGCCCCTCCTGTGACCAGTGATCACTGGGTGATGCCGTGCAAGCTTAAGGCAACAGGTGTACTTGGCTTGCAACCCGTATAGTAGCTTGCTTTTGGTCTAGACACGGCTTCCATACAGCGTGGACGGGGGCAGCCGTTTGCACGGTAGAGGCCTACAGTGCCGCGCTGTGCGCCGGGCTCCACATTCAGAAGGCAGCCCGAGCCCCGAGACCACATTCATACACAGGTTGGATCCTACATGCAATGCTCTAATTGTGAAGGATGTGCTGTGTAAACGTGCTGCGCTGATAGCAAGACCTGGAGGATGCATCAGGTCTTAAGCCTGTAGACCTACCCACCATATGCAACCTATTGGCTGAGCGAGTTCCATTGACTACTGCAGCTGCAGCTCAGGTGCGCACCTGATACAACTCTTTGTAGTAGGAGGCTATTAATGCAGCATCATGAAATGCTGGTGACACACCAGGGTGAAAGCTGGCACAGAGCACCCGTTTTCATGGCTATGCAGTTATGTCATCGCGAGCATAGCAGCAGAAAGCGCGATGCAGCGCGCAGTGCCATACAAGCCTTTGCAGATCAGCGTTTATGCCCCTCTCTATATCAACTACTGGCAGGACAAGTGAATGCCTTCAGCTAAATGTCATAGGCCTAGGCAAGCCACGACTCTTCGGCAGCAGACCATGTCACGCCGAAGTAGACGTTGCTGCATGTTGCAGTTCGGGAGTAACTAGGAGAGGAAAGGAGAATGCAGCAGGGCATGATTGCAACGCTCATGATTAGTGCAAGCCGGGTGCTTGTAAATTTGCTGCAGCCACGCCGGGCATCACGGAAAGTCACAGCTCCGTACAATATAACAACAAACACAAAACGACACATAGATGCTTGATGCCCACATTCACTGTAGCATCATTAGCTAGTTGTGCACGACCTTACAGTCTTTGGGAAGTCTAAGACACACTCACGCCACTGAGACAGCACCTGCGAAGCAACACACTCATTGGCATTCATTTGCACTCATGGTCACTGCAGGTCTGTGCATGCACACGCCAGGCACANCAGCTTTTGTAGCTGACACACTCTGGGCTGTGTTTGATTATGCATCTGCAGATGAACCCTTGCGCTCAGAAACGATGTCGTCTACTGGTTTGCACAGCTTCTTGCTGTTGTCAGAATCAAATCTCGAGCAGTGTGCGTGCCTATTGTAGCTGCAGTGCTTACTTGAATTGCTTGCTGGTGCAGGAAAGACAAGCGCAACACATACAGCAGACGGCGCAAGTATCATGCAGACAAAGATGTGGACTTTATCAACGACAGGAATGCTCATTTCAATAAGAAGATTGAGCGGGCCTTTGGGCAGTACACGGTTGAGGTCAAAGCAAATTTGGAAAGAGGGACTGCATTGCCAGAGCATTGATGCCTCTCCTATTGCAAAACTGCTCACCTATTCAGGTATGCTCGTGAGTCTTGCTTGCTTATGATGTGTCGCCTGTATAGTCATGCTTGTTCAGATACAGATGCCGAAAGCATGTTGGCTGTGCATGTCCATGCCCATGCTAGGTATACAAAGACAGCCATCAAGTTCTCTGTTTTGAGCAATTGCACACGCCAGTGGCCGAGTCCTCGTGTCTTAAAATCAGGCACAGGGTGGTATCGAGAAATGGTCATCCTCATGCGTGAGGGTGACTCATAGGTATATGGCGCACATTGACAGGCTTGCCACTCTAAACCATGGGCACTCANTCACTGAAGTATTTTTGTAGCTATGCCAATATTGCCACAGCTAATAAACTAGGCCAGAACCAGTAGACTGGTCTGCTTTTTACAACATGTGATGGTGCANACGCATCATAACAGAACCTGGCGCTTAATCCAGCTTGAGCATGCAAGCACCACCAACATGCACAACTTGTCATATTACAACAAAACGTGTATGTACATTTTCCTTGCTGCAGCACAAGGCGCAAGATGATGGCACCAAGCATATGCCTGTGTAGGTCTTGGCAATCTCAACATCTCTACAGCAGGCGGCAGCACAAGTCATCAAACAGAGTCCAAATATGCAGCACTGCCAAGTCAGAGTGGTTGGCAGTGATGTGGCACAAGCAAGCAACATTGATGCAGGTACTGGCTGTATCTTTCATGCTGTACACCACCATTATGGGAGCATGTTCCGCCCTGTGACATGCACATACAGCTATTGCATGATCACAAGTGCAACTCAGGATGATACTGCAATGTCATGCACATACGCTGGACGAAGTGGTGCATTGCGTAAGCACTGCTGCCTTTGCACCATATAGCATCACCTTTGCACTTTGCAACAATCATTGCCAGACTACTGGGCCTCAATAGCATTACAGCAATTACTTTGCATGGTATGGGCTTCATTGAGACACCAATCACAGCTCCTACCTCAAACACCACACTTTATACACACACCAGAGTTTCTAGGTTGCTTTGGCTTTCAAACACTCTGCTGAGGCCTCACCAGCGGTGCCTATGCTCCAGCATGCCAAGCAGCACATTGCAGTAAACTCATGGTGCGTGTCTGCATTGTTGCGTCTAAGATCGTTTAAGCACCATGTTGGTACTCCAGGGCCAGTGCACCGTGACTACAGAATTTTCTAGCTGTGCAACTGGGGTATCATCCTGTGGGCATCAGCAGAATGAATTCAAGCCAAATCACAGGCAAATTTATACACCATGACACATACCTCATGGTGCATTGACCACTGCTGTCCACACAGACTGTTTCTGAGGCACAGCCTTGTTGTTCAGCTAGGTACACTCAAAAACGGTTACGGCAGGAGGGCATTGGAGTGGCTCCAATGAGTGATGCAGAGACCCTGTGGTGCATCTTCTTGCCCTGCAATGCATCTGAAGGTAACCTTGCCCTCTGCACAGTGACACACATATGTTGGCACTGATGCAAAGTGTGCACAGCAGCACAGATGTATGCAAGCCACTGATACTGCGTGCTATGTTTCAACTACATCTTGCTAGAGCATCAACTGAAACTGTTCAGCTCTCTTGACCATGCTTGGAGCACGCCTTGAACCCCAGAGGTACAGACTCTAGGACAGTAAGCACGAGTTGTGAAGCATCTGTATTGTGCGCTGTGTTGCGACAAGCTTGTGACATTGATGCACTGTCTTCTATGCAGCTGCATGTCTCAACTCAAAAACCCATGCTGCTGTGAGCCAGTCATCAGCTCCGCATCTGTGCATATTGCTGCTGCAGCGCAAGCATGTGCATTGCAGGGGGGTGCAGAGTTATATTGGCTCTGCAGCTGCCATCTCCTTGCCAGCTTGTAAGGTGCAAGCCAGCAACAACAATACCCAAGCCAATTGGGCCATGCATACACCCTTATCAGCCGACAGCGTCATCTGCACAGATCACTCAACTGTGCTGTGCCTCAGGAGGAGCAGCAGCAGCAGCAGCACCANCTGCATGTTGATGTGGTGGATCAATCTGAGGTTGTCCGATCACGTTCTGTGATTGTGATGTTGTTCAGAAGCTCGAAGACAGGTCTAGTTCTAGGCTGCATCAGCATGGTTTGTGCAAATTGTGTGTAATGATTACATATAAATAATATGCTAGCAAATTACTTATAGGTGTGACCAAGTCTGCATTGATTACAGTAAAATAGTGTCTAGCAATACGCAAGCGTGTCTCAATCTGTCACATAATAATGCATGCTGCAGTGCTATACTACCACGCCATCATGAGCTGACCTCATGAAGCTCAATAACACACAAAAGTATCTATGCACTGAAGACTTCCCCAAGGACCAGCGACACACACGACAGAATGTGAGCTAGAACATGCACTTTGACATTGCAAAACCTGTATTGTGCATAGATGATTGCTGCATCACTTGGAAAAGCTTGTTGTTACAAGCGTGCACACAGCTACATCAATGTTGTGACCATGCTGTCATGTGGTCAGACAGACTGATGTCGTCCAACCTTGCAGACAACTGGTCAGACGAGATATAGCTGTGTACACGTGTATGATGGCAAGCAGAACGCGCAACAGACCAGCAGTTGGACCTGGAAATGCATCACTGCTAGTCTGCACTTGGAACAGCTGCACACATCATAAAGTTGCAATTGTGCAATGCTTGCATCACAGCTCATGCCTGTGCATGTCTGAGAATGATCTCAAATCCTACTCCACCTGGCATGACCGTGAAGTTGTCAACATACTTTCCAGTAAAACGGTGGTCGGCCAATTCTGCCAGTGCTGCACGCTTCCTGTCTGTGGCATCTTCCCCAAACATCAACCTGACCAGCATCTGACTGCCTGTGTCAGGCGCAAACAAACATGTTAAAGCATATTCTGCCACATCTTCACAATAAGCGGGACACCCAGTACACCTCATGCCGCACAAACTTGCTAGGCATACATCATGTGCTTAATGTTTGTATGTATTTGCATAAACATGTGCAACTGCAAGGCACAGCATAATTTCCTGGTGTTTGGCAGGGGCGGTGGATATGTAGGGGCAAAAAGTGCGCATTTACAAGCATCATACCCCAGTAATGATGAACCACTTCAATGTAGCTTCTCAAAGCATGGATCAGGTTAAAAGGTGTCAGTCTGTCCCAGTCAAAGTAATTGCTGAAATGTGCCGTAAGGACACCTTGCTTCTCATGAAAAATGGTCAGATGTCCTTGCGCTGTGTTGCTGTATATGTCTTGCGCGAGGCTTTAGACACAGATTGCAGTTACTGAATCATGCTAGCAAATGCAGCGCAACGAACCTTTCGTCCAATCTGAAGACCATGTACCACTGTGTCCCTAGCCCAAGCCTCTACAGTATCAATGTGGCTGATCTTACAGTCAGCAATCTCATGTGTNCCTTGCTGTGAGAAGCTGGTGCCTGCAGGCAAACAAGCAATTTGGACATGTGAACGACTGCCATGCTGCAAATGACTAGGCTATGCAAAACGAACGAGGCAACACGGTAGTATCAGTATGTCACCTGTGCTCGAGATGACATCAGTTGAAGTATTATCCAGATCTAGGGCTTGTGTGTAGTCAGACACTGCCCTGTCATACTGTCCCAGACTATCAAATGCTGAACCACGATTGAAGTAGGCATTGACGTTGTTGGGATCCAACTTGATCACTGTCGTAAAATCAGCAACTGCTTTTTGGAAGTCTCCTAGCTTGTCAAATGATATCCCTCTGCATACCAACAGGCATACATTAGTATTGGGTCTGTTGCAACAGATTTGGGTTGATTGCTTTGCTGGACTTGGCCAACACTGTGGACAATCTGGTCAGGATCACGATGGTCAAGACATCGCACTTGGCTTTCACTGAATGACCTTACAGACAGCTTAGGCGACAAGTGTGAAATGCCAATAGCATACTTGGGAAGTGTGTACAAGCCTTACCTGTTGTGGTAGGCATGCGCATTTGCAGGATCCAGTTGGATGACACATTGATAGTCAAGAACAGCTGACTTGTACTTGCCCAGCTTGGCCAGGCAGTAGCCCCTATTATTGTACAGGCGCACTGTGCCAGGACTTTGCTGCAGGGCAGCACTGTTCATGTTGCAGACAGTCTGTATCATACAGATGTAGCCATTGAATGTGTGCGGTACAGCCTTGCATGGTTAACCTCATTTTCCCTTCCATAGAAATATCGAGTGGACCGTGCCTCCTGAAAACCTGAACAGATGCAATGCAGCAACATTCACTGTTACCCTGACTGGTATGACCCAGTATCACTGACACCGTAACGCCAAATGTCCGAGAACAGTTGAGAAGTACTCTCACCTCCTGGAACCTGGACAACAGCAATGCAGCAACCTTCATGGTGNCTTGACATAGACCCTGCCAGACACAGGTGTCAAATACGTGATCACAATTCAACGCTTGCAACCAGCAGGCATGCTGTAGATAATGCTGACATGCTGTATACAGAGCTCATGGTGCGAGCCTGTACTGTTCAGCCTGCTTCTACACCCTGGGACTTTCCTGCCCAAGCAGTAACACTTGCCCTGTTCCCAATGCTGAGGTGACACTGCTGATACAGATGCACAAAAAATGAGGAGCTGGTGTGACAAAGCCTGAATCAATTGTTCATAGCAGAGTCATGTTACAGGTATGCCTGAACTTTGCGCACATGCATAGTAAGCATCGGTACATTGAATGCGCATCGCAGCCGCCAATGCAGACATGACTCACACTGCCATGTACGCATACAACCATATGCAAAGCCCATTCACTAGAGCTGTCTGGTGATTTGCTGCTGCCTTGCGTCATAGACTGCAAGGCTGCGCCAGCGAGGACTCACAGACCGGTCATAAGTGGTGCATCACTCAAGCGTATGGATGGACGTCAAAGTTAGATTGCAGAGCCTTGGTGAGCAACACTTCACCCCAGTGTTTGCGAAGAGATTGTGTCATCTGGCTGACTTTTGGCAGTGCACAATCTATTGCTGAGTTGCTGCAATTGCAAATGGAGAACATGACTTATGTGCCTGCATCTGCAGACGCATCATGAGGGTGCCGGCGGATGCTGTGGCTGGCGCACAGCACGTTATCGGCATTTTGCCAAGTGATGTTGATGTGCATGATGCCAAGGACAATGCAGACAGCCTACTGTTGCGTCTGCTGGACAAGTCAGAGGTGATTGCGTGAACTGTGTCATCGTCAGAACTCATTCAACACTGTGTGTTGCCAGTAAGCGATGGGACACCAGCATATTTTGCCTAGCCCTACTGCACAAATCTGTCCATGAAACGTATCTGCTCTGAGCTGCACACAAGCGGGTGAATGCAATGGCATGAACCAACATCTCAAAGAATATTTTTCATGGGTTGTCACATTGGTGTAATGCAATGCACTAGTTGTGGATTTTGGAAGCTCTTGGGCTCTGCATTCAGCAGCAGTGTGTTAACAGCGTAGTATTGGACATCCTGCCAATCTGCATTGTAAATTCATACACATGTCATGCAGACAATTCATGACTGCAGACAAAACCATGCATGTTTGTAGTATTACAGCACCTTTGGGGTAAAGCGGATCAGGTGTAAAGTGTTGTACATATCCAACCTAGCTGTGTCATGTCATCTTGTTGCTGCTATTTGACAAGTGCAGACTATTGAATGAGAGTGTATGTAATGAGAGTATATGTAAAGAGAGTGTATGCTGCTTGTCATTAGCACAGCAAGCATCCTGGCTCCCTTCACCTGACTCACCAGACCTTGCCTCTGCTTACAGGCAGTTGAGGCTACGGTGAAGCATGGTGACAAGTATGAGACCTTGCAGCATTCAGCAGCCTCCTCAACTTGTGTGGGCTATATGGCCTGCGCTGAAGGTGTGTCCTGCCCCTTGATCCACACCAAAGATGCTTGTCACCATGGTGCTTGAGATCACTGTTGTCCTGGCATATGTCATGTCATAAAAGGAGGTCCTCCTTCACATCAAAGGTGTTGTAACGCGTATTACTATAGCTAATACATAGCTGATGAGGCGGGTTCTGTTACAAGCTAATCTGTTACAAGCTAAAGCNTCCTTGGAGACAAACCGGCTCACAACGCCTGTCATGGACCTCAGAGCACTCTCACGCCTCGAGTCCCTACAGCTCTACGGCAATCCCCTGGAGTTCCTGCCTGAGTTGTCCCCTTGCACGAACCTACGACACTTATCGCTTGCCAATGTAAGGATAGCAGCAGATTCAGCCTTCACTCACTGGGATGTTGAGGTGACAGCAACAAGCTACATATCGCGAGGCAACAAGCTGGCCCAATTGTTTGCCCTCATCTTCAGGCGCAGCAGCTGCCAGCAACCTCTTCTGGCTGGTGCACTTGGTGAGAATACGTCACCCGAAACCGCTTTCACGGCGGCAGATGGTCTTACGCTACTTGAAGCTGTATCACTTAGCACCCAGCCTGCAAAAGAGACTGTCGCAATCGCAACAACACCTGACAGACAGCCTGAAATGACTTTGAACAAACTCTGCATGATTGTGTNCTAGCAAGGCAACACCCCATCAGCAGTGCAATGGTAGATTTGCTAAGACTTGCAGAGCTGAGCAGTGTTTGCTGATGCAAATCATGCAGCCCTGGCACTGTCAGGCTGAATCAATCTGCCTGCAGGTGCTACACCTCTCAATGAGTGCAGAGATTCTGCTGATGCATTTGCTTGGANCTATGGTATAGTATCAGAAGCAAGGTCAACAGGATCTACTTGTTAGACACAAACACGCAAGCGTCTGTGCAGGATATACACTGACAACCGCAACTGCTGTTATGAGCAGGCCTGTGGTGAGAGACTAGGCAACACAGAGCTGCTTTTGCAGTCGAGCTCTCTCCGCTGTGCAGGTATGGAACCTATCAGCTGATGCGGCAAGGTCAGGGTGGAAGTCATCATGTGGCCTTTACAAGAATCCTGCACCGAACCAAACCAGATGCCCTGATGACAGAGGTAGGTGGCATTCATGTGCACCATCCTGCAACCATGTGAGCTTTTTGCACACCACAGCCGAGATTGATGTCTGGCAAAGCTAATCTACATGCTAGACACATTTCGACCTAGTACGTACACTAATTCACTTTGCTACACCGCTACATGAAATCCTCTTGGTGCACAGTGCTGGCATGTAGATCGGACATAGCAAGTAACTTGTTGAGCGCATGTTATGTGCCAGTCATGCATACAACCACCAACCCACTTCGCGGCGGTGCAGCAGCGAGTGTATGTTTGCTTTATCAAGGTGCCAGCAAAGATGGCAGCGAGAGATCACACCCCTTGCAGTTGAATGTGATGCAAACATGCNGGTAAAGACTCCTTACCCAACCCCACCCATCACCTGTAGCAGCTAGCCTCAGCTTGTCAAGTTGAGGCTGTCATACAGGAGTTTGAGGAGGCAGTGAGACGCGGTGACATTTACTGGCATGCCCTTCCCTTCAACGGTCAGCTGGAGTTCTTTGACCGTAGCCTGCTTGAATTTGCGGTCCAGATGACACATGAGCTAGATGCTAGATTTGGGCTCCCCAACAAGATGACCATGAGTCAAGTAAGGTGCTGTCAATCAACTTGTCAGCCCAGTCACACAGCATCTGGTAGATCACGCCTTCATGTGTGGGTTCAGATGGTCATGGAGCTGACCGCTGTGTGAGTGACAAGAGTCAAGAAGTGAACCGCTGGCCAAAGCTGAGCTGCCTGGACTTCATAGTTTTTGTACAACCCATAACACAGTTGTGACACTCTTCCCTGCATTGCATGCCAAGCAAGCATGCCTGCCCGCCAAGCCTGCATTGCATGGCTGCTCTGCAGTGAGATGAGGGAACCACCTGACTCACTGCAAGCAACCATGCTGTGCACACATGACAGGCAGGCATGCTTGCTTGGCATATAATACNGTCACCGATGCTGAACGGGCTGCAGCTAGACAGAAGCTGCAGTCACAAGTAACCGAGGCTGAGCTGAAGGTGATAATGATCACTACTGTATCCTCTCTTCTATGCGCTGCAAGTCATGACACTGTGCATTCTGGTCCATACCTTGAGGTACACTGTGCTCCCGCCACAGCAGTGCAGCCAACTACTGTCCAATAAGCAATAAACATGCTACTTCAACCCCAGTACACTGTTGATTTATGCAGCTCCGGCACTTGACACAAATAGTCACAAAATAGTCACGAACTGGCATCTTAGCCTTACTGCTCGCAGTCTGCTTGTTCACCTGAGTCCTCACAGAGCTTGGCTGCTGTGAGCTGCTGAAGGTTTCCCAGCACGCCTGGTGCCCAATGGACACCTTGCTTGTTGGCCTTAAATCGCATAGCCTGCTTGCACAACAGAAGGCAAATCCAATGTGTATACATGAATGGTGGGTGTATAGGATGCCCTTAGAAAGGCTCAGGCCAGAGAGAACCTGCTGACCAACCAGGTTACAGCCCTCGAGCACTCTCAGAACCAGCTGCAAACATGCTGTGACAGCAGTGCGTGGTGGGAGCAAGCCTTGCAGAGGAGTTTGGAGCAGCTCCTGCATGCAGCTAATGCAAAAGTGGCTCAGCATGAGGTGAGATGTTGAGATGATGGCATACAAGGTGTCAACCAGTGGCAACAACAAGTGTCTGCCTCATTCTGCCGGCAGTGTACGCTTGCACAAGTCGTTGTGATCATCACTACTGTCATGCGACTGAGTAGTCATGACAATGTGCATCCTCATGGTTTGATAAGATGTCACTCAGTTCAAATTGCATCTGCCACTCATGCCATGGCAGTGTGCCAGCTTCACTCTGTGCAAGCTATGCATTTGCAAACACAATGCATGGCCACAGCTTGAGTCTACGTCTGACTGTAACCGAAGGTCTTAATAAATTGTACAGCATGCCTATCCTGACCTGTTCCTTTGCAACTTGCATGTGGGAGACATACCTTGCAGCAACCTGTGTTTGCCATCATGCCTGGTTGCAAGTCTATGCTTGGTTTGTATTCATACTGATCACTCATGTGTGTGCTTGCAGACAGCTAATGAGATGCNTCTGCACCAGAAGCCTGCTGTGCCGTATCACAGCATGGCACATCATGCAGTTGCCTGGTGCAAGTTGCTTTCTATATCAGGAGTCAGCACGTCACGTCACAAGGCCAGCCACACAGTGCCGATACCAAAGCATCAAATGCAGATGGCAAATTCCGACTTTCACTGGAACAGCTTCAAGACCATTTCTGCAGGAGACGCCATGCACTGTATGCACTGTTTGAGAGANATCAAGTTGATTGCTGTCATGAGGCAGACCTGTGCTTCTGTAGGTAGATAGCAAACAGCTGTTGCAGAGTTGCTTGTAGGCCTTCCAGCTCATCCATGTAGGCTGGCCTTACAGCTGCCAAGCTGCTGAGTCGGGCNACCTCATTGCATTGCACACTGGGCACTTGAGCATGCGCAGAAACACAAACACAAACAAGCATGACTGTTCGGAGTGATGTGAGGGCAGCAACTTCTGCGCTATGGGAAATGTACAAGAGTTTGTGGCTTGCTCCTTATTGTGATCGAATGTGATTGACATGGATTTGTCCATACACATGCACTACATCTGAAGCATGCCTGGCGTACTTGATTGCATAGCGTAATTGGATTGAGCCATCACAGTTTGGCTTTGCAGAGGCAGCTTGCATGCAGTCATCCAACACTGCCTGNAAATGCACCTGAAGTATGCATATTGGGTCCATAGCTGTATGGCTTGTGGAATACACTAAGGTGATGTGGCTTTTCAGGCTATGGTAAGAGCAAGTGAATGCGTGGTGAGCAGTGTGATGATGCTAGTGCTGCTTCACCAAACTGACTGCGGCATTATAGACTGCACAGCGCATACAATATCTACAGAAACCCTGACAGATGCGGTAAGAAACATTGTTCATAATGTTGGTTCCTCATATTGACAAGGCTACCTGCAGTATTGCAACATGTGAGCATGAGCAGAACCGACAAGGGCAATTGTTGATTTGCCAAATTGCACTATCTTGACCTGCTGAACATCAAGGTCAAGTCTTGTATCAACACCAATTTGGAAGACACACCCATGTTGNAATGAGATTTTGGGATCTGCTTGGCTGCTTGTGTGTTTCAAGCTACAGATCATGTTCGATGCCCATATTGTATTCTGATTTTTAATGCCACAGTCTAGTCATGCTTCAAATCCATGCTGTTACTGCCACTAATCCTGGCGTGCTTGTATTGACTGCTGATATGGCGCATTGCAGCACTTCCAGTCCCAGACGCAGACAGCAGAGTTTTGGCAGCAGTAGTGCAGGNCTGCCCTGTATGGCATTTTACGTTCATTGGCCAGCTAAGTCTGCACAGAAGGAGTTGCCAGAGACACACAGCATCAGCAAGTACGCAACAGCCAAAGTGGGATGTGCTGCATGTATTCATGGCAAACAGTGCTTTTCATGTTACATGACCAGATACGTACCTGGCCTTGCACAATGTCAACAGAGCTTTGCACCAGTGGCACCAGCAATGTCTTGTCAATTCCATACACCTTGTGACCTGCAAATCAGGCCAAAACATTGTGGTCTGCGTCAACATGGTAAACGGCAATGTAGTCTGCAGCCTGTACCGCATACAGAGCCTTGATATCTGCGCTGTGTCACTAACAGCAGGTAGAAGCCCTCAAGGAACTTGAAGCAGCCAATCACTGCATGCGCCTGCAGCATTCAAATCATTGAGTGCCTCAACTGGCACTGCAGCGGTGCACAGGCCAAACCAGTACCTTGCAGACGGACTGTAGACCACCGATACGTAAGTTGCCATCGCGAATAGACCGCAGGAGGGCTGTGCAATCGACCTTATTATACAGGTGGGGGTCTTCGATTGCTTCAAGTTCAGCCTCCAGACGACTCACTTTCAGCAGCTTGAACGCAGTGGCTGCTTTGTCGTGGCCGACGAGATAGTAATGCGACTTTGTGCTGTACAGCTCAAACTTCTCCAGCACGACATCTGGACTTGATACTTGTGCAAACATGCAAACCGACTGACAGTTGTCAGGTGGTTGTCTGCCGGCTCGTGGCGATGTGCTGGATCCCGCTACTGTGATGCTGCCAACCTAGATCAGCCATCGCGTGTGTTGCTGCATTGGCCTACCCAGCGCTGCGATCCGCGCCTGCGTGCTGAGGACTGCCTACCTGACCTACCCCTGAATTCATTCAATCGTTTCCTAGACGAAACTGCGCAGAGCTGCAAGCAGCGAGTGGCACATGGCATCCAATCCTTCTCTCATGCATGCAAGAGCAAGAACAAGAACAAGCTGACAACTGGGNGGACCATCAGCAGCTTCTTGGCGGCTGAAGCCGACATGCTTGTCCTCCAGGACTTGAAGGATGGTCTGCAAATCATTCTCAGCACCAGCCATTTGAAGAGCCTCTTCGATGGTCGCCATGGTCAGGCTACCAAAGGTATGCGAAAGGTATGCTTTCTCCACCTGTGCAGCACTCTTGGAACAATGTGACACTTGGGGTGTGTGTCACGCAGCTCTATCTTTGTACTGCCTCACTCTATGCTGACTCAAGTCATCTGTGGCCTGACAGCAAGACTGTGACGCAAGGCTGACGCGGTGCTCGCTGGTCCACGCAAGGAACGTGGTGCAATATCCAGACCGTGTCAAACAGTATGCGTGAGGATGCAAGCATCAAACAGGAATTACATGGTGCTGTTCTGCCTGCTGTTTTCAGCCATTCTGCCCTGCCAAGGTTGCTGAGTCTGCTTGATGAGTTTCGTCCGCAGTTCCGCCCTGTTTCGGAACAGGAGGCAGGTTTTGAAGCGCTGACCCGCAACAAGCGACAGTCATGAGCACTTTTCATGCTTAGCATGCCTATGTCACGGCAGGGAATGTTTTGGTAAGGCCACTCTATGGTCCGAGCACCTCCGCTTCATCGAGTGGTAGCAGAGCGCAACGCTGCACGTCGCCGGGCCAGGCAGGGTCCAGCTGCTGGCGTCGCAAGCCTAAGACAGGCAGCCAATGTCGCATTTGATCAAGGCGAGGCCCAGGTACAGCTCAGTGTCTCAGTAAAGCAAGCCACCTTGTCTCCCCCCTTTGCTTTGCTGGACATCCTTGCAAACTCGGTACTGCACCTTGTCACACGNAGCACACTCAATCCTGATGTTATGTGTATGTATGATTCGGAAGCAGTGTCAACATATCCAGCCGACAACTACCAGACCAAAGTAACCCTTGTGCTGCTAGCAGCAGCTTCCCGTNGTCTTCAGTATGGTCAAATGGTTTATGGGTCGCTGTCATCAACAAGGTGACCATAACGTGGCTGTACACGTAGGATATGACATAGATCTGCGCCACGTGTGAATCTGTTTCTTCCCTTGTAGGTTTAGTATACTTGTTGCTTATCTTCCCTTCCTGTTACCTCAGTAGGGGACCAGATAGTTGAAAGGGTGTGCTCACATGTTGTAAAAGAAAACGCATTACCTCCCCTGCCCCTTAGGCTAGCTAAATATACAGATATATCAGACTGCGCCTCCATGCTGCTACAATAGTATCTCTTTATAACAACTGCACTCGTGTATCAGCAACCATCCGCATGCTGCTGAACTGCTTTCACAGCTCTGAAACTGAAGTACACAGACTGATAGANCCCCGATGCCCAGGCCCCCAAAGTGAAGGACATCATATCGCCCTTCAGCAAGGGCCCTGCCAGTAGCCCTGATGGCGCAACTGCGTTGTCAAATGCTGGCAACCTATATGGCCTCCAGGTTGAATTCAAAACAAAGCTTCGCTCCCAATGCAGGCTTCTGTGCCTAGGAGTGATCATGCATTGTTTCTCATGATCTTGCATTTGTAGTGGCTACAGGCCCTGCCGCTTGTACCCTGCTGATGGCTAACAGGAGGTCCAAACACCTCCTCCCCATTGCTGACAAAGCATCTCCTTTCAGCTGCACTCGCAGAATTGCTTGACATGGATGACTCAATGTACCTCATGGTGGTTAGTTTCTAGTTGTGCCCAGTTCCATCTGAGCAGGATGTGAACCTGACTTCATGTTGCCATAATGGCAACATACCTGCTAGCAGCCCTGAGAAACATCTTTCNGACTTGCGGTGGCCAACCAATTTCAAGTCCGAATACCTGCTGGGCAAGTGCATAGGCTCTGGCGCTTTCGGCACCGTCCACCTCGCGATACACAGAGCCACCGGTCATCAGTATGCAGTGAAGATTATGTCGAAGACGCGTGCGAAGCAGAGCCGAGACAAGACTCTGCTGAAGTTGCAGCGGGAAGTCGAGCAGCTCAATAGCCTTGCAAAGTGCGAACATGTTGTCAAACTCGAAGCGAAATTTGAGGATGATGGCTTTGCTTACCTAGTCATGGAGCACTGCAGTGGTGGAGACCTGGACAAACTTTTAGAGGTATGCCAGGTGCAGCAATTCGTTTAAGCAATTGTGACATTTGAGAGTGTGCTGATGACAGCATGCAATGCAAGCCTTCAGCTTGGGTAAAGTATAGTAACAATTGAATGCCTGTGCAACAACAGTCAATATGTTTGGAGTGTTTGCACAGTAATGCAGCAGTCTAGGACATGTCAGAACTAGACAATGCTGATCATTGCAGCTTATATCCTTTGTGCATGCTGCAGACACATGGAAAACTGACGGAGAGGGAGTGCGCGCTAGTGCTATTTCAATGTCTGCAGGTTAGTCAACCTTGGTAAACTTGCTGCACAGGCATGCCAAGTCTTTTTGGCAGCAACACACTCCTGTGCAACTGAATTGCTGTTTCATACATTATACCCTGCACATGTTCAACGGAGCGCAACACACATTGACAATGTTGCTGCACTGGAAATTTTGCTGTTGGTGCTTGTCCCAACATGCACTGTGCTTTGAACGCTGCCTGCCTACAAGCAAAGGCACATTGTCAAGTCAGAGTAGCATGCAACAGCTGATGTCATTGCTCATATGTACTATATCACTACACTACATGGGATTCACATGTACGCAACATCCTATCTGTCTCACACATTGCCCCACCATAGTAGCAAGGGCTGTGGTGGTATGCAGGCTATTGCAGTCTGCCATTCAGCCCACACCATGCATGGAGACATCAAGCCTGCAAACTTCCTGATGAAGAATGCCCTGAAAAAGGGCTCTGCCACCGCTGTCGAGGAGGCCGCTGGCAACGGCCCCTGGATCAAGTCTATTGACTATGGCTGCAGTCAAGTTGTTACTGGCAGCAAACCTCTGACCAAAAGGTCAGCATGCGACAGGATTACTCATGCTCCACTTGACCAAGCATGCTCTGCAGCAGTGTAANAATGCTTCGTAGTCGTAGCCTTGCTCACATATCCAACGAAGTTGTTGCAGCTGACAAAAGCCGCAGAACAGGGACTCATAATGCGCACATGTGACTTGTGCACACCCCAAGGGGAGTAAGGCATATGCATGCACCAGAGACAAAGCTGCTGGAACATANCTGCATGTTGCATCCTTTGCTATGTTGCTGCTCGTCGCACCTTGCGCCAATGCTTGAGCGCTCTTTGCCCAGCTACCTCGGTGTCCGCGTGTTGTAGCGTTGCAACCTGTATGCAGGACAACGCTAGGTCTGCTGTGCTTTCACAACTGCTGGCGCGTGTGCCATGTCTCATCTCAGATTGCTGAAATCTTCCCTGACGTCTAAAGCTAGCGTAACAAGCAGCCGCTCCTGCCACAAAGTTGCTCCTGTTGGCTCTTGGTCCTGTGCACCCAGGCGTTATAGACAGTGCAGCAAGCTTCAGCCAACACAGTGTGCAGCCACGCTTGACATGGGTGTAGATGCTGGCAAGAATGGCAGTAACGGCAGTAACGGTGCTGCACACAAAGAAGGCTATAACGCAACGTACAAAACTCTTCAAGTTGGAGACCAAATGGCAACAGAGTACAGCGACGACACCGCTTCTACACCCAAGAACAGACGAGCAGGTGCGTGCTGCAGTAAGCCACAGAATACAAAGCACTACACATGTTCGCAGAGTGTATTTGTTTATTGCATAATTAGCTGACTAAGTGTTCTGGTGTGTGCACAGCCAAGAATGATCAAACACAAGCCTCAAGGCATCATTGTCATGCCATTGCAGGAGTCATTCTNTCCACATAGTGACCCTCATTGAACTCTTCCAGGTTGAATTCCGACACTGGCCTGGCCTCCCACAAGCGAAGGTTGCCAACTGTGTTTGTGCCGTAGCCAGGAATGGGGTTGTCGTAGCAAGCGGCAATGACCTGCAACATGGCTCAGGTGAGACTGTATACTGAAACACGGTAAGATTTGCAGTTGCAAACAGTCACAGCTGTGTCTAGAGGCACTATTGTACCTCCTCTGCTGGCGACCACTTGAAGTTGTCTACAGTGCCGTAGAAGCCAACTTTGTAACTGATGTTGGGCCTGGCAATCTCCCAAGGGTTTCCATTTTGAAGCCAGATGTCTGGGATCTCCTTTTGGAAACCCTTGTCAAGTGTCTGCAGACATCAATTAGTGAGTCATGCAGCAGACAAAATTGAGGACAACCACTTGGAAGGAGCAAAAGCTGGAGATAGCCAAGGGAAATGCTGCAAGCCTACCTGGCGGAACATGCCATACTTGTATCGAATGCCATATCCCCAACCTGGCAGATCCAGGGTGGCAATGGAGTCCAGAAAGCAGGCAGCAAGGCGTCCCAAGCCACCGTTTCCCAGCGCGGCATTTTGCTCAGCATCAACAAGCTCTTCTAGGCTGTAGCCAAGCTGCTTGACAGCCTCACCATACTCATCCTCAAGGCCAAGGTTGAGCACTGTGTTGAGCAAGGACCGTCCCATAAGGAACTCTGCTGAAAGGTAGTATATGAACTTGGGATCCTTTTGCCTGCGTTGCGCCTTCTGACTCAGACAAGCGCTGTCAATGGCGCACGCTGTCGATTGCTAGAGCCTTTGAAACGATAGGGTTACCTCCAGTGTTCTTGGGTCTTGTTAAACCTCTCGATGAGTTGCTCACGGACGCTGAGAGCAACACCCTGGTAAGCTTGGCGGTCTGAGACGGCCTCAGGATCCGCGCCGACGACATATGCCAATTTTTTGAGAATATCCGTTTGCACAGCGCTGCTGTTGCTCTGAGGTTTGAAGTCGATCCCCTTTGTTGGCAGGTCTCGCTTTCCTGTACCCAGGCCGAGTTTCTCTAACACGGCTTGAGGCCTTACAGACACGGGTGCGCGTGTCGCACGGCTGAATCGGGAAGCGACTGGGCGACCAGTGAAAGGACGTAAGACTGTTGGCGGGAGCACGCCATTTCGGTTTGACAAGCTAGCTATGGTTGATCCACGCATCTGTTGTGTGTACATGCTTGCACAGTAGATCGTGAGAGGACTTACTGATCACAAGAGAAGCGCAGATCGGCAACGCGAGGGCTGGTTTACCACTCGCAACGATGGTCAAAAGATCAAGGCATCTGCACGCCGTTCAGATTGAGTCATTCCTGACTTTAGTTTCACACGAAACTTCAGGTCCTCTTCTTCCTTGCCTGAACGGTCTGCTTCGTAAAACATGTATAGATATATACATGCAGTAGGAGAAAGCGCGATAATGAAATTACTCACGAANCAAGAAGCTCTGACCGGCCAGCCTGCTGCTCAAGAAGACTTTCAGCAATGTATCAGGCGAAACATTCCATCTGGCTTCACTTTCAAAGGCTTTCCACAACACCACAGGTATCACATTGCGCTGTGAATCATACATACCCCTTGGAGTTCATGCATGGCTGCCTCTGCCATGTTCGTTGCATGCCTGAAGGGTGTAGGTGCACGAATGGCGCTATACAGTTCTAGGAATGCTAAGACTTGCAGGGTTAGATGCCTCATCCTGCATGCGGGTGGTTGTATGTGAGTGCACGCTGATTGTGCGTGTTGCTTCAGGACATTGAACATCCTGGTGATTCAGAGAGCTTTGCTCAAAGAGGTGCCTGTGCAAGAAATGTTAAGCTCGCAGACTACTGAAGTCTCCTTTGCACTGCGGGTCAAAGTCTTCCAGTACCCTGAGCATGTTTTTTCGGTGTGGTTGATGCTGGCAATGAAATGTCCTGGTCCAAAACGCTTCAGCAGAAGTAGTCAATAGGCTTCTGAGGCAGCGTAACATGCTGCAAACATTCGTACTTGCACATGTGCAAACTTGTCTTGACAAGCGCCAGCCACATCCTTTCAGAAGTGGGATACATTGTAACTACACCTTTTCACATTGCATGAGATACCGTGGCCACAGTGCAGCACTGCGTTGCATCACACCGCACAACGGACACGGATTCTATATGCATGCGTGGATACCAGCTTATCGCATGCTTTGAAATCAGGCCTATGTGAGCTGTTTGGCGCTACAACCCTGCTAACGCGTTTTACGTGATAACACAAGACACGCTAAGTTTTGGAATGGTGTCATACATGATATGTATATTATACATGTCAGGATGCATGTCCTGATAGAANTGTCCATGTTGGCGGGCTTGGAAGGGTCGTAGTCAGCAGCCCAGGCCATGACCAGGGATAGAAAAGGAGGCCCAGGAACCATCAGCTGCACCACAAAGGTGAATGNCATACATGTGCACTGCAACTCGACTGGCAATTGTGGATTGCTTGCACTGCTTTCTTTCTTTTGTTTCCTTTGCTGGTAGTTGTGTCCATATCCCCAAGTGTGTCTGTGCAGATGTGTCAAACTCATGCAGTTGACCTTCCTCATCTTCCTCTGCAAAGGACACTTGGTCAGTCAGTGGGTGACATCGATATGCCATGATGTCTATTTCTGCAAGTGAAGCGAATCTTGTAGTCACTCTTAATGCAAGTGGACAATGTTTGACAGCATACCAAAGGCTCTTCTGTTGCTATCTTGCTATACTTGTCAGAATACAGTAATACAGTAATACAGTAATACNAGGGAGCCATCAATGCGCTCTGGATCATGCATCAACGCCTCCAAGGTCTCCCCTAGCTGCCAACTGGACTGCCNTCAGCAGGGCACTCAGCCATGTTGTAGGACTAGCAACGCATTCTCAAAAGGGATCTATGCCATGTAGTACATCCTTGAGATCCACAAGTATTGGGTTCGTAGCAAATTGTGATATGCAGGCTAGTCAACAGATCCAGCAGNGAATTGCAGTAGGCAAATCAAATGTTGGCAGGATGAGCTGCCATGAGTACAGCTTTGACAGAGCGGAACAGATCTTGTGGGCATTTAGTGACAACATGAAAGACCCGCTGACTATACCCTGCCAGGGTTTGACCTCCAAGTCCATTTATGTCGGCCCGCGGGGTCTTCACTTGCTATCGATGCCTGCATGACTGATCAAGGTTGCAGCAAAGGATTNGTAGTTTTGTATAAACAAGAGACTGAGAGACACTTTGTCGCCTCTGCAGCACCGATGCAACCTGCATTCATAACAGATGCTGGGTCCCCGGACAATCAGCAAAAGAAGAAGCATGGGGGCTCTCGGCAAGTTGTGCTAGACCCGCCTGTGTACTTGCTGTTTGATGAGCCTGAGGCAAGCAGGCGTGGGGATGGAGCAGCTGTCATTGCTGGCCGAACAGCCAGGNGAGATGTGTGTGCATTTGCACCTTCAGCTCATGCTGCTGGTCCAGCATTGCTGCTGAATGCTGTGTCTCCTGCTGCCAANGGTACCCATTGTCAACAATGCTCTGATGCAGCTGAGACCCATGTGTCTGCTTACCATGCCAGATCCTGAGACTGACTCCAGAGCTGCTAATGCCGAAGATGACTTGGTGTACTTGCAAAAAACCACACCCTTTGCTGCAATCAGGTCAGTCTTGCAGTACTGGAGATCCTGGAAGCTGGCCAGATTTGCCTGCAAGTCACGAAGTGTGATCTCATCTGTGCACCCAAGCTTGCATCAGGCTTGCATGCAGCACCCAGTTGTTGCGTCGTCCAGTCACCTCTATTGCAGCACCTTCAGCTGTCTTGGGGACCACCAGAAACAGCCGGGACCTCGCTGGCACGTTGTCAGGATCAGCCAGACTTTCCTCCTCCAAATGCAATCGGCTGTGGCCTCCTCGCCTGTGCAAGCAAACAAGCTTAGGTGCCATTGNGCCGTATCGCTATCTATCGAATCGCTATACCAGTGTTGCTGCCGCTGTGTGTCGTTTTCTGCAGGAATTACATCGCGAGTCATCACGCGCGGGTCAAGCGACGATGCTACGCCTTCACCCTCAGGTCGCGCTTGCTCATGCAGCAGACTATGCGCATGCTATCAGGCGTTGTTGCATTACTTTCGCNAAATGCCACTGTGGTACTGCAATTTGCAGGCTTGTACACTCGGTGCCCTAGCCAGCAGCTGGTATTGACGCAGCCTTTGGTGTAAGGCTCCCTGCCGCTCGCTGCTAAGGCAGACTATCGAAGTCGTGGTCGAGCACGTTACAGAACTGCCCCATAGCCTAAGCTCCACAGGGCAAGCCTGCAGAAGCCACACGCAAGCTGGGTTTTCGCAAGTCGTGGTAGCAGCTTATGGGAACACGTTACAGAATTTTGCTCCTGCGCAAGGCAGCTGATAGAAGGTGATGGAGACCATCGTAAGTTTTGGCAGCTCGCATCACCACAACTTGCGCAGTGTCTATCAACTGAAAGCCAAGAAGAAGGTCGCATCAAGATGCGATTGGAACCCGCAGAACTCTGAGATCTTCACACTTACGTATGGCTCGATTGTACGGCAGTTGATCACAGATCTTGAGGACATGGAGGAAGTCAACAAACAGCTTGATACCATGTAAATCTTTGACCCTGCAATCATGAGCAATCAGCAGCACCACGGACCCGCTAGAGCATGACCAGCTTGTATCCTGTGCAAGAAGCCTCTGAAGAAGGCTTGCATCCAGTGAACGGTAAGCTCAACCAGATATCAGGCTTGGATCCTCAACTTCCGCACAAACTAAACACACGTAGCGTTACAGCACGTTTCTGAACGTGCTGCCCCGTGTGCACTGCCCTCTTCACACTAGGATTAACTGCCTAGCCCCTTGTGCAAGCACCGGTGGGCACACAGACACTTATACAAAGGACTTGCTGATTTCTGCAGACAGGTCAACACAGCAACACCCGCAGTCTGCAGNAACAAAGGTGCCTGGACCTGAAACGGCTACACAACTGAGATAGCAAAACTGGGTGCAGCACTTAGCAAAATGGGGTGTACAAAGCAAGCACAAGATGAGTGCAGGCAGGAGGGTACATGAAAGGCAGAAATGGTGGGTTGCATTTATGTTGAAGCTGAACAGTCGGGTGAAATACGGTGGTCTATTTGACATGCTCCGCAGGTGTTGCGCACGCCACACCATGAATTTTGGTCTCAGCCTTGCTGTTGATCAAATGCAGGGTCTCTGTGTACAGTCTCTCACATGCTTCTGCATCGTCTATGAGAGGGTTGATTGGCTTTCTCCAGCCCTTGTTGTTGTGGTTCACCGTGAAGCACAGAGGCCATGTCTGCAGAGTCATCATCTTGCATCAATCGCTGATGGGACATTGCTAGTGGCAAGTTGCTATTGCCGTGGGACCAGCATGCAAAACTGTTGAAGCAGTTGCCACGCTAGAGTCGACACAGGAGAAATTGCGCGCAGATGTGTCCACTCAACAAGTAGTAAGGCATGCAGTGCTACAAAAGACAGGGTAGGAGCAGGTTGCAGAATTCAAAACTAGGTTTTGGGCAGGGCACAGCTATGCCAAGCCTTGCCATTGTGTGTGCCGGCTGTCCAGCACGCTGTCACACAAGCAGCCACATGCCATTGCAGTATGGACAAATCTGGTTTCAGGTTTATATTATGCAAGCACTGCTTTCACATGCAGTTGAAAGCGGCAACAGAAGAGTCAGCAACACAAAAGACGCAGCATGCGCAAAAACTGTATGCAATGGTAAGCACTTGAAAGCAAAGCTAAAGCAATGATGGCCGTGACTGTAGCATGCTCTTCACGACCTTGTTCAGGATTGAGCATGAGTGTGCACCTGGTTGAAAGGCGTCATGGGTGCTCCAGTGTACCATGGGCCCCAATGGCGATCAGCACCTCCAAGCCCTGTAGCCATGACAGAATTGCCTGAGATGCACATTTGCCACAGTAAACAGCAGGAATGGTGGCAGTCTACACTCAGCATTACCACCAGCATTGCAGCAGCATTGCGCTACAACCCCCGTCATTTACTCCGGCAGCCAACAGCAAACATGAGAAAGGCAAACAATGCTTTCACAGGTGTGCAAGGTATTTGATCCAAAGAGGTCAGTTGAATGCATGCTACTCTCTGCCAACAAGCATGCACAGGTAGATGACAAGGCATAGCCTCACACTGACACAGTCATGACCTACAGNCTTCGAGTACAACAAGCAAACCAGCTGCATGTGTGATATCACTTGATTACCTGTCAGCCTGAGCTTCATGCAGCGCCTGCAGGGTGTCCTGATGCTGTGTCATTTGCTGCTGGAGCTCTGTGCACGTGTTCTGCAGGTTGTGAGCCTCTGTCTTGGCTGCAGTCAGATCTGCCCTCGCAATCTCCAATTTGCTGGACAACTCATCCCTATACAGCACAGCATCAGTCAGTGAATCTGGCTCAGATTTCCAACCTGCTCCTGCCATCTGTCATCTTCGTGAATACAGCTTGCACAGCATGGATCACACAGATCCTGATCCTGCTTCTAGCACCAAGAAGTTTGTTGCTGGATGGTGTAGGCCTGACTTTCTCACATCCCTGCAACTGGGCCTCATGACATGACATGATGACATGAAGCAAAGTGATTATGCAAGAAGCAGGCTATGGGATGGCACAACAGCTGTCATTCAGCATAATTTTGCAGTGGAGGAGGCGACGTGACATGTCTTACCATCTGTTGACTGCAGAGACAAGAGTACTTAGGCACCAACATTGGCAGTCAAGATGAGACACGTCTTCAGCGGGTTCTAGGAATCATTCTATAGTAGCAGCAATGTGACCTCACCTGTGATCTTCAACCTCCTTGAGCTTGGCTTGCAGAGCAGTCACACGAACAGCCTCAGTGAGCCATCCAACCCAGACTATGCGTATGGTTTGCTGCGACACCCCTTCACGCCTGCAACAGGACCCCCTACAGCAGTCCAGGCAGGCTATGCAGCAGCTCAGGCTTGCTTTTACCCAACTACAGATCATTGCCATTTTAGCAGCGGACTAGGCAAGACATATGCAGCTGTGTGGGGCCACCCTTACCCACAGCCAAGATTCAGTCTACAGCCAGATGGCTCATATGCACACAACGTCACAGGGCAGGGTGAGAATTTTGGAGTTTCAGGGCTGCAGTATGAGCAACCTCAGAGTCAGCGTCAGTTCTGCATCAGGTCTGATGTTGCTGATCATTATGCCGACGCACAGACAATGCCTTACATATCAACAAGCAGTATGCAGATTGCCTCAAATCAGCAGCCAGCCTTTGAAGATAAGCTCTGGCAAGACCCCTCTGCTTTTCCCAGCATGCAGAGTATGCAGCAGAATGATGTTNCCCCGCTTGGCCCCTTCTCCCTCCTCCCAAACAGCAGGTTCTGCCAGAAGGAACCCTGTTGCTGCTCCTCTGCCACAGGAGCCACAGCTCAGTGCTGCTGCGCCGGCTTTGGGCTCTGAAACTGCACAGAGGGTGACAGTGACAGAAGGCAATATGGAAGATGTGTCACTTGCTGACAGCCCAACAGTTTCTGGGACAGGGTATGGCAGAATGGCGTAGACAGCTTGACAAGTTTGTAACATGTTGTAGGTGACAAGCACAACACTGGTGAATTGTCAGAACACTAGCTTGTAAGATCATCATTGGCATCCAACTTGTACTGTGCTGCTGTGACTGAGTAGTGCTTACCTGCCTAGCGTCCCTGAAGCTGATGCATATCCGCAATCAGCTTCAGGATAGAAAATACCTACCAGTCTCCTAGAGTCTTTCAGCTTTCTAAATGTTAGTTGACAAGGGTATGCTTATGCATAACTAATGGCAAGCTGCGTGTGACACTCTCCTTGGACATTTGCAGCTTGATACCTCCAGCTGCTACCTGGTTTGCGTGGTCTACAACAAATGGTGAGCATGACATGTGAGGTGACATCATATCTGTGTGTTCAAGTGTGGGTTTGACTTGAAGGTAGGCAATCGACAAGACTGCCACACAATCGTTGTGAGATTGCAACATTGTGCATTTGAGGCAGTGCGCAACTGTGTTCGAGTATAACAAGTTGGTTTGTGCTGCTGCTGAGCTGCNTTTCATGACTTTGTAGACATTGCTTTGGCAACTCATTAGTGCCCCAGGGTAATGCTCAACAGTACGGTATCAATTTGCAGGAGTCTGCAAATACTTGCTGGAAGCAGGCCTCCAGATACCAGTGCTGGGGGTATGCTTAGGCATGCAAGCCTTGGCTGTTGCTTATGGTGCCACTGTAGGCCATGCACCAGAGCCCATACATGGCAGGCTGAGTCACATTGAGCACACAGGCCACAAGCTGTTCCACAACATACCCTCTGGTGAGAAGCCCAGGATTGCTGCAGTGTTGTCGGCACTCGAGGCAACAGCTGTCTCTCTCAATAGAGTCATGTGTAGTTGTCAGCCGCAGCATGCACCATCTGGATTTGCACACAAGCAACAAGAGTCATGCATGGGAAGCGTCTGCTGTCCTGAGGGCCGCCTTGTTGCATAAACAGCGGCATTGACATGACACAGAATCGCAAAGCTTCATATCTCCAACTATCAAATCATGAAGCACCTCGCTTAGATGGAGTCCCTTGAGAGTGCTGCCCTTGTGCATGCCACATTCGCTGCTTGACAAGCTTACCATGATCGCAAGTGCGCCAGGTGGTGAGGGCCCCCTCTGGTGNATGTGGTAGACATTTACAGAGGCTCCAACAGCTCAGGGATTCGGCGGCACGGCCACAACAGCCTTGCTGTGCATGGCATGGGTAAAGACTACAGGTGCATTGCACATCTGTCACTGTGTACCATAGTCTACACATCCTGCTGCTTGCACAACTCACCATGACTGCATGATGTGACTCGCCACATGAATGACGTTCTACACAAGTCGTGGCTTGGCAAATCACAAGCTGGTGTGTTGAGCAAAGACAGCCCTGCTTGCTACTGACATCATGATCCTGCTGCTGGTCTATGTGGGCTGCCTGTCTGACTGCAAACTTGGAGCCTTCAGCAACCTTCATGGATCCATGCACAGAAGTAATAACAGACATTGTTCATGTTGTGTAATGGAAAGCTCTCAGCTGCGTTAAGGTTTCTGTCCCTGTATGAGGCAAGGACATTGGTGCTGTGCAGCAAGAACGAGGTGCAATGGCTGCTGCGTAAGCTGATAGGCATGCATGTGCTGCGGGAGGACACCTACAGGCAGGACAACCAGTATGGCAATGTGGTGGCATGCCTCAAGGTGAACAGGCGGGAGGCAGATGCTTTCCTGGCCTCCTCTCAGCGCATCAGCATGCCCTACCTGGTCTCTGCCAAACAAGCAGCAGCTGCTGCTGCCAAGAAAGCAGGTATAGCTCATGAGAAAATTGCAGTCTGAGTTGTGCCTCTCCGCAGCATGCTTGCCATGACGAATGAAGCAGCATGGCAACATGCATGGATTGGACTCTTTGGTTGAGCACTCTATGCAGCTGCCTACTGACCTGTTCTTGAGTGTTGCTTCTCCTTAGCAAGCTACTGCGCTGTTGCTTGCGCCAACCTGAAAAGCGGCAGAAGTCCAACCAGCAGTTGTCACAAGTTCCTGATCAAGATGGCGTTGAGCACAACGGTGCAAATTTATCATTTGCCTTTTGCTCAGTGACGAGTGCGCGCAATCGAACGCAATTAGTGTGACAGCATGTTATGCCACCTGTGTGACTTTGAGCTCTCTCAAGAGTGCAATCTGTATATCTGCTGGAACACATGACCACAAAAGCGCATGTGTTGGCTTGCAGAGAGCAGAGGGCGCAAGAGGTCAGCTGCCTCAGCAGCTTCCTGGGAGGATGAGGACCCTGTACAGGAGACTGCGGATGCAGTGGACCTCACTGAGGATGACACAAGGATCTCACAGGTCACTGCTTGTAGCATCTGTCTTGTGCATTAGCCTTGTGGCAGCACGACATATGCTCTGTGGAAGCCAAGCCACATGGTGCATCCCAGGTCAATCTGCATCAAGTATAGATACACTGTGAGACGTCTCCGGCAGCAAAGCATGCATTGTGCTTGAAGCACTTCAGCAGAATTCAGGCTGTGAGGAGCCACAGGTGACTGGACATGATGCAGCTTATCTCAATAAGCGTGGTAGTCGGCTTGTGTCAGTGCACCACANACCCTACAGAAAAGTGCCTTCACAGCATTAACTGATTGTATGTGCTGTTGCAGCACATCTCACCGTCCCTGGGTGTCCCGCTTACAGAGCGAATGTATGGGGAAGACTGCAGACTGTACATACCAGGACAGGGCATACACTGGCAGGTCATCAAGGATACCCTGTTTGATGAGTTTGTGGTGGCACACACTCTTGGCTGGTGGGCGAAAGCCCTAATTTTGCGGAACAGTGTCATGCTGTGGACCATCTCAATCCTGTTTGAATTCATGGAGCAGACATTTCAGCACATGCTGCCCAACTTCAATGAGTGCTGGTGGGACTCTTGGGTCCTGGATGTGCTTGTGTGCAACAACATCGGCATCATTACAGGTCTGTGGACAGTGAAGTGGTTTGGGTCACAGACATACAATTGGCGAGGCATCAGTGCACAGCCAACAATCAAGGACAAGGCAAAGCGTTCTCTAATGCAGTTTTTGCCGTACTCATGGGACAAGTTTGAGTGGCGGATCTTTTCAAGCCCAGCTAGACTATTGCTGAGTTTGGTGCCTGTGGTCATTTTTCTGGTATTTGAGCTGCATGCATTTTTCCTGAAGTTTGTGCTCTGGATTCCGCCTCTGAATCCTATGAACACAATCAGGCTACTGATTTTGCTTGGGATGGGTTTACCTGCGGTTAGGGACTATTATAACTTCATTGAAGCTGACAGCTTGTCCCTTAGCAAGATTGGTTCCTTTGCCTGGCTTGGGCTGGCACTAGCTGTCATCGAAACCTTAGTGGTCGTAAAGTTTGGGCATGGGTTGTTTCCTGACCCATGGCCAACTAAGGTTGTTGCAAGTTGGTCCACAGCAATTGGTATGTTGTCCACCATCCTTATTGTGTGGTCGATCAAGTTCTATATTGTTGACAAGCGGCATTTGAAAGGAGCCAGTGCAAGAAGAAAGTTGCAATGACAGATTGAAGCGCACATAACTCATAGGTGGTGCTGCTTGATGCTACGTAGGACAAAATNCGCAACATGCAAACGACTGCTCAACAACCCTAGCTGTGGCCAGCAACAGAAAGGGAACAAGCAGTTGTTATGCAACTTGTGACTGGCGCATGTCCTCGTGACAAGCTCTGTGTCGACATTGTGCAGGGAGTCCTGATATATGTATGCTGCATGGTATGGCACTGAACTGCACTGTTGCAAATGCAGGGAGACCATATCTCAAGTGGAGCAATGCCTCCATGAGAACCCTCGCATGGCCAACCTGTGGACCCCAGAATCCCACTACACCGTGCGCACNTCTATTCAGTCGCCCATGCAACTTGCCAATGCCATTGTTGCTTTACAATGCAATGCCAGCGGGGCTTCAGGTGTTTGGTCGTAACAAATTGCGTAATGTACTAGACCGCCGCGAGGCGTTTTGTAGCCAGTGCGAAGCTCCAAAGCCTTGATACACCATCGCTTCAATATTGCGCCTAGCTTGCGTACGCATCGCTCGTTGCGCGTGTGTTCGATCAAACATCTAAAGATCGCAGTACATCAAAACCGTCGCAATACGTTCGAGAGCTCTTTCCAAGATCAGTGGTAGCATGTCTGGACCCTACGAAACAGGGCGGTCAGGCGCTCGTCTAGGTATGTTGCCGGTCATGTAGTGCTGATCGATGCGTTCGTTGGACATGACAGCACGGATGCTGTAATTGTCGTGCAAATTTTGCTCTTGTATGCCATCGCATCAACCGCATGGGTTCGAGGGGTATAGCAACGCTTAGCTGCTACGTCCTTTCTGTTTCGATGCCTCAAACGAGATCAACTCGAGTTGATCTCGCCTGAGTCNTATTGCAGACTCACGACGCAGACACAAAGTACACAAAGGCAGGCATGCTACTTTGCAATCATTCACCAATATTGAAAAATGTTCATGTCACCTGGATGAGGGCTGTGTTGACGATGCCAGGGGATATGCAGTTGANCACAACTCAAGTTGTTTTGCACCCATGGCTGCTCAACTCCAGCTTGTAGACGCACATTAACGCAACATATGTTGCAATTATTGTTAATGCATCAGAGGTGCAAAGCAAGACTCAGTGAATTGTCTGAGACAATAGTGGTGGAGTGGCACTCAGCTATATGCAAATGAGCCTGACCTGACAACATAGAAAGACGCTCTTGGTGTTCAAGCGAAAGACATCCTCCCACTCTGCTTCACTTGTGTCCTCTGCTGCGGTGTTCCTCAGCAAGCCAGCATTGTTGACAGCAATGTGCAGGCCGCCCAGCTCAGCAACTACTGTTTCCACCATCCTGCATAAGGCATCTTGTGTCAAGACATTGCCAGAATTGGGCAGCGTGATAAAATTGCTCGCTCTAAGCAAACTGAATTGCAGCTTGTTGGTCCACAGACAGACAAATGATGCTGCAGCACCATGCTGTGCTGTACAGCCTATACTGGTGNGTTTGGCCAGGCATCTGAATTCACCACCACCAATCTTGAAGACCTGGCAGAAATCAGTGGTGGACAAACCTCTGAAGAACTTGTGANGTAGAGAAACATGTTGACCATCTGATCAAGCAGGCCACCAGTTTGACTACTTTGTGTCAAATGTACGAAGGATGGACTGCCTGGATCTGAAAGTGGTGTATGATGGTTAAGTTGTCACAATAGTCATCTGGGACGGCCAAGTGAACATCGATTGAACGGTTGATGTGATAACAAGTTTGATGTAATTAGCGGTGGCTGCTGAATCAGAGCGCCTAGACTGACACTGCATTGTCATGTGAAACGCTTAACAAAATTGAGCATGCACGCTCATTTCATATGTCGCTGAAACCACTCTGACAGTTGAACCAAGTTACACTCAACTGCAGATTATGTGCCTCGACCCGAGATATATACGTCACTAAACCAATCACCAGGGGTTAAAGCTGAAACCAGACAGCAACATGAGCAATGCACTTAGACAGGTAGCTGACACTACAGTCAATTTAGTGTGCTGCAGTGAAATAACCCCCCAACATAGACTTTGAGGATCATGTTGAAGGTAACGTAATTCTGAATCAGTCAGGATTCCCGGACATGGCTGGCTGCTTCTCTGATGAAGCGCCGTCTGATACTGTGTTTTGCAACTTGATGGCTTTCTTGATGCCTTCATAACCTTCTGCTTCGAGGATGTCAGCTATTTCAATGTTGCCAGAGTGAATGATTTGTCCACTCTCCATGACGTGCACCTTGTCGGGCTGAATATGGTTCAAAAGCCTCTGCAACAGCCAACAATGCTTTTGGTTGACGGTTTAGCACAACAATTTTGCAAGGTTGTCAATGACAGAGACACTGATGAGCACCAGCATTCACAGCAGAGTTTGCCTACCTTGTAGTGCGTCACCATGATTGTGGCTGTTTCTGCTTTCTTTAAGCCATTGACAGCACTTGCAACATCTTTGAGGGCATCAATGTCTAAACCAGAGTCAATCTCATCTAGTATTGACAGCTCAGCATCAAGGACAGACATCTGCAAAATCTCATTTCGCTTTTTCTCACCACCTGCATAAGGTACAAGCTGTCAACAGCAGAACCCAGCCAGACTCCTCTTGTACAAACCGCAAACGTCATCCTGCCTGTTGTTTTGTGTTGTCGCAACAAGGGTTGTAAGCCTACCTGAGAATCCTTCGTTGACATTCCGATCCAGGAAGCTGGCATCCATGTTGAGGCTTTGCAACTGCAGCACACTCAAATTGTGTGTTAGCGCTGCCTAGCCAGCAGCCTTTAAACGACTTTCTGTAACATCATCTGCAATGCAGCATCTTAAGTCAGACAATACCTTAGGAGTAATGAAGCCGTAGAACTCCAGAGGGTCAAGCTCAGGTTGCCCTCTTGCTGTGCGCCGCGCATTGGCTGCCATCCTCAGGAACTCAGCATTCGACACTCCAGGCACCTCTACTGGGCTCTGAAAGGACATGAAGAGACCTGAGCGCGCTCGGTCTTCAGGTTCCATCTCAAACAAATCTTGCCCTTTATAGCTTGCTGCAGCAGCAATTGACTGATTGTACTTGCTCATGCTACACCTTCGCTGGAAGAGCAGTGCACTGACGTGCATGGCAGCTGAAAGCTTGAGACAAAANGAGGCCGGCCTGGCAGGCACCCAAGTCCGCCTGCTGCTGCATAGCTTGTGCCTGCAGATCTTGCAACAGCGCTGCCTGAGCTTGAATATCAGGACCTTGGCCACTGCTTGGTGGCATGTTGCCACCGCCATCAGCATTGCTGCTCCTGCTGGGCCTGCGCAAAACAGANGCACTCCCTGCAGAACAGCGCACACCAGGCAGAGGCACAGCTCAACACACACAGCATGGACAGACAGCCAGCTCAGATGGAACAAAATCCACCCGACAGAAATTCGCATGATGCAAATGACAGCCTGCCATTCCCCGACTCGCAGAGCCCTGAAGCCCCTGCTCCTGGCCGCTCAACAGCCCCAATGCTGAATGGGGCTTCTTCAGAGGNTGTACCCGCTGTTGACTCACTGACAATGCATACTCACTACCTAAGCTATTCACTACTTCACTTGCCTAATGGTACAGGCCTATGCACAACTGGCATGCCATACAGGGTTGCTACTCGCTTGCCTAGATCTCACGCCTCATGACTGTCTACTCTCGAGCACAGACACAACACAACCAGCGTTTACACTGCAACAAGGGCATGTGACTGACGCTGGCGCCGCAATCTTGGGAGTGGAAGTGCAAGCCTTTGAACAGGAGATGCTTGTGCGACAAGGTGATGCCTGTGTTGCATTGTAGATGCTGCCCCTCGTGTGGCGGCTCCAGCACACGCCACAGCACCAGCAGCTGCATTCCCTGCGAGTGCCATGCTGGATTGCAGACCGCCTGCTGTTTGCCTGGTGAAGGCTGCTGCACCCAGAGCAACGTTTCTAAACCCATCCCCAAATCGCGAGCTGACTGAGCAAGCTTCCTGTACTACAGCATTCTGCCTCAAAGTTGCAGCACAAGTTGCAACTGCCCCTGTGACTGCCNGCTGTCAGTGCATCTGTACTGATTGTTGGGTGAGTGTATACACATGTTTGTGTTGGACTTGCAACTGCTGTTCACATGTTGAACCACAATCTTGAGTCGCTTGACCATGTGCTGGGCAACAGTCATGAACCAATGTTGGTGGGCTCCTCCTCATGTGCACAAGCATCTGTGTGTGACAAGAGTAAGACTGTTTTAAGTTCGACTTGGGTGTGTGCCCATCAATGCGAGTCTTATGGTGATGTGGACACTGTGATTTACTTGATGTGATGCGCAGGAGCTATTGAGTAAGGCACTCACACTTGACACAGGCGTCGAGGCAAGCAAAGTACAGTCTCTGATCAGCGTGGAGGAGGCATGCTTGTTTGATGCTGGCAGAACTTCAATCAAAGCAGTGGAAGCGTGGAGGTACGCTCAGCTAGTGTGCTACCTAGCTTGAAGATCGTCAAAGACACCAAGAGCATCTGCAAGAAGTTCTTGTCTCAGCCTCCCTTTCACCCTGTGTCTCAATGTGTTGCATGCTGGCTTTGACTGGCAAAACACAAGTGTTGCTGGCCTGCCACATTTATTGAACTGCTGTAGGTACAAGGTCAGCAGCCGGCCTTCCAAACAGCAAGCTGGCATGAAAAGGCGTCNGAACCCTCACAGAACCTGCACAGATTTGGTGATAGCCATTGCTGATCAGCTGCATGTGATGCTGCAGCATGGCGAACTGGCAGGTGTGATGCACTTACACCATGTTATGTAAACTGTCCACTGCTGCTCGTGCTGCTGCACCGTTTTGAAACAGGGCAAAGCCTTGTGCCATGCCATTCTTGTGGTGCATTTGCGATGCCTGTGACATAAGATGCTGGCTGGGGCACGAATGATGGAAGCGGCACCATATGCGTGCACAGGTGGTGAGGCGGTCTGTGACTGGCGTCCTGCTTGTAGTGATGTATCACTGTGCCACTTACCTCATAAGCAGGCAGGAAGCGTAACATGTTGTTTAGCTCTCTTTCCTTTACATCGTCTGGAAAACCAGTGATGAACAAAGTACGAACTTCATCCGGATGAGGCTGATACGCGTACGGTGGTGGTGCCGCTGCATACGCTGGGGGAGGAGCTGCAGCATAGTAAGCGTTGGGATCAGCGGCTGCGGGAGGGTATGCTGCAGGCTGCTGGTACGCCGCAGGATCGTACGGAGGATAAGACGCCATCGATGCAAGGTATGTTCAATGCTTGCGCTGCAATCGCCAAGATCAAGCGCAAGCGGCGAGATCAACTTCTTTACAACAAACCCTTGTTCGGCCAGCAAAACCTAGGCAACTTGTTTTGAATTTGTTGCAGCTGTTAACACGAAATTGCGGTAAGCTGAATGCGCCAAACGTAGCCAGATACGACCCGTCGTTTCGGAGCGGAGAGACGGTGCATGAAAGTGTGAGTNGCATGTTAGGTGAGGAGGCCCTGGTGTCTCTGCCTTTCATCACAGCAGCAAGCTTGCCAGTAGCATCGTAAGTTGACCTGTCGTGTGTGGACTTGACATTCATTGTGAGCATTGCCAGATCAGACTGGCTGTTTGAGGCTCTTACCTGGGTCACTGGTAGCAGTAGCGTGTTGTCTGTGTTGCAGCTATTACTTGGATGGCATTGATGCATACAGACCGAAGAAGAGACAACATGAGCTTGCTGTGCAACAACTGGCAAAACTGCAGCTCCATGGCAATGACAACAACATAACTGATGCAAATGGGTCAAGCCATCACCCTCCAGTCAATGACAATATTGTCATTAATGCAGGTGCCAGAAATGCTGCAGCGCTTAGGAGTGATCGTGACCTGTAGCAGTTGTCAGGCAATGCCAGTGCCAATAATTGCAGTCATTATCTCAATCCAGAACTCGAACAGATGAGCCAACAGCCGTCATGACTGTTGTGCGTGTATTGCAGTTGTTGGCATTGCGTACATGACAGCACTATGGCATAGACCCCGTCTCCAAGTCTGAGCAGATTTTTGTAACTTATACATGTCAGCAATGCTTTGCTACCCTTTTGTGTAGGGCAGGTCATGATCTTGCTCACAGCTGTTACTTCGTTGATTTCTCACAGCTTTCAATAGTGCGGTTCAGTCAAGCCTGTCTGGACACTTTGATGATGACCCGCTTGTAACAAAGCCTGCTGTTTGCTCCCCTTCTGGGGTTGCATGCAGGGGCGACGCAACAAAGCAACACAGCAAGTCAACAGGCCAGCTGTGATTTGTACATTTGTTGTCCGACAAGATAGGATTTGAGTCATATCATCAATATGGACAACGTCCTAGACAAAAACGATGACTACATAACATGTGATAGCCCTCGACGAGAGCCCCTCTTTGCTGATGCTCAGCAAGAAGGCTGAAACAACATTCACATACAGCTGAGTTTGTGAGCGCTGCANTTTCTGCAGACCTTCAGCACGACGTCGAAAAAGGCAGGTGTATGAGCAGACCTGACGAACCCATCACAGGCAAGTGGGAGCCTACACCTTTCATTTGGGCTCAAGCCGCAGCTTGTTTTACGCTGTTGGTATTTGAAGTTGACTGTGCATGCAGGTCCACACTATTGCATCACTGTCAGACTTGTCCCGCCTTTCTTGATAGCATGCTCCTTGATTGGCTTGTTTGCCTGGTTTGGGGTGGATCTGCAAAAGGGGACAGAGGGGCTATCAACAACACAAAAGGTTGCAAGCATTGGCAGCGCAAGCTTCACAGTCATGACTATTGTTGCCCTGTTTGTACGGGCTGCCATGNACAAGACTGACTGCCAGGCAGAAGCTGCGGTCTTGGCTATAAGTCCAGTGGAGCATCATAGTGACACAGCATGTGATGGCAGGGGTCAGGATGTTGCTGTGCTGCAGTAACAAAGCGCCACAATGACAAAGGAGTGTGTGCATATCAGCTTGGCTGTGTACAAAGTCATTCAGAGCGTCCACATACATCATGTTGCGTGATGTGCCACGCAAATCACATGCTCTGACCAAAATGCTGTCTACTGATGGTTGCGCGTGCATGTCAGAGATTTGTTGGGGGGTTGAAGCTTGGTTGTAGACAATGACAAATGTCAGGAGGGCCGCTTGGGCCATCTGACACTTTACTCCAGCTTGACCAGAAACAACAAAGCTGCTTGATGAGTTACTGTGAAGTCAATTTCAAGACTGCTCAGAGTCATAGAATATTGTCTTCCCGACAAACATCAGCATATTGCAACTGAGTGTCATCCCTGCCAGACGCCTGATGTGCCATCAAATGTCTTATGTGCAAATTCCAATGCGCAAAACAGTGATCAACAATTGACTGGTTCACATTGCAGGTGGCTCTGCCGCCAGAGATCAGGCAGTTTGTGCACGCCAGCACAGGAAATTACGGCAAAGTCAAGCTGGTACTGCAGAAGAATGCTTTCTTTGTGGAGAGTCCCTTTCCTGATGTGTTGCACACCCTATTGCAGNGTGATGGCTGTGTGACTTGCAGCCGCTCTGTCCAGCGTAGGCGGCGCTGCCTGTCTAAAGGTCCCAAGCTGCCCTCTGCCAGCACATCTGCTGAGTCACTAAGCTCCTGCAAGGCATCAGTGCAAATGCTTCCTCTCCTGACTTGTTCTCACAGCGTCATACATGCAATGCAATTTTGCATGTGTCGGCAGTGTNAGAAAGTTCACCTGAGGAAGTCGTAGATGCAGATGACCATGTAGCCTGGAATGTTATACCAGGAATGTTTCATGCAGGATCTGAGCATGCTATGCATGAGCCGCGATCCAGAGGACAGACCAACCTTTGCACATATTGTGACCAGACTGGAGGAGCTCAGTGATTT
The DNA here is from genome assembly GCA_000818905.1 of Trebouxia gelatinosa. Classification (NCBI taxonomy): domain Eukaryota; kingdom Viridiplantae; phylum Chlorophyta; class Trebouxiophyceae; order Trebouxiales; family Trebouxiaceae; genus Trebouxia; species Trebouxia gelatinosa. The sequence continues at coordinate 2,313,300 of KN805358.1, forward strand.
GGCTGCAACCGACCCTCTGGAAATGGTGTCTGAGGGCTACCCTATGCACATACTGTAGTGCAGAGCTGCTTGTATGATCTGCAATGTGTGTGTTTGATGCACTCAANGCTTGACTGACTGGTCAGGTATGCGTATGGCGTTAGATGTCGCGACTAAAACACACTGGAGTGTGGTTTGAATCAGAGTTTTGCAGCATGCATGAATGAACATATTTGCCTTGACACCTTGTTCTGTCGTCATTGTCGCCCCACATGTTATGCTTGTCTGGAATGTGGTATCATGTAATGTGTGGCATAATTGCAGATGTGAGTGGCGGGTATTGCTGTTCATGAGACACTCCACACCAGGTGCAGCTTCAAAAAGCANTAAGCTTGGCACTCCGTTTTGGCTTATCAGCAGGGCGATGTAATGTGGAAGCTGTGCTCTGAAACCAGCAGTGATCAAGAGCCTAGCATCCAACTTTGCGTGGTACGGACGCTGCGCCACCCGCAGCTTAGGGCACAGAACGCCAAGTCTAGTCACCCTGGGTCCTGATACACCTTGGCCCACACCGCTTGCTCAGCTGGTGGCGTAGCTGCATGCCTGTAAAGATCAGCGTTAAGCTCGGAGCGAAAAATAAGAAAGGTTCCGACTCTCCTGCCAAGCCTCAGCAGGTACACACTGCCTTGCTTGACAAGACATATCAGGATTGCAAGCCCATNTGAACCATGGACATGCTGTGTCACCGATGGGTTATTGCAATTGAGGCATGTTGCCCAAGCTTGATGAGCTTGACCGCATCAATGCACACGTGTGGTGCACAAACTCACATGAGTGCTTCAGCACGCACATGAAACCTATCTGGTGGCAGTCGCACACTTACGCAGCGTTCACCTTTCAATTGACTGAGCTTGTTTTTGGCAATGAGTACCAGCAGCGCTAGTGTATGCACGCCAATTTGTGCACAGGCAATGGACAGCAACAGCATGCTGACTGTACAGCAGCATATGAAAAAGTCTGTCAGTGAGTGTCAACAGAGCCCGACTAGTGACATTATGACTCAAGTCACACAACTCTCGCATCACAATCCTGCCTCAAATCAATGACTTTCTGTCTGTCCTTCATTGAGCTTCTGTAGCAGAGTCTGAGCAGCATCATCACTGTGACATGTCAGCATGGTNTCCGAGACAGCATGTATGGCTCTGAGACCACAGGCAGAAACTTCTCCTGGAGAGCAACTGCAGCCTTATTGCAAGCTCGTGCAAGGCGTTTCTCAGGATCCACACATGCTGACAGAGCACCTGGAAGCTGCCTCAGCACACAGGCCAGTCAGGACTTGAGTGGTCTACCGCCAGTGGCAAGGAACAGCACGGACTCTGCAGCTGCAGAATGTGCAGATGCGTCGCTGAACAGCCTGGCTGTCCAGCGGAGGACAGCTCTGTCTCATGACAGCGCAAGTCATGACCACATCTCTGCAGTGCGTTCCAGTCCAGCATCAGACAGCTCAGCGCTGCACACTGTCTCAAACACCAGCTCTGCAACACATCAGATTATTCCATTTTGTCACCACTGTGGGACATTGCTACCCCCAAAGNTTTTGCGGCTTGCCTGTATATGCAGAGGCAAGGGTGATCAAACAGCAAAGCACACGGCTGGAACTAACATATGCACCACATTGTCATAGGCCATGCATATATTGACTAAGGATAACCTGCTCATATTCAAGAGTGCTTTCAGGCTGAGCCTGATTGTCATTTGTGAGCTTGTACTACCAGCAAATCTTGAAAGCATATAATACTGTGGACAACGTATAGGTCATGCAAGGTGTGACACCAAGCCACTCTGCTGTGGAATTTGGAAAGATGCACATTGTTGACGCAGATGCATGTGTTTTCTCAACATTTTCNGGCTGCATGAGTCAGCTGCCAGCCTACAAGTGGGCCCTGCAAGACAAGTGGGCCTTCACATGCACAGCATGCCTAGCCCTACAGTGTCCAAGTCAGGTCCGCTCTGTGCCCAGACACAGGCTTCTGTACCTTGACAACAAAGCCACGCTGGTCCTGGCTGCTCTTGGCCAGACCCAGGTTGTCGCCATGCAGGTTGCCATGGACAATGCCCTGGCTGTGAAGGTAGGCCATGGCCGAGGCGATGTTGTGGGCAGTGGCATAGACAGCAAACATGTCCGGGGCTGGTGCACTGGCCACCAAGCTGTCNGCACCCCCTTGCAACTTTGCAACTCCTGACCATAGTTGTCAAACTGAGCACATGTGCAGCTCCAGAATAACATCACAAAGTCGNCTCTTAGTGCTCAGTGCAAATGTCCCTTATTTCAGGGTGACAGCATCGAGACAGAGAGAGAGAGAGGCAAGAAATGTATGCTGAGGTCTGCAACACAAGTTTGGACACCTGTGACCGAGACTCAAATGCTGTTCAGTATTTTTGCAAGCATGAATCACACAGTGCATCGGTCACCCTGTGGCAACAGCAGGCAAATGCCGACCTNCTGCAAATGTATGTGTATCGACAAGTATGGTCCACCAGCCTGCACTTGTGGTCATGTGCAAAGGCCCATCTTTTGCGCTATACAGGGCACACCAGACCCAGCTGCATTCTCAGAAGCAGATGCGCTGCATGCAATGCAGCAGGAGCNAAGTCAATTATTGTTCATGAGTATTGCAAAGCCATGAAGCTGTTTGCTTGTTAGCTCCTGATGCATATGTGCTTTGTGTTCACTAGCAAGGCAAGAGCCTCATTGATTTGAGCAGCCACTGTATGTAACAGTACATGTCAAAACAGCCAGTTTGAATCCACCTTACAAGTGACTCTCTTCATGCACACACCCCCATACATCATGTCAAAAGCAGCTTCCAGCACGGTCAGATTGCCATCATAGCAACTAATGATTCGGTCATTCTGTCGCCAACAACTTGTCAATTGGACTGCACAGGTCACAGCTGTCGGAGGCTGAGNGCCAAGCAGAGAGCTTGCAAAGTCAGGTTGCTCAGCTGAGTCTAGAGGTGCAACGGCATCAGGAGCAGGCTGAGTCAGCTGCACAGGCTNGTCGTACAGGCAGATGAGAGCTGACCGCAGCTGAATTTCGTCACAAGCCTCTATCACGATCACGTAACACACTGCTTTGTAGCTGGTAGCGAAAGCGAGTGCTATAGCTGCAGCGTATGCATAACTCGATGCACGTAGCGACGTCGGTCTTGACTTGTCAAACAATATGTCGTCAACATCCGATCTTGTCAGATTGAGCACATGAAGTGCCTGCCTGCTTTGATGCTTCANCATATCCCAAGTGAGCATGCCTGACGACTTGCACCAGGCAGCAGCATTAGTGCCAGAACTCACAACAGTGTGAAATAACTGCAAAGCAGCAGCATGGCCATGCTGCTGCTTNCACCCTGGAGGCAGCACAGGCAGCGCTGCTTGATCAGTCAGAGGATCTGCGGCATGTGACAGCAGAGAGGGATGCCCTGCTNACCTGCACCACCCCAGCAGAGAATACGTCAAGATGTTCCGAGCTGCAGTCTTGATTACTCAGTGACTATTGTCACAAATAGGGGGTATATTACGTGTTGCTTTGCTGCTGGACACATAGACCGTACTGCCCCTGAGTTAGCTATGTGGTGTCATGTTTTGGCAAAAGTTGACAGGGCAGACAACACACAATCAAGGTTGCACTTTGCTGAATCAAAACGCTTTGCTCCTTGTTCTGTTGACCTGGTCATGAAGTGCTGCAGAGGGCATGTCACTAAACACATGCCACAAAACTTTGCTGATCCTTGACCAATGTGTATTTGCAAGCTACTGCCTGCAGTTATGTGACTCCGTATGCAATCAGACATGCACTGCAGCATGTTGCAACTTCTGCAGGAGAACTGCACCTGTCCTGGAGGACCTTTTGAGGCGCTCCTGAGGTCATGGCATGCTGGAGATGGAACACAACCTGGGCCAGGCTCCCAATGAGGGGAGGCCGCCCTTTGATGTCATCCAGTTGCTGGCAACCAGCTACAATGCCTCTGTACCTGGCCTTCCTGTTCAGGGCTTGCACACCTGGCGCAGCCCACTNAAGGCCACAAGTACCCAGAAAAGCAAGAGGTGACGAGCACCACACCATTGCCATCTTTTTAATCCTTCACATTGTCATGACCGCCTGGCTGGCAGCTGCAGCATCATGCCAAGATGGGTTGGGACTCTAAGTGGGGCTCCCAAGTGTACCTCTTCTGTGAGTCTGGCAGTCAGCAGTGTTGGCTGTACAATGAAACAGCATGTTCACGTGTTGTCACCTGTGTGCTATTCATGCAGTTGCGTGGTAGTTGAGGATAGTCACATCGGTCTCAAGGCTGCCAAAGCTGCAGGCATGAGGTAAGCCTTACTGATCANGGGGTACTTTGGATCTGGAATCTTGACAGAGAACAGTGCCTCTGCAGATAACAATTACTTGAAGAGACTGGAGAGCAAGAAGCTCCTCAGCAGCGTCGAAAAGGCTGGCCTGCTCTCCAAGGCAGAGAAAGCAGGATTGACGTTGTCCAAGGTATGCACCTGTGCCATCCGCAAACCCCTCAGGCAAGGTAGTTTGTGCATTGATTGTACATTCAGCAACACATGGTGAGGGCACATGATGTAGTCTATCAATTCCAATGAGCCTGCTCTGTGCAGATTGAGCAATTCAAGCTTTTATCCACAGCTGAAAACCTCGGTCTGCTCACAGTTGTAGAGCGATTGCTGGTGACTGATCCTGGCAGGGTGACAGCCTTATCAATCCCCTTCTTCCTTCTCTCTGTGGGTAAGCACATGCTTCTGCCACTTCAAGGCAAATCTGTTTACCAGAGCACATGGCATTCTCTGTCTGTAATTGAGGTTGACAGGTGATGTGGGCATACAGATGGTGCAATGCAGCAGTGTCATGGCAAATAAGCCAAATTGCACCAAAGTGAAAGTGGACTTTCACCTTGCTGGAGCAGGAGTTCTAGTCTTGTCAAGGCAGGATCTTGCCAAAAATCTTATTGACTGCAATCATCAGGGAGGCAATGAAAACTGCATACCTGCAAGCCTTGACGCACACANTGATGCACACATACTGCAATGGGTGCGCCTGCATACTGCCTGACCTGTTCTGTGCAATGCTGACTTGATGACAATCACTGGGCGCCCTTGAACGTCCTTGTATTTGTGAAGATAAGCTTTGCCTGTGGCTGCTTCCTTTTGGACCATATCCCAGTTCAGTGAGTCAGCACTGCAAGGCACAACACACACTTCAACTTTGCTCCAGCCTGCTGTCTTGTGTACAAGTGGTCAGAGTACTCAAAGACATTGAATACCTGAACTCCTGTCTCCATTTGAGCATGTTAGTCAGCTTCTGTGCTGCCTCTTCCACTTCTAGCTTTCGGTCCCTCAAAAACCACTTTTGTGTTTCCTCGTCTGGTTGCCCATATGTACATTGCGACATCTTCTGTTGCAGCTTTTCCAAGGCCTGCAATGATGCAGTGCCGACTGTGTTGGAGCAAACCACGGGCAATGCATATGCTGCAGCACCTGAGGCTGGTACACAGGGAAGTAGCAGCTCAGGACTCAGTCTTGGCAATTTCACATTCAGATTGTCTCAAGCAAGGGCGCTTGGAGCAACTGCTTACTTGCTGTTGTTCAGCAGAGTCAGTCCATGGAAGTGTTGTTAAGCCTGCAGGAGTTGCTGTAGCAGCACATCTGGTCTGCTGCTTATGGCTGAAGGAAGCACATCTGCCAGCGTTCTTTGCAGTAGCTTGTCTGAATACGCCATGCGAATGACGAGCCACATGGCCCCGACAAGGCCCACACAGCGCCGAGGCAAGCACCATCGGCTAAGACTGTATATGCACAGACACTCTGCACTCGCTCGCAAGGTCTTGGCGACACTGCAGATGACCAAGATATTGCAGCCAACAACAGGACGAAATCAACAAATGTGGTGTCCGGCTGAGCGTCGAGGTCCCGTGCCGCGTAGTCACACCGGAAAACGATTCTATCAGTCTTCGACATGTCTGGCATTTGATCTGGACACAATTCTTCTTCCAACAGTATCGAGCAAGCCAAAAAGTGCACATTGCCATCGAGCAGTCTTGAATCTTGCAATCTTGTGTTGCCACAACATGATGCTAGTACAGCAGCAGCTCTTACTATCAATGCAGATTTGCATGGTGCTAGAGCCNGTTGACCTTGCACGGAGTCTCGTTTTACATCATTGCTATCACGTACTGTCCACTTGCTTCATTTGCCACATCACAGGTCTGCACATCTGAGTGTTGGCAAAAGCATTGCTCTATACGAGAAGCGTTTGCCTGCTTGAAGGAGGCTGAGATCAACCTGTCATGTGTGTAAGCACATAACCTTGGCAAAGTGCAGATCAAATTGGGTAGCGAAGCTTGATGCAGCGCACTGCATTTGACAAAGGTTCATTGCATAGAAGGCAGGTTAGGCTGTATGGTTTCTAAAGCACACAGATGTCTCCAAATGTTGCCTAGCATTGGGCATTGGGCATTGGTAACATTTACTCTTGTGCAATCAGAATAGCTGCTGGCATGGCTGTTGTGCGCAAGACACTGTACCATTGCGTAGCCTGAACGGTTTGCCTGTCCTCAACAGGCCAGATTCACCGTTGATGTGGAGGCTCAGGGGATGGCCCAGTTCACGCTCTTCATGGCTGCCAACATGAGCCCATCCCGGANATGAGTCAAGACTAGATTCAAAGCGGAACTGTATTTGCTGTATTGCAGGGTAGTGGCATACCAAGCCAATAAGATATCTGTATATGTCCGTCCGCGTTGTGTACCGATTGTCGATGAGTCTTTCGGGTCTGGAGCGCCAACTTCTAATAATGAGCCCCGAAGCTTTGCTAGAATATAATTACCAAGCGTAGAAAGACCCGCGCTTGCCATACCGACGCCAGGCAGGGTGGGAGCGTAAGCTGTGANTGCGCAAGTCTTCTAACTTGGACTGTTCTTTCAGGTGTTCCTGCTCCTTTTTCCACACATTTTCGACGTTGGACATCCGTCCAGGATGCCATGTTTTCTTGTTCAGAAAGCCTAGTCCTCCTCCCATATTGTAAAAGCGTATGCGCTATGTCCTGCTGCTTGCGATGGTGCAGTCTTTGCACACAGATTCTGCGTCGCTTGCAACAACTCTTTCGTCTGAAGCTTCCGCCCAAGGCAAGCGAAACTACGTTAGGGCTTCAGTCAGCCCATACTTCGGGAGCANTGCCGCACTCGGCACTACTCTCTCACCTCCCTTCCTGCCTTACGGCAACGACCTCTTCTTCCTGACCGGAGCATTCTTGTTTGAGGATCTTGGTGTCACTGCTTACAAGGGTGCTGCTCCGCTCATTCAGAGCAAGGACATTCTCTCAGCTGCTGCCGGTAAGTTCTGCTGCATCAACCATACTTGCCCAAACAGCAAGTTTCCTGCATGTTAATTTTGCACTTACATGTTCGGGCTGATACATATGTATGCAACTCATATGCGCCCAACCGCATGTTAGTTTCCTTCCTGTCAACATTCAGCTTACCTGTCAACATTTGGCTCACCTACAATGATACTGCTGCCAAATCTGTTGCACATCACTGACCTGATCTTGGTTGCATGCAGGTATCTTGGCTGTTGAAGCTTACCNCTATCAGTGTACTCATTTTTGCATCCATCATTTGCATTCTCGCAGTGAGTCCAGTTTCAAGATCATCCATCCTCACAGTAAGTTGACTTGCAACTTTGTGCACCATGACATCCAGATCGTTCAACAGTCTGTCCATTTGAGGATTGATCCTGTCCAGCTTCAAATGCTTGGCAAAACTTTGTCTTTCATCTGAAACACTCTTCGTGTTCATTGCTGAACTGACAGCAGTCAGGCTCTGCCAGCATGCTAGATCGTTGTTGGGCACTGCAATGATAGGCATAACATGTTGGACTACTGCCAAGGTAACACGTGACAGCCATGCTTAACTGCCCTAGCTGGTCATTGGAGTGTTGCTGCACACCCTGCAGCTGAAGTCTTGCTTGTGCGAAAACACTGCAGAGCTGGCTGTCTGCAATTAGAAAGAGCAATCTGTTTATATGTGGCCTTTTGATGTCATCTGGCGCCGCACTCTGGANCGTTCCTTCTGCGCTGTACCAAACTCTGTTCAGGCATGGCCTCGCTTAAAGCTGCGACTCTTATCTTCAATTCCTCTTGGATCCTCTGCCTGCTGACATGGTCCATATGGTGCAGCCCTGGCAACAGAGGACCCTTCCCCAGATCTGCTGCTGGAGACCCCCCACGGCCGCACAGAGCCCCTCATCAACAAGGCCATGTGGCTGCACATTTTTGTGCAGGGCTTCTACCAGATTTTCTGGCTCATGCTCATCTTCTATGGTGCCCCTGCACAGCTCAAGGTAAATGGCAACACCAGCCTCTGACCCCAAAACAAGCTACTCTATACGTATAAACGCTGTGCTGTGTTGTGCTCTGTAGCGCCCCAGCATGGCCTAAGGGATCTGACCCAGTCAGTGCAAGTGAGCAACCCATGTTTTGATACAAAACCATCTTTCCTGATTCAACCTGCATACTGCTCATGCATGCACAGATGACAAAAGTTTTACAGATGGCATCACCCAGTCACGAACATGCTGCTGTGCCGTGCTCACATACATGTGGCGTGGATGACACGCAACTGATCTGGCTTGTCAATGTGGCAGGAACAAGATCCTGAACTGCATGCATAGCAGCTGTCATCCTGCTGCAGGAACTTCACAGACACAGCGCTTAGCTTCTCAATGACAATTTTGAACGCCGTCATTGACCTGGTGTCCTTCTCAGAGATCCTGTACACTATATACCCTCCACTGTTTGTTGTACTGGTGGTATACTCTGTGGGAGGCACAGCCATTTCAGTCAAGTTGGGGCAAAAGCTGGTGGGGCTCAACTTCCAGCAGGAAGCCCAAGAAGCCAACTTCAGGTCAGATGCAGGCTGTTGGATTGTCTAGTAGGTTGCTACTCATCAGCTTATACTGTAGCTGCATGCATCTTGTCTTCCAGAGTGTATAGTTATAGTATGCATTGGTTGCTAATGCATGCTGGTGCTGTCATTGACCATATAGCCATATGCTACACACATCAGAGCCATACTTGTCTGGATGCTGGCATCATGCTCTTCTGTCACGGTACATGCAGTAAGCAGAATGTGGCAATTGGCTGTGGAAGTTTTGCATAACCTCCAAACGTCCAGATCAGACCAGCTTTGCAAGTTTGGGACATGCGCTCAGCTGCATTCAGGTACGGGTTGGTGAGGGTTCGCGAGAATGCAGAGAGCATTGCCTTCTATGGAGGTGAAGCCAGCGAGAAGCGGCTCCTGTGGCAGCGCTTGTCAGCAGTCATCAAGAACTACGCAGAGCTCCTGAGCACCAGCAGGAATCTGGAGTTCTTCACCAGTTCATACAGGTGTCACTGCTTGCTTCATCCTCACAAGCCTACTGCAGCTTGTAGATATGTCACATCAGCACTATGTGACCGTGTGAAGGTGCAGTGTCAGGCCTTGCAGCCGCTTGCTGTGTCACAGGACTGCACAGCCCGCTCAGTCAGTGTGTGGTTGTATCAGGTGTCACAGCTTGCTGCATTGCATCAAATNTTTTCATAGCACGCTTTTTAACTCTTCAGATGGTGGGGTTGAGCAGATTTTGCCTTGCTCAAAAAACAGTGCCAAGCAGCTTCACAGGTATTTGCGCTCCTGACAGAACATCTTGCATGGCACACACAAATGCATGGCACACATTCTCCGACATCAGCATCAGGTGCATCAGTCAAGCCTGCCAGCCTGACAGCATGGCCTCTTTGATCCAACAACTGCAGATGCCAAGGCCGGCAGCCAAGGCGTCAGTGCCGGGAGCCATCAACTTCCTCCAGGCGGCCCTCATCTGCAGCATGGACCGTGCATGTTACATAAGGACAGCAATGATGCCTATCAGTAAGTGCTTGCTTCCTGTGCAATTGAGGAGCATTTTCGGCCATTGCAATGATGTCCTGTCCATTGCTGTGACTTTTGTGCGAATGGTTGAATGTTACTGAGAAGAGTCAGGCCTTTCAGCGACTTGTGTGTGCCTTGTAGGCATGGGTTCGAGCTGCTCAGTATGTAAGTGATACCTACGTTTGCTTGCCTGCTCAGCTTGCTGTTGACTTAGACACANCAAGGGTGACATATGCCATCAGCTGCTTAACAGCATCTTCATATTCATGTCATTGTTGATTTGATTTAAGTGTCATTGTCTGGTGACGCATGACAGTCAAACTGCAGTAAGTCTTTGGATTCCTTAGGCCACCCAAGTCTCCTGCAAGACTACCTGCACAGTGCTCGTGCTTGCTTTGCTGCGACCTGCAATTATGACATGCACATCTGAGCAGTGATCTGCCAAGGCTGAAGCTGCACAACAGGTAGCTTGCCAACACACAGGCGTGTTGCACAGCACAGCATTGCTGCTACAGAGTTTGAGTGTTGCACCTGCTTTGCTGGCCATCACATTTTTATGGCGCCACATGTGCCAAGTGGAAGCAAGGCTTTCCTCTGTTTCCACTGACTGACAAGCATTGTGGGGTGCTGCAGCAACATCCGCTTGGACACGAAGCGCAATCAAAGCCAAGCTCAGGTTGTCGGCGAGCCTGACGCATACTGATCTGCATGTGACCTGTACCAACGCAATACACTGGACCAGATGATCTGTGCAAGGACTGATCCGTTGCGCACCGACCGAGAAATCCTCTAACACCAATCCCACCTTGACCGGTCACCTTGAGCCAGATCCGGGTCGCTCTGATCAGTAAATGGATCAGCAGTGCAGACCTGCATCGGTTCGTCGCTGAGCACGAACAGGTAATAGCCTAGTTCCAGAGGATGTAGTAAGGTGGCTCCGCCTGCGACTTCTGGGACGGTGCGAAGTTGCGTGCGTATCACCACGACACAGCAGCTGGAATTCACCATTTCGCGCCAGGTTCTATTAGAGCTTCCTGTCTGTGCTCGACATCATAGCAGCTTGTGACATGGCGATTGAGGGTGGACTAGTGAGGTCTCAACTGCAACAAAGTGCACAAGAACACCGCGATACGTTGTCAGAGCTGTGGGCAGCGCACCCTTTTGACCTTGGGCCTTTTTGCTCAGACACTGCCTCGCAGAGCAAAGTTGACGACTCGGGATTTGATTTGAAGCCACCGAGCCGCAGTCTGATTGGCCAGTTCAGTCAGGCTCAAGGGTGTCGTGGCCTCAAATCCTTGCTTGATGATGCTCTCTTGGTCAGGGGTCTCTGTGCTCATCAGCTTGCAACTGTCCAGCAACTTGACCTGGTCACTGACNTGCCTGCATTCTTGTCTGTCATCACTGCGTCACTTTTGCCGGTGTATACAGGTCTTCAGCCTTCGTGATCATGGCTTGCGCAATCGCTAGCTGCAGTTCTACCTCCGCTGGTGCGACAATAGTTCGAGCCTCCACCTCGAGGCCTCAACCTTGCGTCCATGCCTTCGTGCGACCGGCCGTGAGACCAGCCGGCTTCCGGCTTCAGCAGCTCAACCGCGCACACCCCGTCAAGGCCGTCAAAGCGGGCTGCTGGGGCCCTGTTGGTGCGTGCGGACCACAGACGAACTACCGGAGATGGACGTCAGGCGACAATGCACGGCGCTCTTTCGACAAATGGGCAGAGCAAGCAAGCAACAACATGTGGTTTCCCGTGGATGTTATAGAAACAGCTCAGCAGTACACCTTCGTTGCTGATGTACCAGGGCTGGGCAAGAACGACATCAAGGTAGTCATTTATGTACAGTGGCACTGGTGTATTTATTTTGCTTTCACGATCAGGACACAGTGCTGTGTTGCTTGTGCTGTGACAGTGTGGTTGGTATTCAACTAGCTCTGGTGGATCCACCCTGTCTTGCTGATGCTGTAGTCGTGCTACAAGGTGATGTTTTGGCTGCTCCTTGCTGATTTGTCTTCACTTTGCAGGTGCAAGTCAACAAGGACAGGATACTGAGCATCAGTGGTGAGAGGCAGCAGCGATTAAAGGCAAGCGGTGCCACAACTTCTAGCAGCACCAGCGGTGATGTTGTTGATGTTGGCAGCTCTGAGGCAGACAAGGATGACAACAAAGTACAGCGTAAAAGGCAGGAGCGGCGCTTTGGTACCTTCAAGAGGACCTGGAACCTACCTGAGGATGCTGATGTGTCTCAGATCCAGGCTTCAGTTGATCAGGGTGTGCTGACATTGAACATTAACAGGGTACAGCCAGCAGAGCCTGAAGTCACAACAATCCCAATCAACTAGCAATGCAGTGTTGTCCTGTACAACAATCTGTAGTTATAGATACTATATAGTCGCAATAGCTCAGTGTTTGGTGCTAATGTTGCTAGCTCAGTTTTCAATATCAATGTTGCTCTGTGTTCATACTTGCAGAACACAGCTCGGAAATGAAGTGTCTGGCACATGAAAGCATACAGAACATTGTGTGTAGTTGTACCTTGTACTTCAACTTGCGTCCAATGTAAACTAAGACGGTGCTTACAGTACTTTATACAGAGGTGCAGTCTAATGCCAGCTTGTCACAGAACATGTACCTGCATACAGCGTGCATGCACTGTTCTGCAGCCTGACAATGCAGATGGCACATGTATTTGATGCAGATGTGACACACCACATCACCTCACCTGACAAAGCAAATCAGAAGCTGGCTGAAGCAAGCCTGACTCCACTGGGTGTTCACACGCTAGAACGATGCCAACACAGAAAGGAATAAGTCGTACATTTGACATTTGCTTGAAATGTTCTGCAATGAGCTGCAGTAACTTTGTGTCTGTCGAAATCCATCCTGCAGCACTCCGCTCAGCACACCTACCTCTGCTCCTGCAATTGTAGCAGCCCGAATAGTGCATGAGCTGTTGTGTAGCCATGACTGTTGTGTCATGGCTACAGGCATGATGCTGCCAAGCATGATGTGNTGCTGTTACACTCCATTAAACCACCCAGCAAGAAGAAAAAGCAACACATACCCTCAGCGACTGGCAGCCAACCTTTTACAGCTTCTCAAGCCAATGGACTCAGCAAGCTTGGCAAGCATGGAACNACAGCCACTGGCAGCAGGAAGAAGGAGCGCAAGAAAGCGCCTGAGAAGAAACACAGCGCTCCTGTGCATCAGACTGTTGTGAATGATGAGCAAGCTATGGAACAGCTCAAGGTACAACTCGTGTCATTGTCGGACTGCAAATTTGATCCTCAGTGCTCTGCAGTATGAGGTATACAATGTCCTGAAGTCAAAGAAGATGCTCTTCACAATTTTGTGAGTACTCTCTTTCAAGGAGCTGATGACTGTTGACACGCTCTGCCAGCACTCTCAGGATGTGTCGGAGTACAGCTCGGTACCTCACGGCATGCACTCAGTTCAACAAGAAGCGATGACGTCAAGAGCTTCATTCTCGTTTGGGTTTGCTTCATCCTCTTGCAAGCTCAATAGGATGAGGATCAGGCATTCACGGCTACAATGTTGCCTGAATAATTGACATATAGTAGCCTTCACTTTGACAGACATCTTCGTGATGTAACTAGGCTACCTGTGAGTCACTATCTGTGTCATAGGGTTGTCGACAAGTTGTACCGAAAGTCAATTATAGACGCTGATGCCTAAGGTTTGGATGTTATATTGGAACACTGTTACAACAGGAGTCACTGTGACAGACACTTACTATGTAGTATTTGCAGGCCTAAACTTTGGCGGTTACAGTGGGATACTGTCACAACAAGAGTCACTGTGACAGTAGCTATACTGTGTCTGCAGGCTCAGCAGGAGAAGGACAAGGCAATGACAAGCTGTACTGAAAGTTAATCACAGATGCTGATGCTCCAGTTTTCGTTGTCATTTAGGGACACTGTCACAACAAGCGTCACTGTGACAGTTGCTGCCTATGTCTATGTTTGGTCCAAACCCTACATACAAACCCTAAACCCTTATGTCTGCAGGCTCAGCAGGAGAAGGACAANATGAGTGTGGGATGAGGTGGATGGAGGCCTCATGTTAGCAGTGGCAGCTAAGCCAGCTGCCAAGCCCACTTGCCAGGCAGTTCCTGTGCGGGGNGGTCAACACACTTCTGTGCTCTATGAGCTCAGGCTGACTCACAACTGCAGCTCCTGCACGATCCCCAAACACAGCCGCAGGGCCCCCAGGCATAGCTGTATTTCCTTTAGAGGCAGCTGCATCCTTGTCGGAGTTTGCATCACCATCAGAGGCAGCAGCATCATCACTTGAGGATGTTTTCTGACCACCAGCAGAGGCTGCAGGTTGGCCTCCTTGTGTGTCGTGAAGCTTCTGGTATGCTTCAGCCAGAGAAGGCAATGCGCGTCTGGCAATACCACGACGGGCACGTTGCTGTGTGTTCAGCCTGATTCTGCTGACCGCTGAGGCATCTGCACCATCTTCAGTGGCTGCTGCTCTACCAGAGGCGGTTGCAACCTCCCCAGATGCAGCTGCATCTCCGTCAGAGGCATCAGAAGTAGCAGAAGATAGATTCTGTTGCTCATCGAGCCGCCGGTATGCCTCAGCCATAGTGGGCAGGCCAAGCCTCCTCTGGCAGGTCAACACNGAGGCTCAGCAGCAGAAAAGGGAAGAAGAGCAACAGCGAAAGGAGGCTGAGCAGCAGCAGCACCTTCAGCAGTTCACAGAACGTAGGTGTCTATGTGGGTGTGTCACAGCTGGAGTATGCTCGTATCACCTACGAGACAGGCACCAATCTGAATGCTTACTACGCAACTGGGGCTCATCTGAGCGTGACAGCAGGGCGGGTAGCATACACCTTTGGGCTCAAGGGCCCTGCCATGGCTGTGGACACTGCCTGTTCATCTTCCCTGGTCACNGCGCATGATCACATGCCCTAATGACATGCCTACAAGTTGGTCACAGTACCATGCACTGCATTTGTGACGCATGCTTGCTATTTGCTAGCCTCAACGGTACTTGCAAATCAGTCATGCACACGCATGCAGGCATGCCAGCAATGACTCAATCCCAATGTGACTGTCATTGACAATGTTTGTGACCATTTGAAAGCGCTAGAAGCACTAGCAGCACACGTGTGAAGTGTTGTGAGCACATGCAGAGTCCAATAGTGCCCCAGCAGGTAGCTTACCAGGGCATGACAAGCGTGAATGTGGATGTGAGCACGACACCCATTGTTATGTCAGCAATCCGTGCGTAGAAGAACTTGACTGAGCCATGGCTGCCAGGAGTAGTGCTGAACTGCATGGCACGACAGAGCTGACGGTCTACACATACCACCACTGTTTGTACAACGGTGATTATTACGCATCTCAATGAAAGCAACACTCTTGAAGCCCATACTCAGAAAGTGCCATGCTCCTGTGCACTGGGCACATAGTAGCGCATGACNTGACAGCCCTATCGATTGTACTGTAGGAGCAACATGAGCAGCCTGTCATCAGCAACCTTCTGGTCCAACAGCACAGACCCCAACAACACCAGCTCCAAGCTTCTGCATGGCTTCTCACAGCTCGACCCCGCCCCCCTGGGCTCCCTGGCACCGGGTGAGCTCTCAGCCTTCCTGTTATACTCAGTCAGCAGAACATCATCTTTGACACATGCAATCAGCAGAACATCATCCTTTTGCAGACACCGCTTGCAATCTGTGGTGCAGGTTCTTTGCCAGACCACAGACAAGTGCAGTGTGTTGCCACTGCAGGCATNGACAGCAGTAAGTGAGACGTCAACCTAGCTCGTATTCGCAGTTTGCCGGCGAGACAATACTTACAAACAATACTTTCAAATTGCTGACACTGCAGTGTACAGGACCAAGCATGCTACCAACATTCAACACACGAGGAGATCGACCATGGTTGCCTGTGCCTATTCCATTTTTGAAAGTCAGAGGAGACCTGATGGTTCTTGAGCGTGTTTCTGTGCTCGCAAAAATCATCAAAGTAGGTAAGACCCAAGCCTACTTGGTTACTCTGCAAGGTTGGCTATCCCAAGCCAGCTTTGGTTGCAGGTGATGTCGTCACTGCATACAGTGTACAAAATCCACGGCACATTGTGTGCAAGAGGGTTCTGGGCCTAGAAGGTGATACTATCAAGGTCCCATGGTCTAGCACAAGCGGTCCCTCCAGAACTGTCAAGGTAAGACACTCTGCAATGCTTAGTGATGCTGCATTATCATATGTTTTATTGTCAGTGAGTCGCTCTGACTCATGCAGGTACCGCAAGGGCACATTTGGTTGCAAGGCGACAACCTATTGAACTCAACTGACTCCCGTCATTATGGCCCAGTCCCATATGCTCTCTTGGTTGGAAAAGCTGTCGCCAAGGTATACATTCTATTCAGGTTTTCTGTCATATNTTGCAGCACACTCCGACTCTAAGCGTCACTGAGCTTCACAACCATGGGCTCGATTGGGCTTGGACTGTAGACTGCTGTCACAGCTACAATCAGNGTTCAGGACACTGGACGCTAAACTCATGCATTGCAGACAGCCAGGGCATCAGCAAGAGTAAAGTGCACACAGCACCCCTCCGCTGACCCAGTTGACGCTCCAGAGCCTCTCTGTACAAGCAACACTGGTCAGCAAAGGGACATGGTGTGGGTGTCCAGACCATTAACATGCAACTTCTGATAACATTGGTGCACCTACACTGCAGATGACATGCTATCACCAAGCCCAAGCGGTACGGAAGACTTACGAGAAAAGGGAGAGCTGCAAAGGGCGTATTACGGCTTCCTACACTCCCTCACCAGCAGTGCTTTGGCAGATGTCTTGCTGGAAATGCCCTCCCACAGCCTTCATGAAGCTCTGGGATCAGTTGTTGCCGGCGGAGCNGATTTTGGGAAGCTGGCATTGCTGCTGTGTGAAGGATTTGGCATTCCAGACCACCTGTTGCAGGCCCCTATTGCGTTTGATTGGATGCAGATTGGCACTACATGGAAACATGTATAAGTTCCTGTCGTTTGTGCTGTCCGCATCTACGCCTCCGTGTTACAAGCAACTTCTGCTGCCGTGCAGTGTATAGTAAATTGGGTGTCATAGTGTAAGCTTTGCTAGTGTGCCTAGTTGCAATGCTGTCATTGAGACAAGCACTGCACAAAGGGTTGATAAAGTGTTGGGTGTGGATGCAGCCATGCATGAATGGCAGTGAAACACCAATTACTCACTGCAGTGACATATGCTATTTGTAGGAGCACATATGCGCGCTACACAGTGTGGCAACTGTATATCTGAGACAGCAACACATGCTGATGCTGTTGGCGGTAGATGCTTGTAGACATGCAAGTACACATCCTGCAGCCATTGCACATACAATGCAAGGGTCCCACCTCTATGGCTCGCATCTGAGCTTCAATACTGTGGAGCTCAGGTGCCTCCTCAGCTTCCTGAGCCTGCTTTGTGGCCCGANCACTGCTGGGCGCAGCAGCTACGCCTCGTCTGGAACGCCTCAGACTGGCTATGGCACTCAAGCAGCAACTCCAGCTGCTTCATCAGGCTATGGGGCTAGCGGCACAAGGGCCAGCAGCTACAATACTCCAGCAGGCGGTGCTACAGGCTATGGCAGCACCAGTAGCTATGCGTCCCAGGCAGCACCTGCTGCAGGGGCGTCTGCCTATGGATCACAAAGCTCNTATGTGAAGCACACGACATTAATCTCACAAATGTGGCAAACAAGCTCACTGACTGCAACGACTGGTTCATCTTCAGTGTCAGCATCTGTACTTCTAGACACTGCATAGTGAAACAATGCAGATCTGCACACATGGGGTATAACAAGCTGCTTACTGTTAAACATCATATCCCACTACAGACCTACTGCAATCTCCTACACACTTGCCACATCACAGAATGGTGCCCCGCGTGACTTTGGACCCCTCGTGGATCGTGCGACATCCGCTTTTGAACTCCCCCAAGATGACAGGGCAATCTGCATGGAAAAGACGTGCATCAGACTGGCAGAGCCTCACAGTGTCTGGTGCAGTCAATTTCACATGTGCACTGCGGAAAGCTTGCATCAGGGTCCTGNAAATGCAGCAGTCTGCATGATCCTGTGCCGCTTACTCATTGCATGATTGGCTTCCTGGATGTCTGCACCACAGCCAAGTGCCAGAACTAAGTGGTCTGGGAGGACAGAGTATTTGTAGTCCCGTTGTACAGGTCCGGTGTCCAGCAAATNATGGTGTTAGCAGACATCACCAGCTGTGCCGTGCAGGCCTTGCTGCCAACAGTCAATTCCCCAAATGTGGCTGAGTAGTTATGCAAAATGCATGTCAGGTCCCCTTGCCACCTAATAGATGGATATGCTCTGAGGTGTGCCACCAGCATCATCACATGTTCAAGCATGTGACATATCCATGCTACACACGCACAGCTTCTGTCAAGTCTCATGCNTTATAGTAGGTGGCCTGACTCAACGTAGCATTCCTGTATCCTCTCTTGTAGTAACTGTCACAACAAGGGGTTGGGTCTGCCAAGCTTGGCATGCCTCGCCCAGGATGTGAATTTGACATACCCTTCTCAATCATATGCACCAGAGCTTACAAACAGAACTTGTATGACCAATGCACAGCAGACTGCTTCATCATGCAGGAGGACTTCACAATAACGCTTGCCAACATGTACAGCCAAACCAGATTGAGAATACATGCTGACGACCTGCAATACTTTGTGTTGCCCTGTGGTGCAGCCTGCGCAAGTGCCAACTGCATTGCCTGCTTCTCATTGTCATTTGAGTGTGTGTAAACTTACTTCAAGGCAGGCTGATGCAAGAAGAGTGCACAGGCTGTCAAGGTGCTCTCATGCTTACTCTTGATTGCTGTATCTTCACTTGCCTTGGCCTGTAACAAAGGCGCATAAGCATACCTTGATTGCATAGACCAGCAAGCCAAGTACGGCTTGCAACAATCTTCCAACTTGCTTGCCCCTATTCAGGCTGCTACAGCTGAGGACAAAGTCCGCATCTGCACACGGGCTTACAAGATCTTGGTGGAGGAAGTGGGCTTTGACCCCCAAGACATCATTTTTGACCCTAACATCCTCACCGTTGGCACTGGCATGTCAGAGCACAACAACTACGCTGTGGACTTCATCAATGCTACAGCAGAGATCAAGAAGCAGTGCCCAGGCTGCAAAATCAGTGGCGGTGTGTCCAACATTGCCTTCTCCTTCAGAGGCAATGAGCCTGTCAGACGAGCTTTCCACAGTGCCTTTCTGCACCATGCCTGCAATGCTGGCATGGACNGCGCTGGCACAACGTTCTGACTCTCTTGCAGGAGACAGCATTTGCGAATTTCAGAAAGCTACAGGAAGTCTAGCGCGGCTGTTTGTGCAGCTCTCGCCAGCACACCAACAGCATATTTGTGTGCACGTGCTCCAGCTGATCTGTGCAAGTTTGCGCTATTCTGATGAACAGGAGCAACCATCCAGCCCATCAATGCAGTCAGTTGCAATCGAGGCTTTCGCAAGTGTTGTGGCTGTCAATCCGGAAATGTGGCACTTGGACAGTGAAACATTCCTGGAGTCACTGACCCAACTGGGCCACATCCTGTCTGAAAGCACAGAAGCCTCTGTTGCATTGAAAGTAGTGAAAGCTTTTGCAGCATGCTCATTAGCTTTGCCAGATGTGTTGAATGATTGTGATCTCACACCTGATAGGTCTATGTGGGAGGCAATTGTGTTTTTCACGCTGCCACAGTTAATGTGCACATCTGATGTGGGTGGTCATGTTGCAACTACGGCTGTGTATGTTAGTTTGGCGCAATGTTCGCAAATCATGACTTGGGTAGAGCATGTGAACCCAAAGTTTGCTGTGGAGCTGCGAAACCTGAACAGGTGCTCTACAAGTACAAAGGTACAGGCTTTTAGCGACATTTACAGTTTACGTGTATTGTGCAGGTTTGTGGTTTTAGCAAAACAGCTCGAGCCAAGTTTGAGTCAGTTTCATGATTCATTGCTTACGGATGTGTCTGGCACCCCAATGTATTAAGTAAGAAATAAAGTTGTGTATGTTGGTAGGCGTACTTGAAGGCTTCAGATGCGGCATGGTGTCCGTGTGCTGCCACTCATACAAGAAAGCAGGCGAGATGTGCCTCATGGAAAGTTGAGTTGTTGTGTCATTGAGCATATGTCATTTGGGCATCTTTATGTTTTCTAGGTTCTTTCTGGTGTCATGTGCTTGTAGGCAAGAAGGCATCAGGGCCTAGCAACATAGCCCTTGGGTTGGACTTGAGGCAGATGTCGATTGACCCCCACCATGAGCCCCAGCAACATTTTGCAGTTGGGGATCCCTACAATGTGCCGGCTAGACAAGGCTTGGCTCGCATGAGCATCATGCAGCAGCAGGTGACTCAACAGATTGCTGCGTCAATGGCTTCAGTCAGTCATGCAGACATCACCTGAGTCGTTCAACAACATGACAAGCTCTCCAAAATCAAGTATCTTGTGGTTCAAGAATTGGGCACTCATTGCCTTGAGCGACAGAATTGTCCACAACCGCCCTGCATGTGTGCATTGAATCAGGCAGTGCCTGTGCTACTGTTTGTCTGCAACGCAATTGCACAGAAAACCTTGTGCTTTTGTGCAACACCAGTATGCCATCACTGCTGTGTGTTATACAAATGCTTTGTGCTGCCTCTCAGCTATCAATAAGCACGCATGCATTCTGTGTACTTGCACCATCACTTGTTGCGACATCACTTGCATAAGCCCTGAGTAAGTCAGTACGAAGATCCTTAGCTAGCCCAAATGCACCCACATGGTAATCCTAATCCCCGCCTTGATGGCATTTTGGGAACCTAACCATACCTGCTGAGTGTGGCAGGGTCAGAAGTCCTGTGCTGCTGCTTTGCCTCACACCATTGGCGTATGTCTTCAGGCTGAAGTCACGCTACATACTGCTGCCTCGTGTTCAGTCTGAGGCATGCATGGGCATATGCATCAGCGGCATTTGATGCCTGGCCGGATCATGCTGGCGCTGATGTGTTGTAACTTCTGCAAGGCTGCACCACATGAAGGACTTACGACTCTGAGTGCATCCACACTGTTGGCATGCATTTACATGTAACTGAAACTGCAGGAGGCCCTGTGCAAAACAGATGCCCAAATGCCATCAGTGCTATGTCGAGAAAGTACAGCACCGACACCATCAGTGCTATATGAAGAAAGCACAGCACAGCACAGCACNGTTCCACAGCGCCTCTCAAGGTGCAAGCGACTAGCAAAGATGTAGAGACCCTGAAAAACAAGTGGGGTGAGCCATCGTAGCGTTGCCTTTGGAGATACCAACGCCCTGGATGCGTGCTACTAGTGTGGTTGTGCACATACACGCAACAATATGATTGCAGACATTCCTGGCTTGGTGGAGTTTGGAGAAGGCAAAGGTGGCCTACCACGTGTTCTATTGCAGCACTCCTGTGGAAGCGCAGCTGAGGTGCCAGGCCAGCGAAATGCTTCTTCTTGCATGTAGCCATCATGTCTGTGCCTTTCCTACAACCTATACAAATGCTTCATAGGTATACCTATACGGCGCCAATGTTGTATCATGGAAGCAACCCTCGCCTAACCAAGATGAGGTACTGTATGTGAGACCAGATGCTGTATTTGACAAGTCCAAGCCAATCTCTGGTGGCATCCCACACTGTTTCCCCATTTTTGGTCCAGCTCCAGCCCCCATGACTCAGCATGGCTTTGCCCGTCAGTCAGACTGGCAAGTAGCCAGCACTTCTGCTGACCAACAACCTGATGAGAGAGATCCAGAGGTTGAGCTTGTACTTGAAGACAATGACTACACAAGAAGCATGTGGTAGCGCTCACAGCAACTCACCGCTGCACTTGAGGCTGTATGCTAGTGCCTGTTGCGCACCTGTAGCTGTACCCTCCATGCAAGTAGCGTGTCACCGGAGTGTGCAAGTTGAACTTCAAGTCCAAGTTGATCAACTTGAGTGCTGCTGTGCAGAAAGCTCACAAGTGCTGCATCCGCTCATGCTCCTGTACAGCACCAGAAGCAGTGATAGCAGCGCTCTGTTTGCAGGCCACATGCCTTCAAAGCCGTGTACACTGTGTCGTTACATGGGGAGCTTCTGCGGACAGACCTGCGTGTCATCAACACTGGAGATAAGCCATTTGAGTTCACAGCAGCCCTGCACACATACATTGAGGTGGACGACATCAGGAAGGCCTCAGTCAAAGGCCTGAAAGATCTGCAATTCTTGGACAAGGTACATCACCCACACTTTGGCATCGCTGGCATGTTCATGTTGTGCAGCACCCCTGTGTGACAAATGCCCAGACATTAAGGCAACTCTAGAGTGAACTGTCCAAGCACTGTGCCCTGGCTTGCAATGATATGCCTGCTTCACAGACATGCACACAAGGTCTTGTGTGAACGCTAGGCCACACGCTATGGAGCATGCGCCAAAGCAACAACTGCATAACCATGCAAGCCTGTACTTGTGTCAACACAGGTTGCCGACCCCAAAAATCCAGCCAAGAAGACTGAGAATCAGGAGCTGGTGAAGTTTGATGGCCCCAAGGACTCTGTGTACCTGAATGCGAAAGACTATGTAGAGCTGGATGTGGGCACAGGTAAGCACGTCCGGACACCAAAGAGCACTGGTGGGACAGGCAGGTTATGGGACAAGCATTGCTGCCTGATGTTGCTGCACGCTACCTGCCACCATGCTGTTTACCTCTTTGCATCCCTTGCATGCTTCCTGTCACCTGCTCGTATACCCAAAAGACAAGGAGATCTGTGAGCTTTCAGCCTCTAATTTCTTCAGCCCTGCTTCCCTCATGCTGTTGTAAGATGCTTGCTTCACCTTGAGCTGCATACCAGGCGTCAGGTGCATGCATGCATAGACTGCATGCTTCAACAGCGTTCAAATAGTCTGTACACACAGACCAAATCAAATGTGTCAGGTTCCCAGGGTCAGAAAGTCGGTGCTTTGGCCTTCCTGGTTGCGTTCGCAAACCGTTCATGCTGACTTTGTCGCTGATACTGATCCGAAGTACTTTACATGTGTGGCACGGGATATGCAGGTGCAGCTGTCTCCATAAGCAGCAGTGGCTGGGAAGACGTAGTTGTGGTGAGCCTCTCAATGCATGTCTGCCATGCTGCCAATTGCCATACTGCTCGTCTCCTGCTGTTCCAAAATATTTACCCATACTAACACCTAATGCCTGCCCAGATTTGCTTCCTTGTGTCCACCACATGACCAGCACCTTCTTGCCCCATATACAATGCACACAAATCTTTTTGACTGAAATTTTGTGCCCATACATGCCTTGCCAAGGATCAGAGGACGCTTGTAGTGGTTGCACCGTGTCATGCATGCTGGTGTTTGCCATGACATTCTGCAAGATATCTACCCACAACTGTGCCCAAAAGATCACATACTGTAGGGTTCTGCCAGTCAAAGGTCACAAAAGTCTGAGGAGTGTAGCGTTTTGAGAATACATCAGATTTAGCAGTAGCAATGATCTGTGCTCACACTACTTACATGTCTTCATATGTTGCAATATCATCTGTGTTGTGGCCAAAACGCACACTGCCCTGTTACGCTGCAATGTGACGTCTGATTGCCATACGATGTGTGACACGCTGCTTCTGCAGTGGAGTCCCTGGGACGCTATGCCGGACTGCTATCAGCGCTTTGCTTGTGTCGAGAACGCCAAGTTCAATACCCCTGCAGTTGTGCAGCCAGGAGACTCTTGGAGAGCTCAGCAAGAATTTGCTGTCATTGACCTGCCAAAGTAGTCACTGGTCATGCAGCAACAGTTCTGATGTCTCAATTCGTTGAACATTAATGAGTTGTCAGTAAATTGCATTTCTGAGTGTCAACTCACTGCGGCGATGAGAGATAGATGATAACACATCAGGGTTGTCTTGGTCTACAATCATTGAATATTGCGTATACGTATGAAGTGCTGCGCATATTTAGCATGAAGCGTATCTTCCCGCTGCTACTGTCAGCTTATAGTGCAGTTATTTTATGCTTTGAGTGACTTGCAGCCATGATGTCTGCATGTGTAGCAACATGCCAAACGTTTTGTGGGTTTTTGCAATTACTGCTGTGGTCTAAAGCCAACTCAATCTGCCTGAAGGTGCACAAATCTTACTAGCCGTGTTTGTGAGGGAGACTAAGAGGATCAGTACAGATTGGTCAACGCAAACAATCATCTCGTTCTTCTACAGGTCAGCATGCAATGACTAACACGCTACGCTTAAACGGCACCTTGGGTTGACCTTGGCGCCGCGAAGCGTTTGCATGCGTTGCCATCCTGCAAGTATACTTTGCGAAACAGCTTACAGCGACAGGCATGTCGCGTGGGGAACCGCACGAAACTGCTCTGATATACAATGCTCAACCTGTGTGTTAGCAGCACTGGGTTCTCGCAGTGCCTCTGCGCATCTAGTGTTGGATGTCAACAGGTGCTGCAGGCACGCCCAAAGGCTTCACAGTAGAGGACTTCTTTGCGGACGCACCTGCACCTGCAAATCCAATACAACAACCTGTGGAAGTGTTTATCCGCAAACACAGAGCCAGCAGTGACAGTCCAGGACGCCCGATAGTTTGCGTCACATCTGGAGGGACCACTGTTCCCCTTGAGAGGCGGTGTATACGATTCATAGACAACTTTAGTGGTGGGACCAGAGGAGCACTGTCTGTTGAAGAATTTTTGAAGGTCAAGCATTGCCCAATTTTGCTCAAGTTTGCATGTTAGCCATTGTCTCTGTCTCAAGCTACAATGACTTGCAGGCTGGCTATGCGGTCATATTCTTGTATAGAAAAGGCTCAATTCAGCCTTTTACCAAGGGCTTGCCCAGTGCACAGCTTCTTGACATCCTGACAGATGTCTTGACAGAGGAGAGTGCTACAAGCAATGGTGGAGTGCATGAGCCAGATGAAGCTAGGACAATTTTGCAGACAGCAGTGCGCAAAGCTAAGGAGTGCAACGAGCGTGGGACGTTGCTTCGTATCCCATACATCACCCTGTTTGAGTATTTGCAGGTGATGCCTGCCAAACAGCATGGACAGCACTGCTCAAGCTATGTCAACTGCAGAACTCAACACAGAGGCACCCTCTAACCAGGTTTTGTGCGCTTGTGCAGTACCTCAAATGCATATCAGACTGCTTGAAGCCCTGTGGCAAGCAGGCAGCCTTCTTCTTAGCTGCAGCAGTCTCAGATTTCTTCCTGCCTTGGAAACAGATGGTGAGTGGCCTTCAAACTGCTTCCCCAGGGGGTTCTGCTTGCAAACGCTTGCTGCTGTGACTTTTTGGGCGATGCTTTGGCCTGCTCTTCTCAAGCAATCCAACTAATCTTGCCTTGGTGTAGGTTGAACACAAGATTCAGTCCAGTGATGGCCCCCTTCAGCTGCAACTTGCCATGGTAGATTATGTCATGCACACTCTGCTGCTGTCGCAGCATTACATGGACAAGTTTGGCAGAAGGCTCCAGTCCTTACAGTTTGTTGCAGGTGCCAAAGATGTTGGGGACGCTACGAAATGTTTGGGCTCCAGAGGCCTTTGTTGTTAGCTTCAAGCTGGAAACAGATGAGCAAATTTTGATCAGCAAGGTTAGCATTGCGCGGCCTTGTTTGTGGTATCAAACCTTACATTCTGCAAGCCAGTGTTACCTTATTGGTCTGTTGGGTATGCAGGCTGTGGGATCTATCAAGAACTACAAGGTGAATGCTGTAGTGGCCAACATTCTGGAAACAAGAATGAATCAGGTCCTGATAGTACGGAGTGACAACACAGGACAAAGCACAGTCGATACCATCAATAGAAAAGCTACAGAGCCAGTGATAGAGAAACAGCTTGTAGCACAAATCACAAAGTTGCATTCAGCTCACATACACAGCAGCTAGCAAAGCTTTTCACTGGACCTATGTCATACCTGCTACAGCTGAAATGCAGCCATAATGTCTAGGCCATACACAGCTCTATACGTCAAAGTCAA
This sequence comes from Trebouxia gelatinosa, assembly GCA_000818905.1. NCBI lineage: Eukaryota > Viridiplantae > Chlorophyta > Trebouxiophyceae > Trebouxiales > Trebouxiaceae > Trebouxia > Trebouxia gelatinosa. The sequence continues at coordinate 2,339,265 of KN805358.1, forward strand.
GTAGCACAGTCCAGTAGTCAGAGTCAAGTTAGCTGTGGGTGTGTCAGGTCAGGTTTGTTGAAACAGTACGCAGTGAAGTGACAGTTGCACAGGGTCAAGGATCACACTCGATTCCTGTGCAGTAACCGCCTTTCCTTTCTGTACTCAAATTCGCCAGATGTGACCATATACAGCAGAGCTCGCCGTACCAAGCTTGGGTTCAAGCCAATGCGTTCAAGCTCCTCTATGAGCTTGCGCTCACTCACAAAGCTGTCAATAGCCACTCTTCGCTTTATTTGCACCTGGACTCCATGCATCTCTGCCTTCTGCTCCTCCGTGAACACCTGAGCAGCACCACATCACATGCAGCCCAGAACACCATGACTTCACTCAATGTTTAGACCTGTGTGCTTAATGCTAAGGTCTCTTTGACCACTTTGATTCATGCAAGGGACCAGCCAGATCACTGCCAATTAGTCACAAGTACAGTGAGCAAGCTTGCAGAGCAACCCGCAGCACCTAGAACAGCAAGCACAAGCAAGTGACAGCTCACCATGCCCTCTGTGGCTCCTGCCCTGACTGCATCCATGGTGGAAGTCTTGAAGAGGTCCATGGCCTGCCTGACATGGGCTTCTGTGACATCCACTTGGAGCTGCATGCGCGCCAAGGACTCGCTGATGCGCACAATGGCTTCCAGCTGGCGCACTGTAATGGGCACAGCTGGCATTTCACCGTCCCCGCCATTCATCCTGTCCCGCACCTGCACACATGCATACATCTGCATCACACATGCATTGCAACTGAAGATGATTGCATAGCACAGCAGAGCCTGTTGAGACAGTTGACATGACTTTGTTGCTTGACGATCATCATGCATTATGCACATAGCCCCCCTGTACATGCTTAAAAAAGATGAACTGACCATAATGTATACAGCTACGCAGCAAGCAATGTGACATTTGCTGCACAGTTGTTGTGTCTTGTGAGCTAACCTGATAACCTGCAGCTGACTGCAGGCAGGCTGCTTCCCGTGGTAGGCCCTTGATCAGAACACGTCGCATGTATGTGGTATACTTGACGTGCAGGGCTTGTTATGGTTTGCGTCAAAGCTCACCTCTTGCCGGATCTCAACATAGTCTGCAGCCAGGTTGGAAGCAGCCCGCGACGTCAGCCGTGGTGAGCATTTCACTCTGCAATACTCCAGATACCGCTTCAGGAACTCTTCCTCCTGCGTTGCAATGCAACCTCTACTGTGAGCTGAACATAGTGTCTGGAGCAGGCTGTTTATACCTGAATGCACTGTTGTAAAGGCAACAATAACTTGCATTTAAGCGTTCAAGCTGCTAAGCATGTTCAAAAAGGTGTGGCATTGCATTGCATTGCAGCTGCACTTGCCATTGTCATGCATGCTGCTGTTTATGTTTATGAACTTTTCAGCACACACCATACCTTGCGATCTTCCTCTTCTGTATCTACAGCAGCACTGGCATTCTTGTGCACATTCAGCACATGCTGCGCTATCATCTTGTCCCGGTCCATGGACCGCTCATCCTTCACAATGAAGATGAGGTCGAACCGAGACAGGATAGTTGTCTGCAGATCTATGTTTTCCTGTGCCGTCTTCAAGTCGTCATACCTACAGCACCAATGCAAGGCTGTGAACACACCGCCCCGCTTTGCCTGCCAACATAGACACGCAGACAGTGCCACATTTACAGTCACTCTGCCAGAATCTGCATGCACACCAGATGTCAGCAATGTCATTGGGTCCACACACAGTACAGCTCTGCAACCAGTCATTGGTTTGCGACACAACAATGTACATTTAAATAATTGGCAAGCCTGGGTACACTGCTTGACAGCAAGCACCTGTAGTTGCATATCACCATGAAGCGATGGGAACTATTGCATAATGCGTACAATCATTTTAGTTTGCACTGTCACCTCTGACCTCAGGAGACTGCTGCAGATGTGTACCTGCCAGAGGGAGGGTTGGCTGCAGCCAAGACAGAGGTGCGGGACTTCAGCATGGTGGTGATGCCTGCCTTGGCAATTGAGATTGTCTGCTGCTCCATCGCCTACACAAGCAAGTATGTCTTGCACTTCACGACTGGTGCTGGGTACTACACAGGAAAAGCACAGATGTGCACTTGGGCTGGGGAGTGGCAGAGGTGTGTTGGAAGACTGGGGTGTTCAACAGGCCTAGCCACTTTTGATACAGCATGTTAAGGCATAAGCAATAGGCACTAGCCTTAAATAGAGACCTGTGCATCAGAGAACATACAAAGTTGTGACCAGGAGTTGTACCTCATGGATGGCGACTCGGTCCTCAGGCCTCATTTTGTCAAACTCATCAATGCAGACAACTCCATTGTCAGCCAGGACCATGGCTCCTCCCTATACAGTATGCACATTGCAGTCTGGGATCTCTTCATACTGCTCTGCATTGTAAGTGGGTGTTCTCGCACATGCTCTATGGCAGCAGTCTGTGCATGACAAAAGGCATGTCATCAGTCACAGGGCATGCAGTCAACACATGACCGAAGCACATGATAATCATGACAGCAAGGGAATGCTTGTTGCAAAGGACCGAGCCATCAGATGAAGGCTGACAGCTACCAAGCCTGCCTTACCTCCAAGAAGAATTCGCCGTGAGCATCCTTGACAACCGTGGCAGTCAGCCCTGCTGCACTGGAGCCCTTGCCTGAGGTGTACACAGCAATAGGCGCCTACACCACACATCCTGCCTTCAGCAGAAGGTGCACTTTCATGTCATGAGTGGTGTTGTGAACAGGATACAGAATTTGCGCCAACTATCAGTGCATGGTTTATCATTTTTGGCACGTTGCTCTGCATGGTGCACATCGCACTGGAGGTGTTCAACTTCTTCTGCAAAGGGGGTTTGACAGGCTTGAAGTGACCCAGATCTACAAAGGTGTTGTGTGTCAAGCATGCAGTGCTGTCACTGAGTAGCTGATCTGACCGTCTTGGCAGCAAATTTGAGGAACTGTGACTTGGCAGTGGAGGGGTCTCCCATGAGCAGCACATTGACGTCGCCTCGCCGAGCTGTGCCATCCGGCATCCTCTGCAGCCACAGTCCACTATGTCACACAGGCCGTCCTTCAATGCAAGGTTCACTTGTCATGAGGACTCGCACATGTCTGAGCGACAGAAACTTGAATGATTGCACTTCGTTAACAGTGTGTAGCAGCAGTATGGCAAAGTTCACTTCATCTGCCGGTTTGCAATGTGGGACTGTCTATGTTGTGCACCTCAATTTGGTGCTTACCAGCAGCAGAGGCTTGCAGTGGGCTCAAGGGTGAGTCGCAGGCTGGCATTGCAGACAGGTCCATGCTATGCATGGCACAGACCTTTGCCTTACAGTGCCTAGGCTCAGCATGCATGAAAGCACCCTGGGGGATTAGTGTACCAGAGTTACGGCTGCGTGATGTTGGTCAAGATTGGACTGCAGTGGTGGACTGGCAAACAAGTCAAGCCACAGCTGCGTAATGACAGGACCATTCGAGCAGTTTACTGCAAGTCACATATAATGTAGACTGCTCATATGGCATGTGTGCAGCTCTTACAGCCTCTATCCTGCGACAGCCTGCACATGCTGCAAGCGTTATCATGCAATATATAAGTTCTCCAACTGCAGGACAGTTGCAGAACAAACCTACTCACCACAAAATACAAGCCGCATGTAGGGCTGCCTGGCAACTGGATCAGCTTGACCTTAGGGCTTGATGCTAACTACAGGAAGTGCAGACGTTTGAGCAAGTACTGCTCATGCCAACAGTACCATGCTTGTCAGCATGCACAACAGACCTTGCGGGCGCCGCCAAACAGCAGGCAGGCCACAGCCTTCTTGATGTCAGCATGGCCAAAGATGTTGGGAGCAATCTTCTCAAAGATGCGCTCATGCAGGTTGGGCTGCGCCGCATATGCCTTGAACTCTGCCTCTTCTTCCATGCTGCATACAGATGTGCGAAATTGCTTGGCAGTGCTGTATATAGGCAAAGAGGCCAGCAAGACTTGGACAAGCACTGGACAGTCCTTCAAATGAAGACCTGCTCTTACTGGCAGCTTCTTGTATGTGCTCGCATTCAGTTTACACAATGCATGTCATTCACAATGCCCAATCAAGTATGCCTGTTAAATGTAGGTGAATTTGTGTTGTGACAAGCACCAGGGTGAAGTGTGTGCTGTTGAACAGCAATGCAAATCCAGCACGCAGGTTTGGATGTGTACATTCAACTGGTCCCCACAGTGTTGGACAATTATGTTGCAGACAGCTGTGCCTGCTGTGTTGCTGTCTCAGTGCCTTGCACATGCTTGTGTCTGAGTAGAAAGTGATGAGAGTGCATGCTGTCTCTGCTGGCGGGCTACCTGAACGTGGGGGAGTTGTGGGCATCCCCCTCGATGTCATCCTCCAGCCCCACCACTCTCAGGTAGGGCTGCCTCAGGGCAATGGCCCCACTATCCTTACTCTTGGGGTCTTTAGCCTATCAGCGCACCGGAACAAAGATTGCCACAGCAGTTCAAGCTGGTTCAGGTGCTGGCAAGCAGGCTGCATGAGTCTGCAGACCATTTGCCTGCCAGCATGCGCCAACATAAGACAAGACACCTCCAGCAAGTAAGCCTGCTAGGCTGAGCATGCGGCAAAGGAGGCTTTTTGTGCATTACCGATGCTACAGACAGCCGGCACAGAGATTTGCCAGATGCAGCTGGTCGACTTTGCTTGCGCTACACAAAAGGCCAATGAATAATACGCCCTGCCTGTTCCAGATCTCGCATTATGTCAAAGCTATGCTATGGAACCTGACCCAAGCTGGCATGCTGAGCTGCACTTGCTGCGGTGGAGCCCCCAACATGGCATGAGGATGCCCCATGCAGCCCATATGTATGCAGAAATGCGTAACACAGACCTTTCACATAGAGCTGTAAGTGGACTGTGACCAGAAAGCCAGCATCACCTGTTGTGACATGTGCGGGAGTAACATGTGAACAAACAAAAGGGGCAGCACAACTGAGCAGGAAGACATGCAGGGGCAGGAACATGGCAGCACAGCACACACTGACCTGGTAGATGCTGTAGATGCCAAGAGCATGGACTCTGGTGCCGGGAGCAATTTTGCCAACCAAGTGGCGGTCCACCATGAGGGTCAGGTTGCTAGGCAACTCTCCAGTGGGCACTGCCTCTGGCTTCTCCTACAGCGTCAGACCACTGCTGAGTGCTACAGCTGCTGACTTACAAGTAGCACAAGCCAGNTGTCAACTCTTGCTGCAATGCCTTCAAGACAAGCCTCCCTTGCAACAGCTGGCACCACCTCTCAGCCGGTGTCCCGGCAGCCTTCACTGCCTGCCACCAATGCCAGCTCTCCTGGGTCAAAGCCCATCTCCCGGCAGCCGTCAGCATCGGCCTACATCAGCAGCCCTGTAATCTCTAAGGCAGTTGCACCTCGAACATCCATCACCCCAGCAGCAAGCAATGCTGCTGTGTCAACACCTGATGATTCCCCGTCTGAGCAATCTTCAGCTGGAGGCCTGAGCAAGTCAGCCTTATCAAGAGAGGCATCCATGAAGGCGGCAAAGGGTGCAGCTTCGTCCACTTTCATGAAGCCACCGTCAAGGCGGATGTCAGGCAGTGCCAGCAGTCACCCTGGCTCAGAGCCGGTCCAAAATTCGGAAAGTGCTATCAAGGAAAGTAGCCTTGCAGCAATGCATCGCCAGCTCAGCACCGCCAACCGGGCCACAGCTGTGGCCGCCCCTGTACCAATGGTGTCCCCAGTCACTTCATTGTCTGTCCCAGGTGAGCTCTTTGCAAGCTTCTGGTCCTGTGTCTGATGTGTGTGCGTGCTCTGCTGCTATGTAGCATGGTGCTGTGTGTGTGCCGGACCTGTGCTCAAGATTGTCAAGGTTCCTTGCATAGCCCAGCAAAACTGTGACAGGTGACGTGGCTCAAGAGTATGCAGTTGCTGTGATAAATAGCTGTTTTTCATGAGTGCACGCATGCTGCGGCATGATACCTGTCTGCTTGCAGGTAGCATTCAGCCACCTTCCAAGCAGCTTTCTACGGCATCTAGCATTGCTGAAGATGCTCCTACTCCACTTCCGAATCACAGCCCTTCTGCTCGTGCTGCAGATGCAAGTACTTACAAATCTCAGGCCAAGGTTGCTAATCATGCAGACACTGTGTCTGCTGTTAATCACTTTAAGACTAGCGAAAGCCACAAGAGTGCAACTGCTCAAGAGAAGCATGCATATTTGCACTCTCAAGTTGGACCTGAGGATGTGTTCTGAGTTCTGTTTCCTATGTACATCTTGCATCACATGTGTGCAATGCAAGAGTCATAGTATGTGTCAGGACATCGGGTTTTGTTACGCATGCTAGCTTTAGCCATATTGTGTAGCCTCCTGACAAACATTTGCTGTCGCACTCACTTCCACAGATGGCTGTCAATCCCGTCTCCAAGATCACTGAGCGGTGACACTAGCAGGCTTTAAGGCAATGCACTCAGGCTACCAGGTCACACTGCACATGTCCAAGCCTTCCTGCAGTGACGGGGCGCTGGGTGCACAGGCTATATAAATAGTTACATACCAACCCAAAGCTGAGCACCCACCCAAACAGTACTCCTCATGTTTGGAGCCATGCAATGAAGGCAGCAACTGTCGTGACACATGATGCGTCAAGCTCGTTTCTGCACATCTATTCTTTGATCCCTGTGATGCTTGTTGCTGTAGAATTGCCAGAACAAGATCAACAGGGTAACCATGAACCCGAATTCCAGCTGTGCTATAAACTTGGGATAGGGCGACGCAACCCAAACACCAATAGCTTGCACCATCATGCTCACAAACTGCAGCATCTGAAACTGTGTCAANATGTCCTGAGGAATGCGCGCTTAGTTGGCATGACTACTGCTGGGGTTGCAAGCAAACAAGAGCTGGTGGCTGCAATGGCTCCCAAGGTAGCTTTATTACATTAAATGTGCTTGCCATATACCATTAATGTGGTAGCTTTATTACATTCATATGTGCTTGCCATCATGCCTCAGTAACTGCAAGGTCAGGTTGCTAGTGATTGAAAGATGCAAAACAGCTGCCTTACACAAACATGAGACAACTACATTGTGGCTGCTACTATGGCATGCAGATTGTTATTGTGGAAGAGGCTGGAGAGGTGTTTGAAGCCCACATACTGGCCAGCCTTGCACCCACAACAGAGCATCTCATACTGATTGGAGATCATGAGCAGCTGCGACCCAAGCCCCAGCTTTATGCACTACAGGCAAGTCCAGCTGTGCTCATCCCATCCATGAGACCTGTGCACTAAAAACCTTTCCAGGAATTTATTTTCAGGTCAGGACTACCAGGAGAAGTCATGCGCAGTTGCATACAAATGCAGGTGGCCATACTCAGAAGCAAGTAGACAGAGGGTCATGTGACATACCCAGGTAGCTGTGTAACAGACACTATGTGAAGCAGATTTGCATGCATGTTGCTATGGTAACGCATACTGCTGCTTTGCTTGGGCAAGTGCGGTAGTGATGTGTTGCATGCTAACTGACTGCGGGCTGAGTCACATGGCATCAGCAACTCGATTGGCTGCACAAGTGAGGACAGTCAGTCTCACGACAAGCTTGCTGTGCAGAGGCATAATTGAACAGAGAGGCGTGTCTCATCTCACTGTATTAAACAATGGCAATGTATAGGTGAGTGCATGCAGNTTCTCCCAGCTAGGCTTCAACGCCTGCTGCTCCACCAACATGCCCTCCACAAACAGCAGAGCTTTGGCAAAGTCAGACCCCGTGCGGGCTGCGCCAATAGCTTGTAGCACGTTGGCATGGCGTGCCATCCAGTGAGAGCCCTGTAGGAAGCCCTCAGACATTCATGTGACATGATGAGAGATGAGCAAAAGAGCCAGATGTGCCAGTGTCCAAGCGCTTCACATGTGCAGTGACATGTGCAGTGACAATCGATCACCTCTGCAGGCAGTGGCAGAATCACGCAGTCACACATGCATTCCAGTACCACAATGCTCCCATGCCACAAACTCAGCCAGGGCAACAGGTGCCACACGGCAGCAGCACCATGTTGCAAGAGTGTACTTGCAAAGGCTCACTACAGCACCTCAGCTGGCACAAAAGCCCCACCTCAGGATTCAAAATGGCATCTAGCTCATCATCATCTGATGGAAGACCTGTTTTGCTGGAGTCTAAGGGCTCATCAGCTTTGGTACAAGGCTGTTGTTGCATGGCGGCTGCAGACTCCTTCGTCATGACTTAGTGGCTGAGCTCAGTGAGAGCGCCACAAGATTCCACAAGGCGGGGGGCACAAATGCTGCTTTGCCTAAAGGGGCTACTTCTGGCCGCGCCAACCTTGCCAATGACAATGACAATATGTGCCTATATGTTTATGGCAATATCACCATCAACAATCTGGTCACCTTCAAGTATGGAGGTGGCATACATTATGAGGTAATGCTATGCAAACTGCTGTCATGCAATCCTGCTCGAGCTTATGAGAAACGGCATTCTATGCAAACCTTAAGCACTGCATGTGACTGTCGCCTGCACTGAGTGCTAGTGGATGGTGTGCTGTGGCAGCAAGGATGGACACTATCCAGCGTCGTACATACGTGCTGGCTTGTGCAGATTGCCTTTGATGATTTGCCAATCAATCATGGCAAAACTCCCAGCCAAAGGCGTGAGTACTGGGAACGGTCCCGGCGGTTGCAGCAAGGCACCTTAGTTGCACTGTGGTGGGAAGAGCCTGTTGAACAGGATACACACCCACAGCCTGTTGCACACCCCTGCATCACCTTTGCTACCATCTCGATGAGGAGCGAGGTGGAGTTGGCACCAAGAGAGGAGGAGCTCAGGCCAAGAATCTGCATCAGGTGCTGTTTGCATTGTATTTGTTGCATGCGAGGGCATCTGCTTCAACCCTGAGTGGTAGTAGTGTAGCAACTCTTTGACAGGGCATCTGTTCACATGATTTGACCAGCTGACCTTGTTGCTGTCATGCGCACACTCTGCAGTACCACATGCACCTAGCCATGCGTGCACAGACTGTAGGCACAACCAATGCATGCATAGCTTGCTGTTCATTCATGACTGCCAGCCAGTTCTGATATTTGCAGCTCAGCTGTTCACGTNCCATGTGTAGCTGAACAGCAACTGCATGACATCCACTGTGATCCTTCAAGAAAGGAGCTTTGGCTGTAGCATGCGCAATGTGCATGCAGGCTACAAAGTTTGTAGTTTTGACAAAGCGTGGCTGCTGCTAATCTACTTCATGCAAAGCCAGGGCCCACAAATTTGCATGCTTTCACCAAGCAGCGCTGTTTTCGTTCTGATTACACATGGGCACGTCCTACACATGGCGCTACTGTCTCCCAGACAAGGTAGTGCAGCAGTCATATATGCATTTGCGCATGCAGTGTAAGTGACACTGGCGCTTGTCAGTTTGCGTCAGCAATGCACACCTGAAGTTAGCCAACAGGACAGCGAGCACTGTGCGCAGCTCTGCCATTGCTAGACCTTGCCCTAGACAGTTTCTGGGACCACTGCTGAAAGGGTTCCAACTGGCTGCCAGGGCATGCCTGTTGCCTTTCAGTGTTGCATCAGGAAAGGCTGCACAGGCACAAACAGCTCTGTGAACGTTCACCACCCACAAACCTACCCTTTTCTGTTCTGTCATTACAGATGTTGGTGATGTGTGGGATGAATGGTCAGCAGTGTTGGGTACAAAGGATAGACATTTCTGCATGGGATACAAGCTTTTCTATGCACTTCTGCACACAGAAGTGATACTAGTGCTCTGACAGACACAGTTCAAATGTAGCTGCTTGTGCATGGCCTGCAGCCCATTGCAAAGTGTGACAGCTCTGCATAGGCAAGAAGGTAATTGCAATCTGCACCAGTGTTGCCGATGCACCGGAGAGCTGGTGTACATGCCATGTAAACACGCATGTTGCACGCTCAAGCTATGTCTCTATTGCTCCCTGGGGTAGCAAGGTGCACTTTGTCTATGTGTGTGTATATGTGAGCAAAAATGACGTAGGTGAGGGTTTTGTACGCATGTAGCAGATGATAAAAAGTAAAGAAACAACTGGTGAAGCCTTGGCCCTCTCTACCCCTCCCGACCCCGTCCCTATCCCCTGGACGGGCCAACAGTCATGCCCGATTTGCTTGCATTAGCTGAACAGGTGCCGGTGTTCTCATAGTCAATACCGCCTACCTCCTTTGTCTGTTGTTGTGTCGCCGGATATTGAGTCCAGCCAGCGTGCTGGCCAGAACTTGTACGGTTGGACCCAGTTGTGAGAGCTAGTATGCATCGCATAGGGGCCTAGCATGAATGGGGTACCCTTTGGAACCCTGTAGCCCATCACAACCATGTCCTCTTTTGCTTCCCTGCATGCACATGACAAATGGCTGTCGAAATAACGCGTACTGAAGAGCACCTTGGCACGTGGGCATTCTGCAGCTGCAAGGAGGCACCATGCCTGCTTTAGCCTCCCAGCGTGCATCTAAGCTGTAGGTCATGAATTTGTACACTACGCACACACTTTTGTATGAGCAAACATGCACATAACGTAGCTGTCACAACAGCACTCTGGTTGGAGCCACGTCCTACCTGATACTTCCCATGGGGGCAGTGGCATGGAGACGGAGGGTCTCCTTAGCAATGGCATCCACCCATGGCAGCTTGCTCAAGTCTGCAGTGGCACGCATTNTAGCGGTGGAGGCACCTGACCATGTATCTGGATCGGGGTCTGAGCAAGAGCATGATTTGGCTATGTCCGCAGCTGAGGAGAGTGTTTTAGGTAAGCCTGCGGTGACATGGATCCTATGCAAGCATGATGCATATCCTTGTTCCTGTCGTGAGATTTGCCATAGCCAAGTCTTTACTCACCCACGTTCAACATTGTTTGCACACTTGTTTGTAAAGCCTGACATGGGGATGCTGTGTTGTGTTGAGCAATCTCTGCATTTGCCCTGCTGTTGAGTTCTCCTTCTTCTGCCATCCGTCACGCAGCCTTGCATGCATGTTGCGTAAGGATTCACCCCTGATTGGCCTAGTCTATGACGCCCATGCTCAGCTTTTTTCACCTTGTTTGTACACCTTCTTGACTCCAAATCCATGAGTCAGTGGTACACCCTACACAATTTGTAGCTAAGGTGCTGATGGGTGGCGCTGCAAGCATCATGAAGTCGTATGCTGCTATGCAGATACTAACGGTGTGAACCTCGACTCCTTGAACGTAAGTACTGCAATGGTGGTGTTGTCACCTTATCTGTTTCGTGTATGGCTACTCTGCTCATGAGCTTGATCATCAGCACATGTTTGCAGCTGAGGCAGAAGAAGATGGGTCAGAACAGTTGGACATCAGTCAACATGCTCAGCTCACATCAGGCCTTGTCAGCACAGATGCTGCTGATGACATAAGTCAGCAGGAGGCTGAAGAAGCACGGCAGCAAGGAGAGAAAGAGGACCAGTCACAAATCTCTGCCAGCCAGCTTGCTCAAAAGGAGGCTGGACCGGCTCAGACTCAGCCTCGTGAGCAAGAGCTCTCTGCAGATGATGCTGAGGTTGTGACCAAGCTTAGGGCTGCAGACCCTAGCAGCAGCAATCCAGATGACTCAGGCAGTAGGGTTGAGCAGACCCTAGCTCCTCAGCCTAGCAGTGGGATGATGGATGAGTATCTGAGGCGCATGCACTGGTCCCGGAGCTCGTCTTTGCCAACCAGTTCCACCGTCCTTACAGGTCCTGTAGACCCGGATGAACACTCTCGCAGCTGGTCCAAGACTGAGAGCATGGCCAGTGAGTTGCTGCATGAATCAAAGCAGTCAAAGTCTTTGTGAACCCTTGGAACTGCATCAACATGCTTCACTGAATGCAAGGCCAGCTTAGTCGTGTTTCATCTGCACTAGCCTCCTTGCATATCCTGCTGAATGCTTGTGCCCGCCATCTTGAACCAAAATCCCCTACCTTTGCAGATTGCTTCCAGGCACCTGCCATGCCACAACATGCATGGGTACTCCAGAATGTCCGCCTTTTGGGCGCTACTGAGAGGGTCTGCAAGTTTCAGCGCCTGTGGCTGCCATGCATACACCTCAGCAGCAAACAGCCTATTCAGCTTTAACAGCAGCAACCCCGTCTTCCCACTGGCTTACGTCTCGATCCTCTCGTATTGCATAGTCGAGTTGCCGTGAAGTGGCTGGAACCCCACATAGCACTTGGTCAAAGTAATGGCGTTTTATTGTTACTGCGCTATTGCATGCTGTTGCACCGTCCTGATGGTATTGTCCGCTCTGCAGAGACCAGTGCCAGGCTTGCTGCAGACACACCATCTGCTGAAGTGCCTGTGGATGTAGTCACATACGATGTCTCAGCTGCAGATCATGTGGCACATGTCAGCGCTGAGGCAGCTCAGGTGGCGTTTGAGCAGGCTGGGAGAAATAGCTTTGTGAGGCGTGAGGATGCTGAGCACCCGGGCATGCATGTTGCAGATCTAGGTGGGCAAGNTGCCGGCGTGGCGTTGACTCTCGTACCGTGGCTGGCAGAGCCCAGTGTTTTGCTGCGCTTTGTTGTCCGTCTACTTGTCACCCTAGCTGGTCCGAATCTTGCATCAGCTGATTGCACGGCACCTTCAGTTGCCAACTGAAGGTGTGGCCATATGTGCTTGCAACCAAACTCAAACCAGCAGGAGCCAGCATGATCCTCAAGCGCCTCTCATGTCCTTTTGTGACATATTGAGTCGTGTACAAGCAATGCTATCATGGGAACATTTGTTTCAGTTGCGCTGCAGATGGCATGCGTGTACACATTTCTACTTGTGCAGCTGTTGAGATGTTTGCAATGTCACCTTTGCAAGCATACAGTTAAAGATTGTAATGTTACCAACTGACTGTGCAGAGCCATGCATTTGGGTGCGGGGCATCCCACAGTTCAAGACACCATGCATGCTGAGCATGGGTCCTCTCACTACGGCCCACTACGGAAAAGCCCACAGTGTTGCTCACTGTGCTGAAGAGCCAGCTGCTGCTCACGTGAGCCCACTTTGCTATGCACTTGCCGTTGTGTCCTGCTCATACTGTAGTACCAGTTGTCTACAGCACTCTAAAGCTGCAGGTTGTGACATTGCAACACACATGCTCCATTGTCAAAATCCTTATTTAGCAGTGCATGATGCGGGGACCCTCTCACTACGACCCTGATGCGCATATTCCCATACCATTGAAGTACTTGCGTACTCTGCCCTCATCCTTTGCAGCCTGCCCCTCAGCTGATGCAGACGTCTGATNTCAGCTCCGGGTACCGCATGCCTCTGTCACCAGCCATACCTGCACACCAGATCACATATGGTCACAGGAACTGCTGATGCATGATATGCCAACCAGTGCGTGATTGCGGTACGCAACACGTCAGACAGGTCTTGAGCTAGAGTGATATGCAAAATTTTCTGATTGGAAAAGTTTGCGAGCGTGTGAGTTACTGACAGCACTGCGGCCTGAGGTGAATATACCATTTGCAACAACAGGCATTTGGCAGAAATTTGAAGGGAGGATGTTGTAGCATAGCGCCACCTGGCAGACAGGTGGGCAGCCAACAACCAGCTTGTGCCACTTGTGGAATGGAAACGAGCTTGCAGATGGACAGATGCAGCATAGCGATGCAGTATACAGTAGCAAGAAAGCAGAGGTTGATGCTCACCACAACATGGGACATCCGAAGGTGTGACAGAGTGTGCACACTTCTGCGCCACATTGTTGAAGGCTGCCTCAATGCCCATCTTCTTGGAAGAGCAGGGCACATGAATGGCCACATTGTCCTTCACCTTGGTCCACTCCAGCTTGTCCATGAGGTGTCGCGAGATGAACTCAACTGGCTCATACAGATTGAACCTGCAAGTGTAAATTCGCTCTGTGCCTGATGCTGACTATAGATCTCAGGTCCTACAGCATGACTGGGTTGACATGCTCTCTGCTTAGGTCAGCATTGCAGACAACATACACCAGTGAGCACAAGTGCACCCGCGGCACTAGACACACACACTATTGCACCCATAAGACATGCTTCTCTGGGAACTATGACATGCATACAAAGGCAGTACACTGCAAAGAGCGGGGGACTGCGCAGCCAGTGCTACGCTTCAGCAGGTGGACTCATGCACATGCAATCACCAATGCGGCTTATGTTATGGCCTACCTGAGCTCAGGGCCAGTGAGGGAGCCCTTCATCTGTGCAAGGCAGGGGGAGGTGTCCATGACAATGGGGATCTTGCCGCCGTCAGAGGCCTTGATGAGGGACTGCTCCAGCTTGCCCCCCACATCTGCTGCGCTGCCCTTGAACCCTCTGCTGTTGAACAGCATCCCACAACAGCTCTCGTTCAGCCCCTGAAGCGACATATCACCTCAACATTCTGCTCGCGCAATCTGGGGGCAGGCAGGCATGCAAGTCAACTGCCACATTGCTCACAAAGGACAGTGAACATATGTGAGCAGACACAGGACTGAAGTGTAACATGCAGAATATGATACAGCGAAAGACATAGCAGGCTAGTTCACGCTTGCAGTGGCAAGGGGGTTGCGCGCTTGTAATGTCAAGCCACGGGCTTGACAAATATGCATGAGCTTCAGGTGACAGTGAGGCAGCAGACCTCNATGAAGAGCAACAGAGCAAGAGGTCATCCCACACTGCCGGGTTCCAGCAGGAATTGACACTGGTGTTTTTCTTGACACTAGTGTGTTTTGAACACTGGTGTGTATTTGACACCGGTGTGTTTCCGACACCAGTATGTTTTTGACACTGCTGTGTTTTTGACACATGCTTTTGACACAGGAAACCGGCTTCATCTCACTGAGGGAGCTATACGTCTCATCATACTGTTAGTTCCCAGGCGTTTACAGTAGTGGTTTCTTGACAATGGTGTTTGCTTGGCACAGGAGACTGGTTTCATCACACTGAGGGTGATGAGCCGGCCAGGCAGAATCACCATGGCAGGCCACATTATGACCATTGTTCGAAACCTTCTGGGCGAGGAGGCCAGCGGCAGGGTCGGCCGAATAAGGCTGCTGCAAGACCAAGGTCAAGAGGTATGCCTTTCATCTGCATGCTTGTACATACCAGTGGTCTCTTCCTCTGACAGTCCTTTCTTGGTAGCTCTCAGAGCTTCCCTTGATTCAGCCACCTGCAGTTGCATCCATACTGCTGCTGCTGCCCTGCTGCTGCTGCTGCTCTGCTGCTGCTGCTGATGCTGCTGCTGCTGCTGCTGCTGCTGCTGCTGGATGCTGCTGCTGCTGCTCTACTTGATGCTGCTGGATGTGCTGTTGCTGCAACAGCCTTTTGTCAAGTGGCTATGGTTGACGCCAGGTGCAAACTTTGGCTGCATTGGAGGAGCCTGCTGTTCTGGCTGACCATGCGAGGGTGCCAGATGGATGTTGGTGGCGTAAGGGTCTGGTGCAGCTGTCTGTGCACCTTGTGCTNAAAGCTGTTTGTAGTCAACTTGCAAGCGACTGCAGTGGTTCGAATTCCAATGAGTTTACAATCTGACAAGTCGCTCTACATCAAACCATATTGATGCCGATTGAGCTTACTATGACCTAAAACCGCTACTGCAGACTCTCTTGACTGCATGTGCCCAATGTGCACAGAACTGCGTAACTGCTGCAACCTCGTCAAAGGCTAGCTACATTAAACTGACTAACTAATGTGTTCCCAAATCAAGACGTTGCTTGCTGTTTCTTCTGCCACATGCCTGCACTGCTAGGTACAAATGCTTCAAAAGCCTGATGAGCTCAGCGACATGCACTAACGCTACCTACAACTTCATTACCAGGTTTTTTGGTGCAAGCTTGCCGTGTATAGCATCAAACTTGGTTTCACCCAGCCACATGCACTGGCAGCTCCTGACGCACTGACTCCAAACTTATCCCATGGACATGTAGCGGTTGGTGGGGTCAATGTCTGAGCGCACATGTGTGACTTTCAACCACCTGCCATAGCCGTCTGGTTCAATTGGGCTCTCTGTTCGTGCATGGGTTGCCCTGCAGAGAAACAGCCAGCAGTAAGCTCATGTGTTGCATGCACTGGCCACCAAAGCGCATCATCATTGCAAAGCGCACCCGTTATGTGATGTGCACCGCTCAAAGCAACAACACCGCTGAACGCGCTACATGATGCTCTTGATCTGCAATAGTCAAGAGCGCAGGTCACCGAAATCAACCCATGCTTGACTGCATCACTTGGTCAGCAGATAGCAAAATTGCATATGATACAACTGATTGGTAATGTTCTGGCAGGTGAGCTGTGCACCTGTTGTTGTTGATAATCAGCATCTGCCCTTGATCAAGCTTCACACCCTGTGCTATGGTTTTTGCTATTTCTGATGCCCTTTGATAGGCTTCTGCAGCCACAGGGTCATCTGCCTTGATGCCAGAGTCTGCATGTATGCACCAATCGTTTTACTCAGGTCTTGCCAGTCGCAATGACCACGCAATGGCCAATAAAGAACACATCCCAGGCCAAACAGAGCCCCACCAGCTTCAGCATGGTCAAGCAGCAATGCTAGTNCCATGCCCAGGAGTACAGTGGAAGCACGCTTGCTACTACTGGCTGGCAATGCATCTGTTTGTGTTGTACAGGCCTTGTTGTTAGTATGACTTATGTCCTTCCTGAGTCTGCTAGTCGAGCAGATGTTGTACGCAACTGTCTGGTCAGATGAGGTAGTTTTACCTGAGTTAACATGATCCNGTGCAGATGTTTTGCCCCTGTGACAGACAGGATGATTTGTGTGTAGGCGCTGATTTCACCAATGCAGTTCTTGATAGAGTGGACTTCACCAATGCTAATCTGAGCGGCACCAAATTCACCAATGCCGTCATCACTGGTGCAAAATTCGAAGGAGCTAAACTAGACGGGGCCACATTTGAGGATGCCTTGATAGGACAAGAAGACTACAAGCAGCTGTATGGCTCCAGTGGCCCTTTGTACTTGCACTCAGATCAAGCCATGTTGTGCAGTTGCATGTACAACTGTTTTTGCTGTCTTTGAACTGTTGCCCAGGATGCATAGGAATCATGCAGCCTGTCTTTGCCTCCTGCTGCATGTGCAATGATGTGTGTCTGTTGATGCAGGTGTGCCAACCCAACAGTGACTGGCGGGACTCGCGTTGATATCGGCTGCAAGACAAGGCCTTGATGAAATGCCACTTTCTCAAGCTTTGAACTCAGGTCATGCAGGTTGCGTGAGGCAGAATAATGGAGACACAGGTGGCACTTGACTCTTTGGCCATTATCACTGGTGTGTTCAAGACTGCCACTCACTGCTGCGAGATATGCCTTCTGTTTGCTACACTGGGAGGCAGATTTTGTATCACGTAGGCCTGTCTGGCAAATGTCTTCGAACTTTGGACTCTCGATCCGGAGTCATGAAGCAATCTCGCGGGTTCCTGTAAGTCATTGTAGCTGTGTAGCAGTCCAGCACATGCCTGTACACTGTGACAATGGTGTGCATGTTTCGATAAGCCATGCTCAATCTGCATGAACGCTTCCTCAGCTCTACGTACAAATTTTGCATGCCTGCCTTGCGGCGCTGTCACTTCACTCCTGGAGCATTTGCAGTCCTGCACTTGAGCAGCGCGAAACGGCTGTGGCATACGCAGCACGCACAGCGTGTATTTCGCAGCTTTTGTGCATTGCTATTAGATCTGCAAAGCGCGGTGATTGAGATTGTCAATCTGCCTGACGAATACAAATAGCCATGGGTCTCGAGGTGCAGACATCACTAACATCATCTGGACCGCAACAAAGACGGCCTCGGTCAATTTGCCTGTGGCATGCAGGACGANCTGATACAGCTTTTGTAAACAGGGAAAGTTGGCAATTGAGTCAGCTGCAAAAGCTCAGTTATCCCCTGCTGCAGAAAGCTGCGGCATGGTATACATTCCAGGTACTCACCGCTGGCAAGCACAGGTCCCTCTTGCTTGCTTGTGTCCAGAATGGGGTGGAACAGAGGATCTAACATGTCAAGTGTGCGAGGCAGCGTTATTGTATGCATCGTTGCTGTCAGGACAATACACCCTGTGTGTTGGCCACTTGTAGCAACCACATTACTTTGGCAGGTATTTCACAGCATGTGACAGGATCCCCGGTACCTGAACCTCCATTAGGCTGTACTGCATCTTCTCATTGACAGCAACAGCTGCATTGGCAGGCATGGTCCAGGGAGTAGTGGTCCAGATGGCCAGGGCTGCTCCAGCACAGCCCTGTTGTAGCTCTTCCGGCACATGTTCGCCTGAACAGGCAAAAACGCGGAATTTCACTAGGCTTACAGTTGACTATAGTGTGATCCAAGTTGCCAGGGCTGTTTCAGAACAGCCCTGCTGCAGCCTGTACAGGCAACATCCGCCATGTTAAATCAAGCTTGGAGCTGCCTGGCAGCCCCTGGCGGACATTACAGAGTAGGATGAGGGTTCAGGGTTTGAGGGCACTGACTAAGGGGAGCCAACAGATGCACGCAGGACTTAGCTTCTTGGTCAGGTTGTCAGTGGAAAGTGCACCATTGATATGAGGTGGCATGTGCCCTTTGAACCGACAAGTCTAACTTTGACAATGCTCGTCGGCAAGGGTACGGCGCGTTTTTGCATCTTGATAAAACGTAAGTATATGCATGGCTCTCTGCAAGGCGAGGATGTCAACAGGAACATACCTCGCTTCTCACTGGAGAAGTCACACAGATGCAGTGTGAGACATGCACCTCAGATGGCTTCAACTAAGAATTATCAGAGCTATATGGCATTGATAATGCTATGCAAGGTTACTTTGCAGCAGAGCCAGGCCGCTTGAACGACTCAGATATGATTGCAAGCACACCTAGCTTCTCAATGGGGATGGCAACATACTTGAATGACCCTGGAGTGATGTAATCTGAGTTTCTACCAGCGCTGTGCGACAGCATCAATGCGATGCAAGGCCACTTGGCACAAGAAGATCCTGAAAATCTTCAGCTTTGAAAATGTAAGACAAGATCGTGAAAGAAGAAGAAGAAACGCAGGCTGACCTAGCTTCTCAATCGGGTANCCGCCTGATAACTCTTGCACTATGTGGCACATGTAGTGAATGCAAGCTGGACCCAACCCCCAAATGGGTCTAGCAACGCTGTCAGGCAATTTCGCTAGCCCCGTCTCTTCTTGGGCACAGCGTGCTTCACACTATGTGCCATGCAGCACGTAAGCCCTTTTCAAAGCAGCCTGTGCAGAGGTGGTGGCTAACGCATGTGCACCATCACCAACATCCTCAGTGTTGTCTCCTGTATCTGGTTTGGGCTTTGCTGGCCACACCTCTATGGCATCGCAGTGCACATCAGACACAGGCCTGTAAAGGAGGTGACTGGCAACTCACGTGCATCCGATGGTAGAATCGATGTACATGTTCTCAGTGCGGTACTGGGGAACAATACGGCTAAAGAATGCAGGGTAGCCTCCGCTTTCTCTGATGGTGCCTGTAGCGGTGGTGGTTGGGCGGTAGGCCAAGCGGCAGAACTGGCAGTTGTTGAAAGCCTTGCCCTTGGGGTAGTTGAACCCGTTGAAACCAAAGATGGCAATAAGAGAGGCAGCGATCTGCATTTGGCGATAGGGATCAGTGCCGTGAACAGCTGCATATGCATACAGCATGCAATGAAACACATGTCATCAGAAATGCAAGAGCCGATGGCGCAGCCTGCAGTGGCCTCAACAGAGAGACAGGTAGTACAGCTTATAGATTGCNAACGAAGGCGACCAGTCCCTGGCACGGCTTTGTCCACTGTAGGTGTATGTTGCACGACTCTTGTAAGCTCTTTGTGTCACAGTCTGAGGTGCTGCCAAATCAAGTACCGGGGACACTGAGGATGTTGCCAGTGTTTCAGACATACGCCCACCACCTGCAGACTTCTCAGCCAGAACCTCAGCCCCACAGGTACCCGCCCTCTCCAAAGCCATGTGTGATTTGCGTAGTCAAATATGTATTTGGTGTACATAGATTGGCTGCACATGCAATGAGTCAAAGCATGCAACCATTGGAGCTGCCTTCACTGGCGGCAACTATGCTATTGGAATCAGGCCTGCTGAATTTCTACAACAGGTTCTTGTGGTTTCAGGCTGCATCAGAACACGCACAAGCACACCTGCTACACATGCATTGTTGCTGCAAACAGTATAAGCTAAAAGGGTGTGTTGCAATCCCAAATAATGCATTCCCTACGTATAAGGTGTTGAATAAGTGCGCACTATCAGCACAGCTTGCTATGTTGCCATGATGGCCAAACAAGCCCAAGTCCAGGTGTCACCGCAAAATGTGTTGGAAGTATGGCATGATGCTGAAACGGCATGGTCTGCAATCAGCGGATCAGTGCAGCTATACTGCCTTTCAGATCGTGACAAGTCGGCACATACTTTCAGCTTCAACACGGCACTGCCTGGCATGTCAGCAACTGCCGCATCAAGCAGGCAGGTCAGTATGGATGCGATTGTGCTATCACTGTCACTGCATGATGTTTCTGCTTGTCGGGAGTTTGTGTAGCATTTGATGGTTGAACAACTGATGATGTGAGGCTGTAGCAGTGTGTTGCGTGTACATGACNCCATAGACACATAGCATTGTACGACATTTTGCTATATGAACAGTTGCAGATGTCACAAGCCGTTCATCTGTTAGCATTGTTGGCTTCATAGCATTGGAAAGTTATGTGACACGGTGTGGGAGCAGCACGTCAGCTAATTCTGCAGGAACGCTACCCTGCAAGCGGAGTTTCTGTACCACAGCTGCCACATCTTGAATGTATGCAGTGACAAGTTGCTCAGCTGGATTAGGGGCTTGTGTAGCACCCTGGCCCCTCAAATCAACTCCTAGGCACAGCGCATGCTGCTTTAGGCACCTGGCCTGCGCAGAAGGCCTGTTAAGAGCTGAGTCACGAGGCTGAAGCATAGAAAGACCACGGTCACTGCGTACCAAGGGGCCAAGGCAGTTGATCTGAAAGCCGTTAGCGTGAAGGAAAAGTATTTTGAGGGGTTGTTCAACTCCACCAGCTAGGTGAACCACGGTGATATTGGAGCCATCTGGCAGGTCTACCACGGATTGTGACTGTGCTACGGTAGGGATACTCATNCTCAATCAGGTTGGGTTGACAGTCCCTGGCCGACCACTATATTTGGTGATGATAGGCATGTGAGGAAAATGAATCAGCTACTGACATGAGCTGTTACTAGACTACCAAGGCACATGTCCTCACACATGAGCGCACACACTATTGTATCAGTGCAGCACGATCTTGGGCATAGCTGAAGGCAACAACAAGCACTAACAGCACCACCATGACGCAGACCAGTGATGCTTGCCCTGCAGCAAAGTTCCTGACCGCTGTCATATGTCAAGCATAGACCTGACCAGCAGTCTCTGTCCCCTTCACACACTGTGGCTACCCTGAGACATGCCTGACAATGTCGTATGGCCAGCTGCTGTGTCATATACATTGCCAACACCGCAGCCCCCAACTGTGCACAGAAACACCATGTGCAGTTTGCATACCTTGGCTTGCTCATGTACATAGCCTGCTGCTGTGGCACAGGCAAAAGTGCCACCGCCCGGCACAGCTGTGGTGGTGAGGCGGCCACATCTGAGCTGTGGCAGGGTTGAGTCATTCACAAAAGGGCTGCTGAATGTGGCTGCTATGCTGTCTCCAGCTCGCTGCCCAATCTCAAAGCTGTTGTACATGGAGTGACACAAGTTGTGCCCATACCTGCATCACGTGCCACCGGTCAACGTCACTGACAAATGTGATTCACTGGATGTAAGAGCACCTTGCAACAGTGTGTGTGATGCAACCGACGCCTTGCAACAGTATGATAGTGCAACTCAGGGTAAGAGAATCTTCCACGGTATGCTGCTCCCTCTCCCCTTCCCGAGGCTGGCTATGCCTTGCTCCAAGGCCCTTGCCCAGTGAGATTCCAGTCACATCCCAGTCAGATCATCCCAGAGTCCCAGTGAGATACTGGTGCACTTCACTTGCATCGGAACTGTGACATTGTGACAACATGGCAACAACATGCCTAATCCACACCTGGTCAAACTCTCAGCATGCTAGTGCTCACCTCCGTGAAAATTTGGCAACAGTACCAGCAGCAAGGATGCNCCTCGGCTGCGCCCTGCCCCACAGGCTGCACACCACCAACTGGTTGCCCCAATGATGCAACACTTACAGTATGTCAGATCTATTTGTTGCAACACATTTGCAGCAGCCCTCGCTGAGCATGACTGGCCAAGATGGCACCTGAAAGGTGCTGCTGATCTTAGAAAAGGGTGGCACTACTGCTACTGCCCATGCAAAGCAACATTAGAGACATGTCGACTATGATGCAAGCAGCAAAGCGCAAGCACGCTGACATGATGGGCATGATCAAGGCAGCAAGTGGCAGCATCACGCTGAGGTGATTGACAACACCTGCATAGGGGAAGCTGGTAGCTGTGCGGTGCAAGTTGATGTGTTGGAAGGGGTGGCGCTTGGCATTGTTGCAGTGGGGGACAGTGCTGCATTGTGTACAGTGGGGATGACAGTGTTTGCATGTGGGGTGCTTTTGAACAGGCTGGACTGCGACTGTTTTGCAGTGTGCAGGCCTNCTTACCTGTTGGGTGGAAGCACTTTGCTGCAAGATGTCACCAAAGGCATGCATGTTGGCATCATGTCTGGCTTGTGATGCTGACCTAGGCGCTATCCAAATTTTAGCTTCAGGAAACACCCTTGAGAAAGGCCCGAGAAAGATTTTGTGCTCATAGGCAAATGTGGGGAGCACAATGTGCTCTATTGGCAGTCCAAGCTCCTTCACCAATCTGACGCATTCCCTGCAACTCATAAGTTGTCAGGGCTGAACACTAGATACCTCTTTAGATTGTCAAGCCAAATAGAGTGCGGCTCAATGTGCCCAAGTCAATAGCAGACATTGTTGATAGCAAAAGCTGCATGTGGATTTGGCAACATGGTGCAGGCTCAGAACAATTCAAGTTTGTCCTGTCTGGCATATGCGCCAATACACTGAGACAAGGCAAAGCATGGACCTACTGCACGTAGGCAAACTTCCAGTCATTCCACCGGGAATGACTACAGATTTACCACAACTCCACTCATTCGCTTGTGATGCTGTCAAGCATGAGCACGTGCTTGTCNTGGGGACTGCAGCAGCACCCACGTCATCTGCAGCTGCGGGCGGTTGTGCTGCTGGCTGTGCCTGCTCTGCTGTTGNTGACAGTGACAATGCATTTGCAATCGATGAGGTGTCTCCATCATTGCTTGCAGCTACAATAGCAGCTGCTGCCCCATCTGCAACACAGGGGGTTCAACATCAGTTACACATGAGAGANGTAAGCAGTCATGCACATATTGCATAAGTGGTGCTGCACTCGTTGCACTACATATTCTCTACATAAATGCTCAGCGTAAACTTCCAAGCATGGCTATAAGCATCCTGATGCTCATCTTGTCTGCTGCTCTGCTGTCTGACTTGGCAANTGCAAACCCACTGACTGCATGTGCACCTGCTCCACAAGTCATGTCCAGGCTTCAGAGATTTGTGTAAGCACATCAATTTGTGCCACCCTCAGGTGCTCAGCGCATGTGCAGCACCGAGTTGAGTGATGCCTTGTTAGTGTGCNTTGCCTTCTGCCTCTCCATCCTGCATTCAGTGAGCGGGTGAGCAACGCAGCAGTGAAAGATCATTCCACGGCTGACTGCCATGTGCCTGCTGACACCGAGATGGGCACCAAATCTGATGTTGTGGCTTTCCAATGATGCCAGGCATGAGATTACATATGAAGTGCTTGGGCAACAGAGAGTACAGCCGCAGCGATTGGTGCAATCACTTGCAGACACACAAGCAACACAGTCATGTACCATGAGATTGGCTTCTTTCTTTTTTTCGGGATGCTCCTCACTGTGGGCAACAAGTCCAGCCTGCCTGCAGATCTGTGCTGCAATGTCATTNCCCACCAGGCTTCAGACACACAGCATGACACAGACAAGGATGCTGAGTCATTAGCAGCAGGACTCTGGATGGAGAAGCTGGGCTGCATTNCTCAGGCTCACTTGCTGCTCAGCCGCTTCCTGAAGCTCAGCAACAGCACAATAGTCATGCAGTGTCAGCTGCAGCGGCCTAATCTGGCAATGCTGCTGGATCATCAGGTGTTGGGCAAAGCTTTGTTTCCCGCTGCTGGCTTTCTTGAGCTAGCACATGCATCAGCAACAATGGCTGTAACACCAGGCAGCAACCAACAACTGGTCATTGCCAACACTACAGTGCCTGTTGCTCTTGATATTAGCAGCCTCAGCACAACCAACAGCTCTGTGGCAGTGCTTTGTCACGTTGATGCTCTCACTGGCAATGTTTCAGTCTCCACCCAGGCTTCATCTGGCGCAGCACGCACTCACATGTATGCCAGCATCAGACAGACCCACCAGGCNGGTGGGGCCAGAGAGAGGTGTTTTTTGTTAGCCTTCTTGACTTTGCCTGCAAGAACCTCATTTCGACGTTTCACTGTGCGCGTCCCTCTCTGTACGACAGTTGACAGGTACGCAACGTGTTGGTCAAGCTTACTCGTAGGTGTCTTGGGTGCAACTGCTGCAGACGAATGCTGCGGAATGTATGTGACACCGCCAGCAGACAGTTCCTGCAGTGCGGGTTATCATTGTCGACGCTCTGTAACGGCAATCTTAGCGCAGCACAATTACCCTTGAGCCGTTATAGAGGCCATGAAAGCCGTGCTGCGAAATATCAACGTCCCGGTGGACTGGTGAGCGCAGAGCTGCGGCTTCTTCACTAGATGCGTGCGGGCTAGCGATGCGCCCAACTAAGTCCTGTAGAGCTTCAGTCAACCCACTTCCACGTCCACGAGTCGCATGGTCGTACATGTCGTGAATTGTGCGGTCTTGGCGTTGAAGCTTGCACAACAAGTTTGCAGATTTCAGGTGTGTTCTGTTGCCGCAAACACGCTATACGCAAGCCTAGCGCTACAGCGTTCTGGCTTGAGGGTCATGCGAGTCGCTTTCATTCGAAGGAGGGGTCGCACGAGAAAGGGGATTTCGGACGGCAGAATGTACGAAANGACTACAGTGACACATACCAAGAAGACCACAGCAGCACTGAGCAACATTCACACACAGCCAGCTGACTCACATACTGTTAGCCGCAGANGAGCAGTCTTGATTGTATCAGAGTCGCTACAATCGCCCTCACCTGACAATGTGCCAGCCAGGGCCTTTCATTTCCAGCAGCCAGATGCTGCTACCTGGCATGCTCCCAAGCCTACCCCAACTCAGTCACCCACTCCTTCAAACCCCCACACAGCCTCCTCTCCATCTGCCCTGCCACTGCAGTCAGCCAGTAACACACTTGAGCAGCAGGTCAACAGTCATGTTGCATACCCAACAGAGGACTTCCTGCAAGCCAAATCCAGGTCAACTGCTCAACCTCGTGTGCAGCCTGCCCCAGTCATTGTGCTGGAAGCCGCGCAGCTTAAAGGACACCAGCGACATTCACTCAGCACATCTGTGGTCAGCTTGCAGAGCGGTGCTGCAGTCGGTCATGAGCCAGAGGTCAACCTGGATCTAGAAGACAGGTTGCTGTCATCAAGCATTCTGTCAACAGCTCTTTCGTGGCCTAAGTCTATCCGTCACTTTGATGATCTGACTTTGATGAACTCACATATAAGCGCACCTATTGGATGGTGGGGCCTTTCTCCTGGTACTACCTCAGTTCAACCGGCAGATACTGCCAGCTCAGACCACACTGTAGTGCTGCAAGTGCATCACATCACCGCATTGATGCCAGTGAGCAGCAATGCAGCACATGACATGGGAGCCTNCAGCGGTATGTAAAAATCACATTGTCACGGTGATTGCCTCAGGCCCTACCGAGGCCGCATGTTACTATGCACCCATCACGACATACAGCGCTAGATATCCCCCTATGTATATGCACCCGCTCGGTCAATAACAGGTGGATACTTGCTGGAACGATTGAGCAGTTGGGCAAGCCATAGAGGTATCACAGAGGCGTAGGCAGCTTTTCCCTGTCAGGCAAAATCATTCTTGAAACCTGATCAAGGGTCGTGGACAGCCCCAGAAGCTAGTCAACCCCTTTTTCTCTCTCAAAGTATGAACAGGCACAAAAAAGCAATGGCTGATCACAGCACTTGACTGCACAAGGGCGAACAGCCACTCTCAAGGCTTGCAAGCCTCACCACATCATGTTGTGATTGCACTCCTGATCACCAGGCTGTGTTATGCTGCTAACGTTCACTTCACCAAGTATAGCAGCTAGCCTTGAAAAACCTTATAACAAAGCATCTCAAACTCTGCATCCACTCCAAGCTTGACAGCAGGTCCACCAGTTGCTTTGCCCTTCCATGTGAACATGACATAATTCAGCCCATCTTTACCAAACACAAACTTGCCAGGCAGTAAACTTAGTATGGTGCCCTTCGTTTGCATGACAGAAGACTGCTCCCCGTTAGGAAGGGTTGCATGCAGCCACCCTCTAAACAACACTCTGATGGCATGCAAACTGCCCTCCTTGGCTTGTCCAAAGAACACAGCACGGTGCCTCAAGCTGTGTACCCTTTGCATGTTAGTACTAATCCATTGGTAGTGCTCCAGGTTAACAAGCACTCCTGGCCATGCACACTTGCCNAGGTCTTGCTGCAGCCATCTTTGTAGTGTGTCTCAGCGAACAAACAAGTACAACCAAGTACCGGTGTTGCACTGCAATAAGGTGGAGTTAGTGTCATTGGTGTCACCTGGATGCAGGAGCCTGAGGTGATCAGCCTGCCTATGAGGCCAAAACCAAATGAGCCAGCCAAGCAAGTTCAGATGAAGGTTCTCACTCGTTTTGAGTTTGACCGAGATTTCCTCATGTCTGCTGTGATTGCCCAGCAACAGGACTCAACATCTGAGCCCGAGCTATATCTGAAGGGATCGCCTGCTGCAGTTGCACTGTTGATTGGGGCGAGTAACTTGCCCAGAGACTGGTCTCAGGTGCAGCTAGCTGTTTCCACACTACTTGTTGCATAGTCAAGCTTGGATGAAGCTTATTGCGCTGTAAGTATGTGTGTGCATGCCCTGTGCCAATGAGCTGTACCCTTTGCAATTCCCTTATCAAACCTGGGAACCTGCATGGTGGCTCAAAATGGTGCGTTCAAGCACCGCTGTTGTGCAGTATGCAACATGCTGAGCGTATGCATGCTACATGCAGATTCCAGTCTTTTGGACCAACAAGGGCTTCAGGGTGTTGGCATTGGCCAGTGCCAAAGTCATACCTGAAAGCTGTCGTGACCTGTCAAAGTTGTCCCTGGTCAGCATCAAACAGCACATCTACAGCCCAAAGCTTTTGGGTTATGCCGTCATCACAGCACCTCTGCGCAGTGATACAAGATCAGCCATCACTGATTTGCAACAAAGGTAGCTGGTGACTTCACAAGACAGCTTAAGTCACCTGGGTCTTGCAACTGGCATCTTCCAGACGCGCGTCCTTGCGCACCCACAATTCTTTCCAAGCTCNCTGTTACATGCCTATCCACAACACTGTTATACAAGTCACGACCAGGATCAGGCAAGTACCTGCAAATGCCCCATACAACACAACTGATGAGGTTTGCAAGCGCAACATGCCGCTAAATGTACATGCTCTCATGCAAGACAGGCAAACAAGCATGACGGACGTATGCCTGTCAGTACATGCCATATCCATGCACAAGCCATGCAGCTGAGTGTATACCTTGTCAATTCCCCTGAGCCCTCCAAACTCCACACCATGCCTGATGGCATCTAGGCAGAGCTGAGGATGCGTCAAGTGAGCACCCTTCTTGGCAGCCTGGGCTTTGGCAAAATCAATGATAGCAAGTGCTTCTCCCAAGGACTCCAACTTGTCAGTTCTGTACAGAGTCAGGTTGCGAGGTGCCTTGCCAGCTGCAATTGCTAATGCCAGCTTTCTGGCAGCTGGCAGAAGCTGGTCCTTGGGGACAACATCGTCGACCAGGCCCAACTTCTTTGCAGCACCCTCCTTGATTGGCTGGCTGGTCAACATCATCTCACAAGCCTGCAATCATAGCACCATAGCCATAAGCAAGACACTTACAGGCCCGATGGGCCCAATGGGCCCTTCAGTGGGGTGGCAACCGNACAGTTGACCTTTGAAGTGTAGTGTGAAATCAAGCTAGACTCCATGACTTCTGAAGCACGGCGTTCACGGTCACTTCTTGCGCTCACTATCTGGACCCTATGGACCTACATCTTCTCCCCTGGCAGCAGTAGTTTACATCTACCACTGCTGCTAAAAGGTGATACCAGCCTGGCTAGAGCAGTAGTTTAAATGAAACGAGCGTTATTTCGCTGCTGTCACGAGTCTGCAGCTTCCTGCATCGCAGCTTTGACGTGCAGATACTGCGTACAGACGTCAGCGGAAGGCTGCATGCTCTGCTGATAAATCGCTGTTGCATCCGGCTCAAAGCCACCAANTCGTACAGCTGCGTACCTGGCTGCCACGCCTGATCACTCAGTGGTGGCTCTGTGCAGGAGATAGCTTGCAAGACTGTAGGAAGCATGTTGCCTGCACATACAGACAGCATCAAAAGTTCANAAGGAAGAAACATCATGGTGGATGGCGTTCAGTCACTGACTGTCATGTATAGTGAAGGCACCATATGGTTGTGCACTTTGTCTAGTTGTTTGTATCTTACACCGCATGCATCACGTACCATGCATCACATACCATGCAAGTGATGAGCGCAAATGGTGTGGCGCGGCTGCAACTCACAAAAAAAAATTGGTTTATATATTTACACAGCATGAGCTGTACCGCAATGCATGTTGTCAGTGCCAAATGTGGCAGCAACATAACCTTGCTAACAACAATGATTGGCGAGTTTGACTTCACCTCAAGCCCTCAGTTGGCAACTCGTGTGGCTTAAGCCAAGCAGTAGGCAAGGTGGAGACTCAGTAGATGTGCCAGCACATCAGGCACAATGCATATGTAAGGCGACATCAAAAGCCGCTAGCAGTGCAAACTTGGGAAGTCTCTGCATTTGGCCTGATCCATTTTCTACCCAATTCATCTTCTGCTTGTTGTGCAGCTTCATGATGCGGTTCAGCTGCTTGCCATCTGTGCATCATCCCATCATTGTGTCTATGATGCATTCAAATGCAATGAAGGACTACTGCACAGCATGTGTCANCAAAAGCTCTGAAGTGCTTCAGGGCTGCCGACAGCAAATCCTGCAGGACATCCACATTCAGCTCACCTGTCAAATGGCTGAGCATCTTTCATCCTGCACACTTGTATGGCAAACAACAATATTCATCATCATCATGTGAGCTCCACACGTGAGCAGTGATGCAAGCATTGAGAGCTGTCAACCCGAGCTGTTTGGTATGTGAATGCCGTACATTGCAACCTGTTTCATCAGATTTTGGTGGTTGGGAATCTTGCCTGGACAATCACATTGACAGACTTTGATGCTCACACTGGCATACCTTGGCATTCACATACTGGCCATGCTGCACAAGCCAGAGCCCCTGGCTGAGCCAAGCCTCCGCATCTGCAAATTGCTGCAGCTGGGGCGTGCCCACAAGNGTTGCACAGTGATGCGTGTATTGGCTCTAGTACAAAGAGGGCTCCAAAGACAACAATTTTGAGAAATCTTAGGGCAGTGGTACAAGAGAGAACAGAGTTACGCCAGTCACTAGCCTGCTGAGTGAAGGGTTGCGGTGCAAGTGATCAGCATGTGCATTGTCTGTGANTGAAGCGAGAGCAGCTAGTTGCTACGGATTGCCTGCCCCAAGCTGAGCAGAGCATCATTAAGTCGATNACAGTCTACTGCAGCTGAGGGAAGCCAGCCCATTGACGACGCTAAGCCAGCTGGCAAGCCGTCGGCACACACGTCCAAGGCAAAGCAGTCTGACACGCCTGCCAAGGAACCCAAGGAGGCCACTGCCAAGCCAGCTGTCAAGCTGGACACTAGNACACCCAGCACACAACAGCCAAACAGCACACCCAGCTACAAGAGCGTCATTTGCACAACATGAACTGCAGCAGCCCACCTGCTCCAAAGGGTCATCAGGAGGCTCCAAGGCCTTGCGGGCAATCTGCAGTGTTGAAAGATTGGGGCGGTCCATCACCCTGGACAGCTCCACAGCCTGCCACAGCATGAGTGTACGTTTCCTTGATGAGCCCACTAGGCCTATAACCTGCAGATATATGCCCAAGCTCGTCAAAGGCCAGTAGTGCAGCAGGGTTCAACGTGTCATGTGCAGCAGATTTATATCTTGTGTTTCAGTGTCACAAGTGGGCACAAGAAGCTACAACATACTACGGGGTACAAGTGACAGCATGCATTAAGAACCTGAGCAGCTTGCGTGGCTGTTGACATCAAGCNATGTGAATATCAGGCTTCCCGTATAGCTTGCTATGCTGAAAGAATCTACATGATGATGCTGATGCCATTGCTGCCCAACAGANGGGACATTTCAATCCCAGACCAAGTTTTGCATGCATGCTGGCTGGCCACGCAGGTAATACCAGCGATAAACGGGTCATTCATAGCAAACTTTTGTTTGCTACATCAGCGATTGAGTATTAGCCGCACTTGCAGACCTCGCCCGACAGTCTAACTACATACATCCAGTGTCCAATACTGATAATGTCGTCCAGCGGGGCGCCCAAGGTTGACTCTGAAGGGTTCGAGACGCCTAAGCCTGGATCAGTAGGTCTTTCTTGCATTTGAGGCATCTTGATTGCTTGCCTGTTTAAAGGTTTGGCGACCCTTCGCGTCCTACACGCAAGCTTGCAGCTGTCTGCATGCCGGTGCATGCCGGCATGTACAAACCCCCTTTGCGTGTAAGCTGCACATCAACATTCTAGCTGNGCACTGCAGCTTTCACAACTATGCAGATGCATCAGTCACATAACACATGGTATTGACTGCAGGAGTTCGAGGGTCTGACTCCAGAAGAAGACTGGACGGTGCGTGCCTCAACTTGGTGATGTTAGCCCATTGTGCTGTTGCGATGGCTGATCAGGGCGGTGCATGCAGGTTCCAGGCGGGTACCAGGATTCCCTTAGTTCGAACACAGAGCTTGGACGTGCGGTACAGGATGCATGTGCTGAGCTGGACAATCTATCAANTTTTGCACGTCTGCAGCTCTGCATGTTATTTCTAATGTGCGCACTTTACAATGCATTTGAACACGAAGGAAGGCTCGTGCAAATCTTTCAGGGGCAAATCTTGAGCTTTTTACACCTGACACAGATACAATGAGGTGTTACGGATCCTTGCCATACATTTCGGCATATGCCGCATCAGGATATCATTGCGAACTTCACTTGATGACCACAGATGGTGAGGTGAGAGCATTTTGTCTGCTNGTATCACCACAACTGTATAACATGCAGGATCAACAACTGCGGTTGTTGGGCATGCTGGAGAGCTTGTCAGTGTCCACTCAGACGGCACTAGGGGGTTTAGATGCCCGCCTGCTGCCTTTGGAGGCGAAGATGCGTGCAAGCTTGCCAGGTAGCTGCATCTCAGCAGGCAGGGCATTACTTCCAGATTTTGTGATTGAAAGTGATGAAGCTATACATCATCACTTCTGTTGCCCTGCAGTACAGCGTGCTAGGTTTGTGTGGCATAATGTGGGGTCAGATCCAAGATGGCAGGGGATAGAGGAGGTTGAGAGGGGGTCAAAATGCAAAGGACCAAGTTGAGCAATCATTCAGCATGTCAGCAACACTTTGGAGATTGAGTTGGCTCTCCTGCTAGCTGCATGAATATGAATGCATCAAGACCTGTATGGCGCCACATGCATTTCAGTTGTCGTATGATGACACCCATTGTCTGTGCCATGGTGAGTAATGCTCAAAGCTGTTGGGTGGCCAATGTACGGCAGCTTATGCTGTGAGCTCACCTGCCTGTGAGCAGCTGCATGTGCAGTGAGATCCTCACTATGTCTACCGAGGGTAGCTGTACAGCCTTGACCCACAGCACATGGCTCACATAACACAAAAAATGGACTGGCACAACATTCAAGTAAGGATCATGCACTGGGAACTGGGATGTGCAAGGTTGGTCCACATGCTCGCTTACACTCTCACGTTCACTTGGCCACCATGCCATTACAGCTGGTCTGTTGTGAGACTCTCATTGGGTATGAAAATGACCTGTCAACACTGATGCAAATATCAGTTGTCGCTTGACATAGTGATATTCTGATTGCAGAGACGGCTAGCGAAAGCACATCTTCAACTCATCAGCCGTTAGAGTCAGATGGCAACGCACATGTCGCCCCTGGCAACATAGCAGCAACCAATTTAGACGCTGCCATTAGCATGGCTATGTCTACCAAAACAGGTACACTCTGAGGGTGAGAACAATGTGTTCATGGCAGACAGAGTGCTGTATGTTATTTAACCCTTGCTGAACAGTGATGCTGTTGCATCAGTGGTNCTGTGACAACCAGTCACAACATGCATGCCATGTGCCACAGAAAGGCAACAGAACAATCCCAAGTGCAGCTGTGGCTGCATTGTCAAGCACCAAGAATTCTTGCCATAGCACTGTGGCTGATTGGATAGCNTACACCCATTGTGTACTGGAACATCATACGCCTGTTAGCATAGAGCAGCAAAACAACTAAAGCACTTGAAGCACCACTTGACAGAGATGTGCCCATGGCTGACTTGCCTGACTAGGCAAGTTGACGTCTGGGGGTGTGGCAGGCAGGGCTACCCAATCCTGAGCAGGGCGTCCTGTGGATGACTCCAGCTGCAAACCCAATGCCATGTTCTGATCTTCAAGCCTTCTGACCTGTGGTGCATGCACAAACTTGTTACAGCACAGAGTCAGACAAGAACAGTGTAGATGACTTTGCATTCAAGTCAGAGTGCAATAGCCTAAGTTAGCTACAGTGAACTGAAATTACTGCAGCTGCAGCTTGACACATACAGCTTTATNAAGAAAGCAAGAATACTGACAAGTAATGTACAGCAAAAAGCATTCCTGTTGCCACAAAAATTGGTTAAAATCGTCATGATAGTGCAATGCTATTGCACAGCATGAGACTTGCATGGGTAGCACTGACATCATGTGCGCGTCAGGTATGTTGTCGCTCTGGGACAGTTTGTGACCGTGCATAGCTGGGTTTAGGNGCACTGAGTTGCAAATGTATGGCTTAGGCTAATATGTCTAAGAGAACTCCTAATCTGCTGAGTTTCTCCACCTTGCGATAACCGAGGTGCTGATGTTCTTGCCATGTTGCCTAGCTAACTTGAACAGCTACAGCTGGGGTGTAGTTCTCCCTGCCAGTCTGGGCTAGCCCTGGCATTGATACTGAAGCTGTAGATTTGGCAGTCTGAGTGGCAACTCTGTAAAAGCAGTCTGGATTCTGTGTGCTCGGTGAAGGCAAGCCGTCTTGTGAACATTACAGTGCGACTGTTGCATGCCCATCTAAATACAGCAACGAGGTCTCTCCACTGCTCAAAGCTGCATGGTTTACATCGTTATGCAGCGTTGTTGACGTTGATTGTGGTGTGACTAACATGTTTTGTGTGACAGCCCTCTTGAGCCTCCCACCGCTCAGCAATATGCTGCTCTTTGATCATGAAGGCTGTCTGCACTTGATTGCTCCGAGACCATGAGTCTGTAGTTGGTGCGATAGGGCTGGGGCTCACCGACTGACATCGAGAGCGTCAGGGTTAAACAGCAAACCAACGCGCTGGGCTGCGACCAGTGCAGACATTTTGTGCTTGAATTCAGCATGCNCTCAATGCACAGCTTGACCCAGTATGCTACATCTCACTCTATGGCTTACACACAGGTGAGCTGAACCTGGAGGTTGACAGTCATAGCCTGCAGTTTATTGCACTGAGGCCTTGGAGCCCTGCAGCAGCACAGGCCTCAGCAGACGCNTTCTTCTCCTTCTGGTCGTACAAAGCAGCTCATAGGATTTGCAACCGGCAGCAAGATGGCGCCTGCAGGTGAATGAAGCGCTCAAGTCAGTCCAAATTATTGGCAAGGGCTGCTGCAACTGCTGTGGAGCGCNCAAACGCATCCCAACCTCAAGATTGTTCTTGGCAGCCAGAACCAAGCCAGCTATGATGATGCTGTCAAGAACAGGCCAGAATTGAGAGGGCTTGGCTTCAAAGTAGTGAACAGGGACGACAAGCACTCCCTGACACAGGCACTACAGGAATGTGATATCGTGCTGCATTGTGCTGGACCATTTCAAAGGAAGAAGGACTGTCTTGTCTTGGAGGCAGCCATAGAAACCAAGACGCCCTATGTAGGTGAGACAATGTGACCTGTTTTTGCTTAAGCAGCAATGAGAGTGTGAGTCCTATGATGGGCATGTTAGCCAGCAATCCTGCCTGCACAAGATTTTGTTGCGACGCATGAATCATGCAAAAACAATGTGATGCACTACAAAAAGTAACTGCTGATTGTCAGCAATGGAGTGATTGTCTGAAGGTCTGCAGTGACACAGAATGCATTAAACAGGGTTCCAGGCATGATGCTGCGGACACTGCACACCCGCACAGACTAATTTTAGACAAAGTCGCACGTTCATAAGACATTTCTATGGAGATACTATGTCTGCATCTTGGCTCTTCATGCAGATGTATGTGATGACAATGATTACGCTGCCAGATGCAAAGCAGACTATCACAANGAGAATCAAATTTCTGTGCCTGACTTGTGCAGTTCTGGTACATAGCTGCCACGTACGGTTTAACAAGCGACTTTTCAAATGTTCATCTACCAGCTGTCATGCACCAGCAAGAAGTTGCCNATGAACCTCATCGAGATGCGTGCTGGCATATTTTGCAGGGATCGCCAAACTCACCTGCGGCCGTCAGCCCCAGCACTGGCAGGGTAGCGATGGGTCCGTGGTACGTCTAACACCTCTAGAGAGATCTTCGCAGCATAGGCGTTGAACAACAATCACTCCTGCCCCACATCCATCATGTGTGATGCGGTAGCAGATGTTGCCTGCCTGTACATGAACGCAAATTGGGCTGCTGTAGGCAGGGTGCTTATGGCAGCACTAGCTCTGACACTGGCAGTCCCATATATCTGGACTCAGCTGGCAGTGGCCACTTCAGTTTGACAGATAACTCAGTGGGCCATGATGCTACTACAAGAGTGCCATGCCCTCCTGCAGTAGCTGATGATGCTTAGCTTTCANAAAAAGATTTCGTCAGCCCGGGATGTGGTGGGGATCTTGGAGGGGGCCATTCGGGGGGGCTACCCCCTGCTTATCATGGCTGAGGACATTGAGCAGGAGCCTCTTGCCACTATGGTGCTCAACAAACTCCGCGGTAACCTCAAGGTGAGTCGGTCTGTCAACCTGTGACTGGTCAAGCTCTTGGCAAGGGAATGGTGTCTGTGCTTCTAATGTCTGTATGTGTAGCTCAAGCTGAGTTAGTCTGAGACTTGCAGCTGTGCAAGCTCTCTGGGTAGAGCAATGCTTTCTGCATAAACGCACCCTAGTGGATGTAGTACAGTACAGCTAGTGGCATACAATGCAACTTTATCTCATGGCTAATAGCGCAATGTCTGGCAGTCAG
This sequence comes from Trebouxia gelatinosa, assembly GCA_000818905.1. Classification (NCBI taxonomy): domain Eukaryota; kingdom Viridiplantae; phylum Chlorophyta; class Trebouxiophyceae; order Trebouxiales; family Trebouxiaceae; genus Trebouxia; species Trebouxia gelatinosa. The sequence goes on from KN805358.1 coordinate 2,374,894, forward strand.
GAGCTGCTGTCAGTGTGGAGCGAAGCATGCCGTGGTGCTTGCAAGATGCGCTTGACTCATGGGCACACCTCGTGCACCCCTGATATGCACCCCAGTTTTGAAACTGGCAGAAAGGTGGCATCATGCTGCCGAAAGGCCATAACATTGTTGCTGCAAGCAGCAGGAGCTTCCTGCGGCTGCAATATGCCTGAGCGGCATTCAGTTGCTGCAGTCATCAGGGTGTTTGTATCTCCTTGTTTGCATGTTTACAGATACATGTACAGTCCAAGGGCACTGCAATACCAGCACATGCAAGACCAGGGACGACCAGCACTTGCAAGAGTCACCAATGGCAAATCCTTGANTGTGTCTGACCTATAATGGATGCTTCCAATCGCTTGATGGAGCTAGTGATAGTTTCGTTGAACTTCTCTTGCTCTGTCAAAACTGGAATGTTATCGCTGAGCACACTGTCAACCATGCTATCCCCAACTTTCTGCAGCAGACACGCACATTTGCTGTAGTCTATATGCTGGGAGCCAGTCAAGTTGCCGATCCTAGAATGACGTTACGCCTGGTGCGTTGGACATGTTTTGCTTTGTGTAGAAGGACCGTGGCGAGACATGGCAACACATCAGCACTTACAAAAATGCACCTTAGCGTTGATTGCTGCAAAGCATGTATGTATATGCATGTAAATCTGCTAGCAGGCGACCTTGGCACAAGCTGTCATAAAAAGCCAAATAAGGGGCAACTCCAACCTGCATGAATGAAGGCCCTCCAATGATGGCACCGTCCTTGGCTGTTGTGACAACAATCAGAATGCCCTTCTTGTCGGCATCTGACTTGTCAGGATANAACCCAATCTGGCAAAGCTACCGGGTATGAGTGACCAAGACTTGCATGCAGGGTTTGGGTGGTCTGGCTTNGAAGCAATCAACATTTCGCACTGCCACTGCTACTTGAAGTGATCTATAAATTGCAATGCCTGTACGCGATGCTAGGTCTGGCCGTAATTCAGCAGCATTGACATGGAATCTCGGTATAAAACTCATGCAGAGGTTGCCTGTAGCCGTTCTGCAATGCGAGCAACATGGGTGCAGTTTGATGCAGACAGCATGCAAAGCAGCTGGNAGCGTGAACACTCTGCACACAGAATGCAATGTTGTTGCAAACACGCCACAAGTGGTGCTGTTGCGACGCTGGCTTCTGGACGCTGACAGTCTTGCATGCGCTGCAAGGTTGCATGTGCTATTAGGCTTGCAGGCTTGCACGTGCTATCAGGCTGCAGGTGCTGCAGGCTTGCAGGCGCTATACGGCTGNGATATACATTACATGTACGAAATAAAAATAACAAGTAACATTCACATGTACACTGAATTTTTACCTTCTGCAAACAATGTGTTGCACCGTTTGCGTGCATGTCGCCCTCATGGTNGACTCATACTTGCACAAAGAAGGTGACAAATTCAAGGAGAACTCATCACTTACAGGATCAGTTGCCAAGGATCCCAATACAGGCCCTTGATCAATATTCATGCACTTCATAGGCACCTGCCGATGCACGCATGACTTCTTGACTGCAGATAGCTTCCTTCCTGAACTAGTACTGCTCTTGTCTGAGATTCAGGCAAGAGCACCCTTAAGTGATGCTGTGACGATTGGCTGCTGCTTGCATGCTGTGCTGTACAGCCATTNGCTTTGACATCCTCAACCTGCAACAGCAGCACTAACTTTTGCCATGGAGTCAATAAATGCACTGCTTGATTTGTGACGTGGCATATTGATATTGCAGCAGCAACAGTCCTNCTAGCAGATGTTTGGATGTCAATATGACCTGACTGTGCAAGCCGGCTACAGCCTTAACAACACTTGGTGTGGCACTACCAAGCCGAGCAATAGAGATTGTTCAAGCGTTCATTTTGGCAGCACACAGACACAGCAGCATGTGCGCAAAGCACANCTGTTCATGGAGAGCAAGCTGGACAAGAAGCGCAAGACTAAGTATGGCGCTCCTGCTGGCCAGAAGCTGGTGTTCTTTGTGGATGATGTGAACATGCCTGCCAGGGAGCAGTATGGGGCTCAACCCCCTGTTGAGCTGCTGCGCCAGTTCTGTGACTACAAGGTGTGCACACTACACGGTCCTCCTGTCGTTGTCATGCCCTGTGGCCCATTCTGCAGAATCCTCATACCTCTCAACGTACTGTGGCACCACAGATGCAGGACCTATAAGAATGATGTTGACTTCCCACGCAGCCTCAGAGCTCAACTTGTGTCTGCTTGCAGCCAAGCCCGTGCTTCGAAACTGCACTGTCCTGCCTACTGCAGGGTGTGTATGATCGCAGCAAGCTGTTCTGGAAGGACGTTGAGGACACCACCTTGGTGGCTGCCTGTGCCCCTCCAGGTATGCACTACTATAGTCGTCATGCACTTGCAGAGTTGTGAATCTTAAGCTGTGAGTTTGATGACTACACACGAAAGCAATGCCTTTGCATATTCAGGCAGTCAAAGTTCCCTTCTGCGGAAGCATATTTTGCACNCTGCATCTCCCATGCAACCGCCAGCGCCCCCAAGCACACCTCAGGTTACTCCTTTGCGTGTTTTGCTGCTGTGTAGCCTTTGCTGTAGTGCTNTTTGTCAGTACTGAGATATGCAGACAAAAAGTTCAAGGGCAAGGCTGGCTGGGAGTGACCACAACACGAGGAATGCATCATGTGTCCAGGACACCCAGATGCTTCTCGACACTTGAAGGCATAGTCAGTGCAATGCTTGCAGCTGCTCCAGTGCATTACCTGAGAGTTGACTTCCCAGACCCTGGACAACCGGTGATCTAAGTAAGCTCGTCGCTCTGGCCCCACATCTATGTTGTCTGTGTCAAAGGTGGCTCTGCACATGCCCACACAAGCTGGTTGAGGCAGGCACAGCCCAGACACCAATGCACAAGACAGGCAGTATGTACATAGAAGATAGGTGCATGGTAGGCATCTAGCTCAAAGTCACAACAGGCTGTGTTTGCAAAATGTGTACTGCATGCAACTTGCAGTCAGGGTGTTGGTGTCTACCTCCACAAGAAGCGCCTCAAGTAACCCAGCTGTCTGCAAGGTAGGTCATATCTGCTAGAAACGTAGAAGTCTGTCACACCCAGAAACCCATCATTGGGATCTAAGTATGAGATGGCATGATCTATGGCAGAATGAAATGGTGGAATCACTGCAGCACATAGGAAGGTCAGCACATGACATGGCAGCAAGTCTGATGCTCTGCATGGGCAAGGCCAGCAGAGTATGTACCACTGGACAGACAGTGATGTTGAGATGTGCTGTGTGTGGCTCTTACTTGACAGTGAGTAAGAGAAGGTGACTAAGGACGCAATGCCTTCAGGAGGCTGGAAGGTACATGCATCGCCCTCCACGACATGTACATTTGTCCATCCTTTTTNGCAAATGGCAGCCGCGTAAGTCTGAGGATCTGAGCTTAGACGCCGAAGTTTTGGACAGCAGGGCACCTTCTTTGCCCGTTGATCTAGCCCCAGTACAGCTGCGCAAGTTTTTGGGCGATAACTCTCAAGCATCGCATTTGCAGCGTCACAGCACCCTTGACCCCTTCCCTGCATTGCGACCTGGCGGTGCTCATGTTCGTGTCTCACTCGATGAAACAAGCGTCAGGAAATCAAACGCCACACAGAAGCGCAGCACTGCCAGCAGCAATGTACTGGCAGTTTCCCCCTTGTTTGCTCAGACAGCAGGTGTAGTTGCAACTGTTCAGCAGTCGATGAGTGCACTGGGCATCAGGAAGGCATCTGGTGTTCCCCCTGCTTCAAGCCGTGCAGTGCATATAGTGTAGTTAGCGAAGTGCAAGAGCAGGATCCCAGCAGTTTTGAGGGTAATATCTGGTGCTGCGTTCAAGTCTAGACGCTGAGCAGATGAGCTGCTGTTTTGCTGTGAGAGGCAACCAATGAATGTGTTTGAGAGCGACAGTGAGATCATGCTGGTGCATTTTGAGGCGCACATGCATTTGCCGTGCTGCCCGCACCCTCCCCCCTTCCCGCATTGAAGCANCATCCTGCAACGTGATGTGCTTGTGCACAACTGCATGCTGATTGCTTGCAGGTGCGGTATGACCGTAAAGTGAGCGAGGACACGGCTCTCAAGTTCATGACAGATGGCATCCTCCTGAGAGAGCTTCAGGATGACTTCCTCTTGAGCAAGTACAGCTCCATCATCATTGATGAGGCCCATGAAAGAAGCTTAAACACAGATCTCCTGCTGGGTAAGGCAGTCATACAGACTCAAATGCCTATGTCACGTTGCACTTGCTGCAACAGCTCATGTTGTATATATACCTTGCAGCTTGCAACAGGAATATGGCAATGTGCACAACTCAAGTATACCTCTGTCAGGCCTGGTCAGCCCAGCAGGTATATGGCAATGGAAGTTTAGGCTGGATACTCAGGCAGGGATCCATGTTCTGCAGGGCTGCTGTCAAGAGTGGTGCCCCTGCGGCGCAGCATGTCACAGGAAGCTCACTCCAAAGTTCAGCCTCTAAAGCTGCTGATCATGAGTGCCACCCTTCGCATTGATGACTTCACAGGCAACCGCCGCCTGTTTCCAACCCCACCCCCAGTGGTGCATGTGCCAGCACGCCAGTACCCTGTCACTGTTCATTTCAACCGGCGAACTGAGCTAGATGACTATGTTGGCGCTGCATACCAGAAGGTGACTCACTGATGGCTTACTGGTAGCTGCTGTAGCTGTCCATGTGCATGTTGCNAGTGACTGTTGTAAAGCACTGTACAAGTGAAAGTATGGGCTCTGGTTGTAAAGCCGAGCTAGCTGTCAAGTCAGCTCACACCAGCTATGCAATACATGGGCAGNTCCCCAAAAGGAGGGCCTGGCGGTCGGTAAGCATATTGACCGGCTTAGATTTGGCCGGGCGCTCAGGCTGCAAAGGTTGAACATCACCAGCTCAAGCGCAGAAGCAAGGCAGCCTCGACGACCTCANCTAGCTACTATATATTTTGGGAATACAACTCAGCATTTTTGCAATACATGTGGTGGCAACATTGCATGTCAACAAATTGTGATGTGCAAGCAGTGCTGGATATCACCGGCTAGTTATCTCAGTCCCTCACGCTGTTACCATACACAGAACACCTGTCACTCAAGGGTCAGACGAAGTTGTCTGGCAGCCAGAGCCTGCTGCTGCAACTGTCACGNGTTTGCAGGAGCACAAGGCTGCCAGCTCTTTTCATTGCAGCATGCCTTGTGGGAGGCTGTGCCTTATTTGCTGGGGCGGTGCATGTACATCAGGATCTGTAAGTATATCTGACAGAACACCTTGTTTCAAGCTCTACGCTGCTGTTCCTGGCAAATGTTGCCTGGAGATGGCAAGCGTGCCAGCACAGGCATTTTCAACGCCACTTTGATGCAGGTATTCTTACAATGTAGCATCTAATGCGGATGAGCGAAGGGACAACCCCACGCCAGCCCAGCAGAGGATCAATGATCTCCTGTATGAGAAGCGCTTACAGAAAGACTTTGACAAGTCTTGACACGTCTTAGTCANAATGCTCAGCAAAGCCATCAGCATGCCGTCCAATCATGCCAGCTTGCTCAGGGCATATGCAGCTGATGTCTCACAGTCACAGTGCTCAACCAAGGCCACCAGGATGCCTAACAGCCCTCAGCGACATATACTAGGTGCGCTGTTGATTTGCAGCCTTGAGATTCTGCATGCTTGAACATGTGCCCACCCCTGACCATGCTGCAGGTGAGATAGCAAATGCTAATGAAGCAGCAGAGACGCAGCCTCACTCAAGAGCGAGGCAAGTCAGTGCTTTTGATGGTAGAATAGACAACAGATCAGCAGTAAAAGACCTGAACAAGGTCAACCGCGCAGCATGGCTATGACCTTTACAACAGTTTCACTACTGTAACAACAGCTCATTAGACTATTTTGAGCACCCTCATTTCTTAAGGTGGGACTTGAATGTAACAACTTAGCTATAGTAATGATTGGGGTCACACCTGTAGCTCAGTTGCTACTGCAATACATCATGCCGCTGCATGGCTCACTGTATTGCTGTCATCCTCTCTCTGCTGTTGTGAAGCAGGATTGGGTGATTTAGGCAGATTGCTGGGCTGGCTGTTTGAACCCTTTTCTNGGACATGCAATCTGTGCAAGGCACTAACAATTTCAGCAAACAAAGCAGCAAAGAGACAGCAAGCAAGCCACCTGGCAGGNTCTCTCGCAATCGATCAAGCACGCAATGTGCACCACCCAGCTGCCTCTGTTGAGTCCATCATTAAGTTTCTGTAGTGCGTGTGCGGGGAAGCCGAGCGCTTCCTCGGGTTCTGTGTCACTACTGGCTGTGGAAGACGAGGAGGACGTCCCCTCAGCGGACTCTGATGACAACACAGGTTCGGGCTCCTGATACTCATCTAGACGAGGCTCGCTATCGGCGTCAGACTTGCTGCCTTCAGCTGACAGTTGCTGAAGATTGTCAGACATGTTGAAAACAGCATGCACGACACAGTGCGCTCAATGCTTAGCTATGCANACAGGACTCATGAGCAGAACAGAGCTCTAACGACGCCATACCATTGCACACAAGTAAGGGCAGTATGACAGATTTCAAGGATGTCAGCTCTGTCTGTGGTACAACCAACACACCGATTTTCCGCAGTGAACGGTTGCGGGGACTTCCTGCCANCCCCGCCAGATCCTGCAGGCCAATGCAGCACTGCACGCCATGGCAGCAGGTCAGTCGCCACACAGCAGCTTGAACGCATCTAGTCTGTGGGTAAGATGATGGACTGCATGTGACCCCAAGTGGGGCACACCTCCAGATTCCTTGTGCCCAAGGGGGGCCCATGAGGGAACCCCCAAGTGGTGGGTCTGACTGCTGTGCATCACACTAGCATGCTGACGCATACATCAGCACCAGGAGNGAGCTGCACATGGACAACAAGGAGGTTCTGGGCGCATATGGTTTCATGGACATGAATAACTGACATGCCATAGTGTAGTTGTCGTGTAGTTGTAGCGTACTTGTTGCGTAGTCATAGTGTAGTTGTAGAATAGTAAAAGACATGTCATTGCCCCAATATATGATGCCAGGGATGTGCAGTACAGAGTGAGCGCAACAAGGGCATACCAAATGTNCTTGCTGTACAATCATATCCTGGCAAGGGCACTGAGTAAAGTCACTGATGTCATGCTACATGCAGACCCTTACCGCCAGCAGCACTGCCCCAGTGACCAGCACACACTGGGAAAGCCAAGGCAGTCTGTGGGACCTCCAACAGCCATCTGATCTAGNCGTTTGACAACGAAGCGCACGAGAAGTTCACCCTCATGCAAGTCGAGGTCAAAGACTACCCTGGGCTGTTACGAGTCATTGCCTGGGTGTTGAACGGCCTCCAGCTGGTCGTGCAGAACGCCAGGTGACCTGCAGCTGGCTGCAACTGAGCTCTTCTTTTCTGCAAGACCCACAGAGTCAATTGCTCAAGCATGTTGCAGGCTAATTACAGACAAGTCCGGTACTGCAAAAAACGTGTTTTGGATCACAACAGACGGTGGTCGCAAGCTGGACAACGCCAGGCAAGCACACAAATATTGTTGCTGTCAGCAAGGCAGNCTGCAGTCAGAATTGTCCAAAGATGCTGACTGCAGATTGGTCTCACCATGTCAGTGATAGGAGCATCCAAATTGGTGTGGTTTTGCAGACACTCAATGAAACTTGGGCAGGAGGCCCGGTTAAGATGTTGGTGTTGCTGACGTTGTAATGTTACTGGCAGCCCTCAATGCAGCAATGGGTACCAGCCGTCAGAACACCTTTCAGGTGTCACGCAGACGTCGCCAGTCTGATGCCCACCTTCCTTGCTTGCTTGATTGACAAGATCACAGAGTTTAGCGTCCTGCTGTAGCAAAATCTCAAATTGGGTGCTCAACGTCAAGACATTATGGCATGGCCAGACAAAAGTGGCACTGCAATGATCTGACCAGCCCAAATGTCTTGACGCTGTGCACCCAGTTGGAGANATGCACCTGGTAGGAACACCCGGGGGGCCGCACCGTCACTGGGGCCATCAGGGCGCCCCAAGTCGGGTTTGCCCTCCTCCATCATGGAGCGGGGCCTCTTCCCCGTCGTGTAGTGCTTCAGCCAGGCGCGGTAGTCGCTGTGCTGCCAGCCTGTCTGCATGCGCCTTACTTCTGCTATGACATCCTCCACCTTGTAGCCCTTGCTGGCAAACATGATGCTCAAAGGCTCCAGCTGCACACTCATTTCCTGCGGCCGACACTCAGCAATGATGCTGCAGGACTTGGCCTGTGACTGTAAGCTGTGGCACAGAGACATACAGCGTTTGTTTTGGGCAAAGCCAGGTGTGACTGGACGCAGGTTGTAGTCAGGACCAGTATGTGGCGCAGCAGGGCTGTGCTAGGCTGTGCAAACTCCCTGCAGCTGCCATGTCAAGTGCTCAGTTGGTGCCTCAGCTGGTCATGTGAGCTGTTGTGAGTGCCTGCTTGCTTCAGCCAGCTGCCAGTTTGACTGTCTGCGCTGCTCTGTGTCATACCAGTTACAGGACACCAGACATACGTGCAGAAAGCGAAAGACTGTCAGCCATTGGTGGGCACTTGAGGCCTGACCTTTGCACGCATACAAAATGCTGTGTGACCACACCGGGCAAACTTTTGTGCATCACCTCTTCAAAACAACTGTGCTATCTGCTCTCCATGCATACTGGCTGCATGCGGCCACATATNTGCAGAGATCAAGGCTCAGGAGGCAGCCCGCAGAGCAGCCAAGACTGTGGCCTCTGGCCTTGCACAAGCAGGAGGTCAGTGTTCGCCTTGGTCCCTGTTTGTAGATGTGTGTCTATCAACATGTGTGAACCTGTCTCATGCGTTGCATGATGCTAAGTGAGCCTATATTTGTGACTCAACATCACACCTGAATCATCACTGCTGCCTCTGGGCTTGACTTTGCTCTAATCAATGGAAAGTCAGTTGCGAGTGCTGTCAGTTGCAGGCTTGCTTGTGGTGGTAGCCTGAGTGTGCATGTCCTCATGGGACGACCTTTCACAGCAAACATGTGTTCATCTGTGAGATGACGTTACAGATGGACAAAGAATTCCTCCAGACAAGCGCTTTGAACATGTTGTTTCTCGTGTGCTGACCATATGGAAACTCGCTAGAATCACAAATGAGACTATGAACCTGGTGGCTCTCACAACGGCGCATTTCTGCCCTGCAGTCAAAANCAAACTTTGGGTCACCAAAAGATAGCCAGCAGACGTTGTTTCTTGCTTCTTGATGTCAGTCAGTGATCACACAGTTCAAAGCAAGCATTATGAAATGCATGTCTTCTGCACATGCAGACTTGCAAATCAGTAACGCTGTTGAATCACCACTGTCCCACTGCAGTCACATGTTGCAGGTGTGGGTAGGTGTGGTGCCAACTGGCCCTAAGGGGACAGCTCTCAACAGCAGCTACCAGAACAGGGACAGCCGGGAGTACAAGGAAGACTTGGGCTACGCAGTCGTCAATTTTGCCAGAATGGTTCCCGATGGTCTCCTGGTGTTCTTCCCTTCATATGGCGTCCTCAAGAGCTGCACTGACTTCTGGAAGAACACCCATGTTGCTGGCTCAGGTTCGCCTTGCCCCCTCTCACACTGCATTAGTTTCTTTTCTTTTCTTTGACTCAGTTGCTAACATTGGCGGCTGAAAGATGCTCTGTGTATGTCACCACTTGTTTCGCTTCTGGTCACTGTTTGTGCAGCACTGCTCAGACAGAGGCATCTCAAGGTACATGCTATGCGGCATANGGCTGACGCTATCTGGTGGACTTGACACGCAAACATGACAAGGCAAAGAAGCGCCGTCTTCAAGGGAGTAAGCACAGCAAGGTTCACGAAACGGCAAGAGAGCTGAATCATACTGCTGCACAATCGAGATCTCTTGGATCTTCTTACCTCTTTCAGGCAGTCATGCAAAGTCCCNTTCAGCAGCATTAGGTGGTGATTGCAGCTGCATTGGGTTACTGGTCTGGCTGTTACTGCACATGTATTACACACAGTGACAACAGCATGTACAGCACATGAGGAGCAGCGGCATAGTGGGGTATGCCTATGTGGCAACATGCATTTTGGTTGCATTGCTAGATGGCAGTGCATATCACTGTTACATGTCCATCTGGCAGGAAGGTCTGAGCTGTCTATATTTGGAGTTTCAGTTTGTTCTGTAAATGCAATCATGGAGCATGACATGGCTCTTGTGTGCCATGCATTACAGCTTTCCAACAAGACTCGTGCAAAAAACACTGCACTGCTAGTTAGTTGTAGCACAGGGGCTGATGCATAAACAGCAGTTGCAGCAGTACTGGTCAAGTGNGGAAAGAGCCAGAGCAGCCAAATCCGGGTCATTTGTCAGATCTTGTAGCTATATGAGGTCGTAGCTATATTATACCAAAGCTTGCTGAGAGGCTGTCAAAAACACGCCAGCACACTGATATAACCCGATGTATACCCATGCCCAGCACAGCTATGCCCATTGGCTATCCTGCTTTGCTTGACTGAACTTTGTCAAGCTGAGGTACAAATCACTTAGAACACATCACCTACAGCTTCTGCCAGACGACGACACACTCCTGCACCCATGGCAACACCACAAGTGTGGCGTGAAAACAGTCACACAGCCTCAGGTATGGCTTAATTGCAAAACAGTCAGCAGTCAACTACAGGANAACATCCTTGTCAAGCCAGGCAGGTTTTATATTCTGTTGGGTGACGATGCCCAGCAAGCTGCACGCAGTGCACCTGCACCAGACACATGGGTCACCGCGTCCATTTGTGTAACGCATATGTGCAGTTGTGCCTTCTGACGTGTACAGTGTCATTGTACTTTGACCTTCAGCACTGGCTTCGCAGCATGACTTGTGTCCAGACTATTGTCGTACACAACTNGCAGGTCTTCAGTAAATAACTTGTGAACTTTTGCTTCTGTCGGTTGCGCGTCTTTGGCCGTACTGTCAAGCTCTGCGTACTGACTTGCGCCCACAGGCTGCCCCATGGTAGACAAATCTACAGCTTGAGGCGACAGTGTTCACCGTATGAGTCGTACCCACTGTGGCCTAATGACCATCACGGTCGAGCAGATTCGAATTTTTGCACTTGCCTTCCACAGATTGTTCAAGACCACAAATGACACTTCTTGTAACAGCACCACAGACACGAGGACAAGCAATCCATAGGCAAATATCGCCCGTGACAACAGTGGATAGCCCCGTATCATGCATGCACGCATGATGAGGCGAACGTTGCCCTAACAAGTCAAAGATGTAGCCATATCAAACACATCATGCCACGCCTACAACGTAGTTTTGTTTGAACACGTACACAGCAGCACTGGCATAGCTACTCGCTGAAAAAACAACACGGTAAGCACGACCTGCATGCTCAATCACAAACAATGATCACTTGTCACATATCACTAAAGGTAGTCTCGTGGGTCAGCTACTCTGCCAGCCATTGCAGATGCAGCTGCTGTGTAAGGTGAAGCAAGGTAGACCTGTCCATCTTTGTGACCCATACGTCCAGGGAAGTTCCTGCGCAACATGCAAAACTAAATCAGTTCCAGTCAGTCCAACAGTCAACAGCAGCTGTATACTGTACTATGCAACACAGCAAGTCATCACAGGCAAAAGCTTGAGCAGCGCCCAAGTAACAGCAAATTCTGTCACGCACGTCAAGTAAAAGCAGTATCCTGTCATGTCTCTACAACTGTGATGCATACCGGGAGTTGCTCAATCGAGACACCAATGACTGACCTGTTTGTGGTTGAGACACAGACTTCAGGCTTGTTCATGCGAGCATACGTGTCCTTGGGACCTCCTAAGCATGCCGCACAGCTAGGACTAGCAGGAGTGTCACAGCCAGCATCTTGGAAGATCTGGGCTGCTGTCTTGCCGTCACATCCAGGGACTGGCAGGGCATATACATCCATCCAGACCTTCTGTGTGGCAGGTACAAGGTAAGTGGGCACCTTAACTTTCTCACCGGCTTTGTGCATCAGCTTGAGCGTTGACCACCTGGTGTTGAGCACAGGTAGAGACCAGGTCTACCGCTGAAGGATCTGAGCTAGCTGCTCTGTGCAAAGTTGACAAGTGGCATGAGGTTTACAAGGGCCTTGAACTTACAGCTGAGGTAAGGCAATGCTGGACACTCAGCATAGGCAGCCTTGAATTTCCAGTTTACTGGATAGTGTTGCGCCACAGGTCATTGACTTGAAGCCTGGAAGGCGCTATGCTTTCAGACTACTGTGTTACCCTACAGTACATCCCCCACTTACACAGCCACCAGCACAGCCTCCCTCTCAGCCAGCAGCGTTTGCCACCTCTGCAAGACAGCCAGATGCACCAGCAGCTNGTCATAGATACAGTGATTTATCACGCTGTGTGGACTGCAGGCAAAGCAGGTCCGCAAGTCCAGCTACATACCAGATGGGCGCTCAGAGTACAATCCAGACAGCTGCCACACTTGCACTGTCTTTGCTGGCACTGTTGTACAGCAGGTGAGGTTCAGGTCATGCTACAACAAATGCATGTCTTGCATGTGAGTTTAGATGGTGGAATATTCAGATTAACAATACGTCTGGCTTAGTAATATTGCGGTGTTGGCCGCACATGTCTTGATCACTGCTGCATGTCACTTGTTGCGTTGCAAGGCGGCTGTAGCATCAAGTGGCAAGCAACACATGTGACTTGTTATCTGCTATTCAGCAACCCATGTTGAGCCACAAAGTGACAGTAGACTGAGCATTGCATGCAAAACACAGCACGTCCAATCCAGCATGCAGATGCAGTACCAGTCTACNATTCAGAACCTGGGCTGCTACCCACTGCACTATACCGCAGTAATGCATGCTGTACCGCTTACCAATGCATGTGGGTTGTTTTTTTTTTTTNCTTGATGGGGCACATCTTCCTGCTGTTGTTGTCACGGTGTTCAACAATGCCGTCATCCCCTGCTGTCCTGATGTGAACAGTTGCAGTGCTGAACTTGCAAGAGCTCTGTGGACACAGGTGGCAGCCCACATTGGGGATGACATGCTGCTGGGGGAGGGGGCCATTCGCTTGCAGACCTGTGCTGCACCGCTGCTGGCGTCCAAAGCTGGGTACCCCATGCTATGGCAGGCCCTGGCAGCCTGCCACCTAACTTTGGCAAACATCAAGTCTCATCCTGTAGTCACCATTCAGGTGCAAGACAGCAGCTTCNCACCGTGCTGATGGTGGTGGTTGTTTGCAGGGCAGTGAAGGCAGACACAGGCAAGGGCAGCTGGTGGAGCAAGGGCCTGCGCTGCCTGAAGAAGCACAAGACCGCCATCCTGCTGGGCACCGCAACAGGCATTGGTGCTGCCCTTGCCAAGCGCAAGTAAGGGATTGCATGCTTGTTGAAATGGTATGCAGACCAATGCTTTGACACCCTTACTGCACTGAGTTGCTCTGCCTTGACAACAACATGGAGCAGGCAGTGGGCTACCTAGTAGCAACAAGTTAATGGTAATGTGCCCTGTCTGTGCTCTGTGTTGCTATCCTGTACCTTTTGTACCTTTTAAGTACCTTTGCTTGTGGCTCTCACATATTGTTCTGCATGCACATACGTCCTACACTTGTTTNAGTGCTCAATACTTTGCCGAGCTACAGCTGCGCACCTTATTAAATGTCTGCTGTCACAACACATCGGCCTAGCGCTGGATCATTGGTAATTGCATCACAATTGCGCAATGCTCCTTCAACATGCAGGTGCCCAAGATGAAGTATGGGTCAGATGTGCATATGTGGTTGTGAGGCAAGGTGTTGATGAACCTTGGTAGCAAATCCAAAAGTCAGTCTGCATGCGCTACATTGTCATTGTGCAGCCACTGAAGGTGTTGTGTGGTGTGCAGGTGCAANAAGCAAGTGTGTCGACTGATAAGTATTTTGAAACTTGTGTCTGCTTGTGCAGCCACCAAGAATGGGCAGCATGGGCAGCCAGTTCATACGCCACATCAAGGTATCAGGTATGGCATCCGTGGAGGTTTGTGTGTACCAGCGTGGTGCTGTACTATTGCAGTGTGATGCTGCATATACTTCATGTGAGACGTCATGACACGTTACGCCATCACTTGTAGCAGTCACGCCACATGGGACATCATTACATCAATCGCTGTACAAGTCTATCATGTGTTGCATTGTGGTTTGATGTCACACGCATATCGTGCCTGAGGTAGCAGCCATGAAGCAGCTGTCATGTGCCTGACCAATCATGAACTGTTCATTGAATGTACAGTTGACCCTGTTCAGCACTGGCTTCCTTGGTGAAGCCGACGTTATCCAGACAACATGAATTACAATTCTGGACCGTGTGATGGTGCAGAGCTGCCAGCTTGCTGTCAATGGGTCACAGACTTTGACGCTGCATGTGCAGGGCCGCTGACCTGATGTGCAGCNAGCATCTACCTCTGTGCAACGATGGGATTGTTCGCAAAGCTCTTTCTGCTCTGCTCGGTCGCGGCTTTTATTGGCCTTGCGTACCTTGTTAGATTACTTGTTGTGTACATCGGATCCGACATCCTGCTGACAGGCTGGCGGTTGCTTCGACAAGGTATGCTGAAGAAATGTTGTTTGGGCCCCGAACAACGCGTCCGGCAACAAACACAGTCAGACACCAGGACTGTGCTTACAGGGTCTCTCCGGATTTCAGCACTGTCTTTCCGACCCAACCTCGCCGTCCAAGGACTTGCAGTGGTTCAGAGAAAGGCTGCTGGCAAAGAACAGCTTCTCCATGCCAAAATGTGCGGCATACAAAGTCCCCTGAAGGACCTCTTGACTGGTATGCAGTCACATGCACACCACATACATACAATAAACAAACAGCTGCAAANTGTGCTAGCTTGAATGGTGGTATGTACGCTCCTCCAGCAGGCCCAGCTTTTATGGCAGGCCGATCCCTTGCAGGCTCTGCCACAGGTGCCACANAGCAGCAGTCATGGAAGCAGTACAGCTGCGAAAGGTGGCCCCAGCCCTCAAAAGGGTACTTGGAAGGTAGGGTCATGCTGAAGCGCTGACAATCAGAACGTTCCTAGACTTTGTTTTTGAAAGTTGAGTACTGCGCTGTCGGTCCATCAAACAGAGCCCAGTCAGGCTGCTGCTGAGGCGTACACAGCATAATTGTGCAAATGTTGCCACTCCATGTACCCGTACTTATTGCTGTAAGCCAGTCTGCTGAAAGACATGATCTCGTGCAGCTTTGCATATGGCTGTCAGGTTCATGCCATCATGTCGTCCCTTGTGTCTTGTGAGGAGCACAAGTTGACAACTGGAAGCCACCCCTTTGGTTGCTTTGGTGCAAAACGTGGCAGAGTGGGATGTTGCTCATTGCTGCCCCCTTCATGGTGATCAGTGTGTTCAGTATGTCATTTGTGACTCAGCACAGCGCATGTCATGTTATGCTGTGCTTGCCCATCAGCGCCAAAGGCTTTCAGTCACTCTCAGTGACGTGACAGAAGGCACGCTATTGTAGCAAACAGGCAAGGGTTCCTTGCCGGCTTGCAGGACACTTTGGCCTCATGGAGAACGCATTCAGCAACAGCCTCCCCTGCGACATCACCCCTTGACATGAGCGGCCTTGATGATGACAAAGACAGCAAGTCACAAAGTGCAGCCAGCACGCCAAACAGTCACTGAAACTGTTAATTGGGGATTTTTGGGAGTTCACTGCCACCACTGCCAATATTGACAAGTTGAACGTCGGGTAACTGATCTGTTCGCAGCTGCTGGCAAGCTGAGTCCATGCTGTTGGGATAAGCATGTTCAAGAGGTTCCCCCTAGCCCTATCAAGGTTTGCCGAATGTATGTCACCGGGCCTTATCAAACACAAGTGCAAACCACTTTCGATCGAGGGCATGTTCGAGCNATTGGGACTGATGCTACAGTGGCAGAGCATATACACAAGCAGCTAGAGAGAGGCTATGCCACCAAGGACGAGTCCAGCCATACCTTCTGGCCAACACCACTTGGTGAGGCTTTGGTGGGGGCTTACCGCAAGATGGGGCTGGAAAACCTTTGGCTGCCAAACCTCAGGTATCCTACGCAAACATGCACACTGTTGTTCTGCGCATCTGACATGAACAATGGCAGGGTTCATACACACCAAGCAAGTGTGTATTGTTGCTATGAGCTATGGCATTGCAGGGTTGACACACTTGCTTGCTTGGCTGTGAGTGAATTGTAGTGGACTCACAGCTCACTTTCCCAATGGGTTTAAGCCCACTCAGTGTGTCATGGTGGGCCTGGAAGCTTTTCAATAGGGTGGGAAAGTTTATGGAGTGCGTACATGCTGATGTTGTAGCTGCCATTCTGTGATGTCACTGACACATCTTCGATTTATAAAGACACTGACACTGATATGTTACACGATGACATGTTCCTCCTGATGAGCTTCTCACAGTGCACTGGGTTTGTCAGGGGCATCATTGAGCACAACATCACAGCTGTGGCACATGGCACCAGAANGCCTGTAGCTTGTCAGTATGACTCACAATTGCCATACATATTTTGTCATGTTGGGTGTGCCTGCAGAGAGTGCATGACAGTGCAAATGAGGAGATCGACTGGACTCATTTCACCTTCCAGCATGGCTTCCGGATCCTGCCTCAGCAGTCCAGCTTCCCTGGTCTGCCGGTTGCAGCCTCGCATACACTCACAGACTTGCCTGGGGCAGCCTCGCACATACCCAAGGACGCTCGCAGGACAGACTCACCTGAGGCTGGCACGCCTGACAACCCCCAGCTGCTGCCTGTTCATGNTGCTCAGCACAGCACCGTGCTCTGCAGATGGTAAATATTGTGGTCTGCTGGGTGACCTTGCCCATTGCTATAAGCAGTGTAGCTGGCATTGCATGCTTGCCTCCATGGTTACAACAGCTTTGTCTGTCAAATGATGCTGAGTCATGCTGCCAAGCAACTCAACCTCACCAATTTCTGGGCAAACTGACAGTGAATGGCGTTTGTCATGCAGCATGCATCATCTATTGCACGCAGAACATTGCAGAACTTCTCTCCTGTGCCCCATTTCCTCAACAGTGGAGTCAAGCCATGAACTGATCTTGCTGTTGTATTTCTCGCTTAACAGACTACATCATGCCAGCATAGGCGATACACTGAGCGCAACTGAATGCTTGCTAGGCAGCTTGTAGACAGCCACTGCACAGTCATGATGCTGCCTTGGGACTGATGCACAGCGAGAGCGCCTGCTGTGCTATCACCTGCTGGTGGCCAGATGAGAAGTCTGCATGCCCTTTGCCCACAAGCGTCTTGAAGGACTGAGGCTGCACCCAAGTCTGAGTCTCTCCCTCAGTGCTGCTAGCTTGCACAGCTGTGCCTGCTCCAGAGACTGTGCCTGCGGCATCCTTGCCTGGTGTGGCACTGCCTGGCAGGTCTTGCTCCATGGGCACAGCAGAGGAGGGAGGGGGGCCCCCTGTCTGGCCCGTTGTCAAAGCCACCCCCACCTTGGCCATCTGCACAGTCAGATACAACAGTCCGAAAAAAATGCAAACTTACATCCTGCATTGCGCCTTGGGNCGGTACATCCCCGCACTCCCTAACCGCACCTACTGCTGGCAACATACAGCACCATGTGTACGCTNCGCAGCCTCGCTGTTGGTCTGACCAAAACAGGCGTTGTCAGCTGCACAATGCTGTCCCTGCTTGGAAGCTGCAGGTGAGAGGACAAGGTCAGCTGATTGAGAAACTGCCTTAATAATGGCGGGTGCTGTAGGGCGCTCCGCTTGGGTTGCATATACGTTGATTGTGGTGTTTTGATCAAAACCTGAGGCCTGCAGCATGTTCCAAGATTCAGCTGCGGTTGGTTCATACAGGGTGTGTAGTTACAAAGCAGCCTCAGGCAAAGATGGTGCTTGCCTTGACTGCTTCTGCAGCACCAGTGGTGCCAGGCCGACTGCAACACACCCGTCGTGCCACCTTCCGGAAGAACCCGTTGTCTGATGAGCCCTGTAGCACCACATACAATGACTTCGGTAATGCCGGTATGCTGGACAGGGACTCGTCACCGTCTGGACAGGCTCACACACCTGGAGTGCAGGCTTCTGCAGGTGGGCATCGTCCTTTTGGACCTTGCCGGTGCCCTTTTGTCTACGAGCGAGCTTACGCAACATTGTGAAGCTCGTACAGGGGGTATCAGAGCCTTGCCGGAGTCACTCAAGCTGACTCAGGTAAGACATGCCGTTCAAAGCAAGACTTCGGTGCTCGTCAGCACGGGGCAGGCATGCGCTGCCGTTCGCCAGTCGTGCAGCCCGTCACGCGAAGCAATAACAGACGATTCACGGGCCTCGGTGCCCGCGACCAGACTTGTAAGATGTCTGACCTATTCGCTCGCCTATTTCTCCCAGGGCGTTTACAGTGTTCTGCCCTTGCCGTTTTGCGGTCGCCCTTGCATGCTGCGCAGACTCGAAGCATGCAAGGCGCAATCACTACGTAGGCTCTAGGAGACTCGTGCTNATTTGTCAGCGCTATTTGTATGCAGCCGACCGCTGCGTGACAAGTGTGTCCATCCCATGAAGAAGTACAATCAGCCTCTGCAACCAGTAATTGCTTCTGCACAAACTGCACCTGTGTGTTNCTGCCAGCACTACCTCATCCTCACAGCAAGGTATGGAAGATGACATGATGTTAGCTGATGGCATATCTTTTGCCACAGCAAGCTTTAAAAGCCTTCCTTGTGGCAGGGCACTTAGTGCCCCGGCCCACACGCTGCCCTGCCCAGGGGCAGGGCATGCCCTGTGGGGCCTTTGCATCACTGGGCACTGAGATTGAACCAGGTGATGCTGTCACCATGGACTTGCCCTCAGCAACCTCGGGTGTGGTCGTCCGGAAGGACTGCCAGCTACCTGCGAGCATGGCCGCATCACTGTCCACAAATCATGTAGCACATGATGTGAAGAAGAAGAAGAAGATTCCAAGGTCGTGACTCATCTGAATGATCCAAGGTCATGACGGGAGCTGTCGCATTGTAATTCTGCGTGTAGCCTGTGCTGTCATGCTGTGCTGTGCTGTCNACGTGCAGCCAGAGACCTAGCTCCCCCAGGAGATTTGACTTCGATGCAGAGCTATAGCTTTGAGTTCAATGATGTGGAGATGCAGTATGACTCCTACAGAGGCCTGCAGGTCCGACTGAGGTCAGCAATTGTTTCCACTCACACAGCATTCCCATCCTCTACTTACCTTTCTCTACGAGCTGCTGTCCGACGCAAAACCTTTTTGCATCAGACACCAGGGCAGGGCAAGAGTGGTGAAGTGAAAGCATAATGCATCAGCTGCACTCCTGCCTTCTGTCATTGCCCTGGGTCATCAAATGACAGTGTGCAGGTTGTGATACGCTTGCAGGTATCTGCTCAAAGTGACAGTTTCTAGGTCATATGGCACAAGTGTGGTCAAGGAGTTTCCTTTCTGGATACGTAACACAGAAGAGATGCCCCCTGCCCCCTCCACGCCACAACCTCCCATCAAGGTATGCAATGGAGCTCATGCATTGCAGTGGTCCAAAGCACACACTTAGGACTTGTAACGTGATGTTTTGTAGATGTGTGGTGAATGAGATGTTGGTGAATTCACGTGGCTGTGTGCAGAATTATGTACATTGTGTACAGCGCTGCATTTTTGCTGTGCTGCAACCCATAGTGCATGTGGTCTGTTTGAAGTGTGCACCACACCTTTTTGATTCAGTGCAGCAAATGCAAACATACAAACAGCACTGTTGACAGTGCAGATGGAGGTTGGCATTGAGGAGTGCTTGCACATTGAGTTTGAGTATGACAAGAACAAATACCACATGAAGGACACGGTAGTGGGCAAGATCTATTTCTTGCTTGTGAGAATCAAGTTAAAGCATATGGAGATAGAGATCAGACGGCGANCTATCAGCAAACCCTTGTTACATGAAATTGTCTATACGGGCGCAGGAATGATAGTGGCCAGCGACATAATTTCACACCATGGCTGCTGCCAACAGGTCACAGTACAGATATTCACAATGTCACTGTCTGTCTGACTGTGTGTCTGCTGCAGTGTGTTGATTGGTCCAGGTGCATCAGTCATGACCAGCTGGCTTTGGAACCTACTGAATGTTGGGGTGGCGCTTGTGGGGTACCATGCTGCTGCCTTCACCATTGACTGGAANAGTCAGACGCCTAAATCCTAAACCTTGAAGCAATTTTATGGTTTGTAGGCTTGTAGAAGGACCCACCTTGCATGACCTTTGCATCTCCATACACGAGAAAGCTAGGCAGCTGCAGCCAGGTCCAGANCGGGCTGGCACTGCCCTGATGACTGCCAAGCGTGGTTTGCTGTGGGGTTAGCTCTTGTGCAGCGGCTCTTCTGGGCATGCCAGCCCTGTCACTTCACCCCAACAGCAGTGCAACAGCAGTGATGGTGTCTGTGCTGCTGCTACAAGTGCTGCTGCAATGTAACAGAATTGGGGAGGGTTTGCATGCATGCTGCAAAACATTATTGTGCACTGAAGTGTTGCGAGTGGCTGGTGCACAACATTATGCTGCTGCCACCAGTGCTGCTCCAATGTGACCGAAATCGTGCAGAATTTGCATGCATGCTGCATAACATTGTTGTAACCTAAAGTGTTGCTAGTGACCGGTGCACANGTCCCCTGGCAAGGGACAAAAGGTCAGCAGTGCATGGGGAACCTGTCTGACAGTGTCAGCCAGCAATACAAAAGGCGTAAATGGCTGTGGATGTACTGCCATGCCAGTCAAAGCTTTCTTGCCTCCTGTCGAGACCACAACTGTGTAGCAACATTCTGCACTGCAATGGTGTGTAGACATGCTTGAGCGGTGACCAAAGCTCGACATTGACACAGACATGTCGCACACACACGTTTACATGTCGCTACTGGTTTGCAGCATCTTTGAAAATTGCTTCAACAGCCTGTCAACAGCCCTGGTTATATGACAGTGCACACAGAGCAACACAGGATGGTGTTTGAGATTGGCACAGATGGATTAGATTTTGCTGGCTTGTGCAACATTGTGAGTGTAACGTATGCGCACACATCAGCATACATACAAGCATGCAGCAAGAGGCAAGCACTTTCCAGGAGACTTTGGTTGCAGGTAGAGCTCAAAGCAACCTCTCTACAGCTGATTGGGGAGTGCAATGCCGATACCTACCCACTCCAGAAAAAGAAGCACACCTTGGAGTACCTGCGCAGCATAGCGCATCTGAGGCCACGGACCAACACACTTGGGGCAGTCACTCGGATTCGCAGTGCTCTGGCATTCGCCACACACCAATTTTTCAGAGACGCGGGTTTTCAGTACATCCACACACCTATCTTGTCAGCATCTGACTGTGAAGGAGCAGGAGAGATGTTTCAGGTGCTGACAGCATGTTGCATAAGCCATGCTATGCATGCTGGAATACATTTTTGGAGTCAGTGTGCCTTTGACCTGTCACCTAACAGAAGCAAACCAACTCTGATGCTTGATCAGCCCTATATTTGTATGGCGTAATGTGCTTGTCATTTACCATGCACAGCACAAGTTGGATGCTTGTTGCCAGACACATGACGCTTTACAGTGCAACTAAGGAACAGGGTATGTACGTGATCAGCTGAGGTATAGCTAATTTCTATGCATTGTCGCGATTGTGCTGCTGTTCACCTTTGCTGCAGNGCACACAATGAGTACAGTCTGACAGCTTATGGAAAGACAGAGCAGTGAGATCCCCACTCAATTTGCCTGCAAGCATTGTTATGTGAGTCCTACTTCAGAGCAAACGACACGATGCTTTTGTGACTCACCGGGACGGGTGCATTGCGGATGATCCACTCCCTAGTTTCATGGATGTTGGCACCAGTTGACAAATCCATCATGGTGTCTGCTCCCCAAATAGTGGACCACTGCAGCTTCTCCACCTCCTATGGCACACCACAAATTTGCTCTTGAAAGCTGCTGAGACTGAAATGCTTGTCAACTCTCCATCAATCGACCCATTTTCTTCTGTAAAGACGATGTGAGAAAGTGGTCTGACAACTCCGCATGTGATGCTCAACAGTGTGAGCTTACAGTACNGAGTCAACCTTGCAATTGCTGTCATGGCAGCGGGTTGTACAACGGCTGTTTTCGCAGCCTGGGGCTGCGATGTAGAGGCAAAGGTGTCTAACACTGCCAACCCTTGAGATATAGCTGACGCCTGTGTTGGAAAATACTGAGCCATCAATGTCACTCTTGCAATATGCAGAGAAGTAATGGCTAACGCCATCGTATAAGAGGAACTTGGCACTGCTGCAAAACGCTGTCTGCGGCAGATCGTAGTTGGTGCCGCCGTATCTGTTTGGGAAGTGAACGTATGCCCAGTTTGCCGCCCGCTGCTGCAGCTGGCTGCTTTGCTGCTGTCCGCGTGGGTTGCCGGGTGTGTACTGCTCAAAGCAAGAGTAACTGTGCACTTGATCTGGTGTAATGGTGTAATGACAACAATGATGCCGATATGAGCTAAGGCTAGCGCCTTCAAGCACCATGCATCACCCCAAATACCACCTGTACACAAGATGCACATGCGCTGNAGCTTGAATTTTGTTCTGCAATTGCTACCAACAATTTAATTCACAAACAGCTACTGAAATGTATATACAATTCTGTTTGCAAGATGTAGATAGCTGGGTAAATGTATGCAAGTGTACCTCCGTTCACCTTGTGCCTCTCAAAGTCCGCATTGGCACTACCGGAAAGTGCATGAAATGTGGAGCAAATCCTCAACTGGCATTACTAGTAGATGAACTACAGGAATTAAGCCACAAAATCGAACTTCATGCTAAACAAAAACGGACCACCACCGGAATACAACCGGGGGTAGGGGGGCACCGGGAATCGAACTCGGGACCACCCGCACCCGANGAGTATTCCCCTCATCGAGTTTCTCGTTAGGTCAGCACGAACTTCGCTGAAATCGTGTGCACACACACACTTCTGTGCTGCCGCTGCAAGCGCGGTCGAACCGTGTATTGCTTTGAAAGGCGCACTGCCGCACTTCGCCGGCAGCATCATGTGTATGAGCGTTGCAGACAGCTTGCTCAGTGCTAATCGGAGTATCGAGACTGATCGTACCACTTGCCGACAGTCAGCGAGCAAGCAAATCAACGTTCTCAGACGCGCTGGTACATGCGTGCTTTCTCAACACCCGTTGACGGGTGCTACTGAAGTTATAGTGACCAGCCACGAGTGATCAAACACAGTCATCGACGCTCAGCACATGCGAGAACAGCTGGCGCTGCACAACCCCGACCGCGGCCAGCTGCAATCCAGCGAAGCCACTGGACANTGTGCTAAGGGCAGCGGGCAAGCTTGAGGAAGCAGAAGAAGCATGCCGGCAGTGTCTGGGCATCAGAGAGCGACAGCTTGGTTTGCAACATACTGACACAGCTGCTGCGCAGATAGGTAAGGCCAGCTTGACTGTGCTTGGCCCTGGCAACTTGTAAAGAGGTGCAAAAGGTGTAGAGAGTTTGTGCCTGAACAAACAACCACTTCCATTGCAGCGGGTGTTGGAGTCATTGTGCATGCTGATGTGCTTACCATCCATTGCCTGTTGCACACATGGTGCTATGCAAGCTGATCATCATTTTGTTCCAAATCTTCCACTGTGGACCATGGCATGCCTGGCGAATCAGCAAGGCAGCTCTGGGCGCTGTATTTTAGGAGCAGCCAACCTTCAGGCACTGACTGGGACATGCATGCTGCAGGACTAGGTGCAGCGCTCCTCAAACAGGGCAAAGTGGATGAGGCTAAGACTCTCATCACCAAGGCAGCCACTTTGACCTTTGTGAAGCTGGGTGAGCGGCATCAGCAGTCACTGGACGCCATGAATTGGCTAGCTGAGTGCAAAAGCACACAAAGGAATACCTAATGTAGTCCAGATGCAGGGGTTTACCTGTTTGTCTCTGCTGGNTTGCTTCAACCGGCCAAGGAGACATTTCGTTGATAGACACAGCGACACATACCAGTAGGTGGCTGTGCATCAAAAACGTGTCTGTACACTTTCTCAGCATTTCGACTTTTCCTGAATGCATATTGCTGCCTGATCTCTCAAGCACTGATGCTGTGTCACATGTGCGCATTCAACTTCCCAGCTGCCAAGTGGGTGCAGTTTGCAGGCCTTGGCCCCTGCTTTCCTCTGAACACAGCCTCAACAGCATTGAATGCACAGTTTCTTCACTTGGAGGCGGCTCATCAGATCCAGCCTGGTAAGCATTGCTAGCCTTGTACTGTTGTGGTGTACAGCTGGAGAAATATAAGAGCACATGCTTTGTGACATGCCTGACAGGCACTGTGCCACAGGACNTGATGCCAGGCCGCCCAAGCACAAGAGGAGTGACTCAGGCTCAAAGCCCTTCCAAGGGCCATTCAGCTACAGCCCTGATGTGCTACTAGCTGCTGTGGAGCCCTTCATTGCCCAGGCAAAATTCCTGCCAGCCATTTCTCCTCAATGACATGCTTCATCTCACCTTTATCATGACATTTGAGTATGGTCCCCGCTCACAGCTCTGTATGCACATGCGGGCCTTATGAACCTGCATGGGGAACAAGAAGAAGTTGTTCCTCCTAGCCAATCAATATGGCTGTGTGTAACTGTGCTAGGGCTTCCTTTCTCCTAGTCAATGCAGCACATATGCAATGTAGCTGGCAAAGGCCAAACCAGACAAGCAGCCTGTTGAGCATGCCTCGGTGGTTTGTTTGCTGTCACACAACTTCAAGTTCACGGTGACGGGAAGCAAAATGCCAAAGCGTTCCTGTTCTCAAATTGCTCCTTGTCTGGTGGTTGGGCTTTCTGCATCATGGCTAGGCTTGTAGGCAAAGAATTTGTACGACAATGCTGCACAGTGGCATGCGCAGCGACAGATGCATGTACAGACACACAAACCTCTGCCCCGTTCAGACATACAAAATCTGCCAGGAGTCTGTTGATGACAGTGTGGTTGCCCAGCAAAACAAATTTGGCAATGGAATGCAGGAGGCATTGTTTGATGCAGAGGGCAACATGCTGCCCAGNGCAGAGTTTTCATGTCAAGGAGAATTTGCTCCCTCATCAAGAGGACTGTGGATGCATGCGTGCATGCCAACGATACTATCAACTCCAGTGACAGGAGCTACCCTCAAAGTCAGTCAAGTTAACACAGTGCTGGCGCCTACCCGAAGTTGATGGCTTGGGGGCAGGTGTGGGGTCAGGGCGCCGGACAACTTGCCCTTCATCATCAATGGAGTCCCCAAACACCTCATCTGGTTCATCAGACACCATTGACTTGTGGGGGCTGCTGCCATCTGAATACATTTCTTGAGCTTCTGCAAGGACAGCACAAGATGGTGGAAACACTGACTGCATTGGCATGCCATGTGCACAAGACTGGCCTTACAGAACCCAAAGCCCATGCTGTCCTGATGCCACACATCAGCATNTGCCTCCGGGTGCTGTCACAATCATGGCGTGCAGTGGCCTCATTGCCAGGTCCAGGCTTCTGAAAGATGGCTTGATGCTGCTATACCCTGAAACCTTAGCACTGGCAGCAGACCTGGATATGGTGTGCTTTGACAAGACTGGCACGCTCACACAGAGCAATGTAAGCTCGACTCTGACACTGCAACATGTAGAGCGACTTGCGTGATGGCAACACTCGCTATGCTGCACAAGGGCAAAGTTTGCAGTATAGATAAAGTCTGTAGGTTGCTCTCTTCTGTAAAGGTAGAGAAAAGCTGTTGAATGGGGCAGACCAAAACATGCAGCCGTGGTATAATCCAAGACCCACATGCATGTTCATTCATCATGCCTTGTCGCATGTGGACACACACATCTTCTGATCAGCCTGATTGCAATTCTCTGCAAACTTGCCCTGCTCCACAGCTGTAATGGGTCAACCATCAAGATTTGCCATGCTATGCTTTGGTGCTGTAGNAAGATCAAAGACATCAATTCAGGCTCTTACGGATTTGTGCAGCTGTGCCAAGACAGCCGGACCGGAGAGCAAGTAGCGATAAAGTTTATCGAGAGGGGGGAGAAGGTAGGCGTTCGTGAGGACAATCGATGTATTTGCCAGGGTCATGCAAAACACTGGCAATTCTGTATCCAGATCACCAAGTATGTGGAAAGGGAGCTGCTCAACCACAACAGGCTGTTGCACCCTCACATAATCCAGTTCAAGGAGGTTTTCCTCACCAATGAGTACTTGGGGATTGCAATGGAGTTTGCACCAGGAGGTGACATGTTCCAGTATGTCAAGCAAAGGAACGGGCTCCAAGAGTATGAAGCCCGATGGTTTTTTCAGCAGCTCATCATAGCACTTGATTATTGTCACAAGATAGGGGTGGTCAACAGAGACATCAAGCTGGTATGCTTGAGTCAAGCACTCAAGCAAATTCCTGCAAGCTGCAAATGTGCTCACAGCATCACATAATGCAAACTTATTCAGGAAAACACCTTACTGGACCACAGCAAGCGGCCCCTGGTCAAGATGTGCGATTTTGGATACTCTAAACATGCCAAGGACAGCTTGCCGAAGTCAAAGGTTGGCACNTGGCTCACAGAAACAGTTGCCGTAGTATGTGTGAAATGTGGCAGCTGAAAGTGGGAATGCTGGAGACAGCTGCAAGCCATTGGTGAACACANATGCACAGCTGGGCACAACATGTGTGCGCATGCACGTGCATTAAGCATCCATGTTCAACTGATTCCACCTCTCGTGTGTGTCTGATGGTGGTGCAAATGGTACGCTATTGCTGAGCTTGTCTGCTGCTGTTTTGCAGCTANTTGTTGGTGTCGATGTTGCGATAGGTCACCAATCAAGATAGCAAAGGTGACGAATGCGCGTCTATCACAGTATTGGTCAGCGAGTCATTGTGCTCTGACAACAAGCATGAATAGGCCACCATGACTTGATTCGAACACCTGACTGAGAGGGCTGAAACGCAGTTTGTATAGTGTCCAGGTTGGGTAGCGCATTCAATATGCAGTTGTCGCAGCGCATGTGTGCGTACATGATGTTTGTGTCGAGCCTAGTGTGTTCCTGAATGTTTATGCCAGTGCAAGCACACTGCGTAGCACTCCTTGAGGCTGTCGAGACGGAAGAGCCATTGCATCAAGATTGCATCATCAGCGTGACTGTGACTGATGCTTGGTGCAGGCACATGACAGATACCAACGGCATCATGCGGGTGAGCATGAAATGCCAGAGGTCTCCATTCCTGACTCTTTGTCAGTTGGGTAAGCTCCCTGCCTGCACAGCCCACAGGGTGGCTTGTTGAGGATGCTCTGTTGTAGTGCCTGACCTCCGTGGATTTAGACCGGGCTACTACAGGGCGTCTATGGCACTCGCCCTGTCAGCGCACACCCCTAGGGTGCAACTTAGTGTCTACGTTGTGAGTATATGTTGGCGCTCAGAACTAGGATAGGACACGCCTAGTAGGTATCTAGCATCGGCTGGCACACCTGTAAATTATTATTATTATTATTACTACAGGGCTACTGGAACCAGAGCTCAGATCTGCATGCAGACTTGCATGCTCAGGCACTCGCCGTTTGGGCTGCAGCCAGAACATAACGTGATTCAGTACAGATAGCAGATCATTATAATAACGCCGAAATATGACGCTATGGTTCCACTTTGCCTCAACCATGCGGGTGTGTTGTTGGTCATGCCCTGTTCTGATGCCTGAATTAGGTTCGGTGCCTGTGCTGCCCTGTGCTACTCTGGCCAGCCATACATGACTTCAACATGCTTCAACATGGTAGTGATGGCTTTGATTGGTGAAATGAACGTTCTTGCAGCACATGTCTACTGCAGCCCTTCGTTANTGTCGGCCTTGCCTGGCATGTCATTGTCCACTGATGCTTGTACTTGATAGGCATGTGACAAGTGACGGCACAGCAGGCAGGATCAGTTGGTGCTATGCTGTTGCTCCTACCTCAATCACATCACATCCATCGAAATGCTTGGCTACACTAGGCTCTGGTTTCTGCAGAGAGGCTTGAGCAGAAGCAGTCCACATTACAATGCACTGTCGTCACAATATCGACACTNGCATTTGTATTTGGCATAAGTGACAGCATAGATCAGGAATCGCTGCAGCAGCAAGCCTAGAATAGCCAGTATGCTGCGTTGGAATTNCGAGAAGACTTGGCCCGTGCTGGCGCAGAGTGTGAGGCCTTACGCCTTAGGTAGCCATATGCTTGCAGTCTCATCAAGTTGTATGTCTGTGCTGCGGCCCATGCAGCCTTGTGTAGCTGAGTTGCTTGTGGGCCCAGGTTTGTTGCACTGCAGCCCCTGAACAAGCNCTGATGACATCCAAGTTTCTGGCTCAGTGAGTATCTGTCTGCCTGTGTCACCTCACTCAAGTCTCGGTCAGCTGTACAGAAGTTGTCCTCCATTCACCTCACTAAGTCTGGGTCAGCTGTGCAGATTTTGCTGTCTATGCATAACGTATATCTCTTGCCACATCATTCCTGCACCTCTCCCTTCTGCTTGAAGAGGCTCAAGGTTTGTGGAATTGTGCTTTACCATAAGCCACGATGCCTAACGCTGCTGTTGCAAGGGTAGCATAGGTGTCGAGCTGCATTTAAGTGCTAGTTTCCGATACCCCTCAACCACAGTACCCACAGCATACCAGGATGCTAACCTGCAGTGTGCAACAGGTATTTCGAGGCTGGACACAGGACACCAGTGAGCTGGTGGAGCATCGCCCTCACAAGCTAAGGCACTTCACATCTGCATGCCACATACCAGGAACCAGAACCGTGACAAACCCCTACACAGCTCATGCACAGCTGACAAGTGGCNATGGACTTGTGCAGTCTGACAGGAAACTACATACAGGGCATGCAAGTCTGTTTAGCAGTAGTGCCATCCACCAGGGTCGGAAGTGCTTTCGGTGCATACATAACACTGGTTGCCATCTCGCACTGGCTTCTGAGTCTACCAAAGCAATGTTGTCTCCCCATCAGCACTGCGCTGTACAACATATACTGTCTGTCACACATAAAGCTAAATCAGAAGTTTGAAAGCAATGGGCCAAATGTGTGACTTGCGCTCCTACTCCTACTGCGGTATGCCGGTGACGGTACGTTATGAACTTGATGAGCAATACTGACCGTTAGTCGTATGACATGCTGGTGCGTGATAAAACATGCATGCACAGCTACGCTTGAGGTTGCCTCTGTACTCTAGCATGACCTGACCTCAACATTGCAGGCTAGCAACTTCGATTCANTGCATATCCTTCAGGCAAGAGGCGTGCTAGACTTGACCAGTGGAGCATTGGCGCTTCCAAGAAAGCCTGTCTTGTGCATGGCATGTAAAGCACAGACTGCAGAAAATCACCTGAGGCGTGTGTAAGCAAATGGGCAGGTGCTGTTTAGGCCTGTATGGAAGTCTGCCCATCTGTTCCCAACCAGTCTCCTGTTGATGTGCAAATAGCTCCGTAGCTGACTTAGCCATCCATCTGTGGCAAAGGTGTCATCTGCAAGCTCCAGGGTGGCGATGT
This sequence comes from Trebouxia gelatinosa, assembly GCA_000818905.1. Classification (NCBI taxonomy): domain Eukaryota; kingdom Viridiplantae; phylum Chlorophyta; class Trebouxiophyceae; order Trebouxiales; family Trebouxiaceae; genus Trebouxia; species Trebouxia gelatinosa. The sequence continues at coordinate 2,404,462 of KN805358.1, forward strand.
GGCCATAGTCCACACCCTCAGCTGCACTTGTGCTGACAGTGTTGACTGCTGAGGTGTTGCGGTAGAAGTGCGAGGAGTGACAGGCGACCCAGCTGACAAAGGCGATGACAGCTAGGGCAGTTACAGCAAGTAGGGATTTGAGCAGGCCGTGTCTGGTACGTCTCGGAGGCTGGCGAGCTCTGGGGTGCCGTCCCAGCAATCGCTGCATCTGAACGATACAGACATGGCATCGAAAAGTGCGCTTCTGGGTGGCATGTGCACTTGCTCGAAGCTATACAGGAACAGTAGCAGAAGCAGTGACACGGTAATCAGGGCGCTTGCCTACTCAAGAAGAGCACATGTTGATGAGCTACAGGCTTGGATGAGGTGTNTCAGTCGAAAAACCTGACGGCAACAACTATACTGTCGCACGTGCAGCTACCGATGGGCCTCATCGGGCACCACACGGTCCTGCCCGAGACCATGCAGCCAATGCCCTCGATAGACAGTCCCGCAAGGACAGGGATTTCGATGATCTGGTGGATTCAGCAATGCAAAGAAGGGCATCTACGCAAAAGGTTCTTGTGCCAAGCAAGTCAAAGAAGAACATGCAGGAAGTGGATCTGAGCAAGTTGACACGCTCTAAGCGGAACTTGGTCATTGAGCAAGTTTTGGAGGTATGGCAACTACAAACTAGTGAGGTCCTCGGTTGTGGCCTGAGCACATAACTGTTGTTTATCCTATAGCCTTTCTGGCATATGCTTGAGCCACACATACATTTTGTTGACGTACACTGAGGTGCAGAGCAAAGATGCTGATGCTGAGAAGTTCTTCANAGCTTCTCCTGTTCACCACTCCCTTGCAACACAGCAGCTTTGCTGTGTATCAGTGCTGAATTCCTTGCAACAGGCTCTTTCGACTGTTTGGATTCATTGCATGCTCATCCTGCAGCATACAGTCCCCAGTACAAGCCGCACCGGACTCTGAGCTTGATCGCTAATGCTGCCATCCCCCGCTGATTGCCGCTCTCNCTGCAATGTGTCAATTGTTAAGCAAAGTATCACCTGTGCAGGTGGAGTTGTCAGTGCTGCTGCAGGTGCACCGTTGGCATCAGGGGCTGAGGGCTGTTGCCCTTGCACATTACCAACAGCCCCATCAGCTGCTCTGTCTGCCGCCGTGGTGACANGACTTCTTGTCAGTCAGGTGTGAGCTAGGCAGGATATCAGGCAAGTATATAAACTGTATTCGTGGATGCCGCTTACTCATGCTGCAGGTAAGTCCTAGATGATATTTGTAGTTGTTGTACGTTGAACGAACGGAACAGTTTTGTTAGTTCAAGCATTCATCATACTTGACTGACAGCTTAAACTTGACCCGTCATTACCCAGATCTTACCAATCTCACCTAGATCTTACCAGGCCTTCTTCAATGCATGCTGCCAATGCCTGAATCAACTAAAGTGGTAGCGAGTGCCGTGTTTCATATTGTGTGCCACCGTCGTGTCATCAATGCATGCTGTCAATGCTTGAAGCAACCAAGGTGGGAGCAGGTGCTGCCAATGCTTTCGACACAGTGCTCCAGTGGACTTTGCCAGAGCAACAAGCCACGCATCAAGCCAAATTTCAGAACATTCAACCGAAAATCTGTGATCACTGAGCAGCAGTAATGCCGACCGCAGCGGAGCTTGCACTGCAGAAAAAATATGCTGAGCTACGTGCAAAGAAAGAGAAGGTAACGGCATATAGCAGGCACAAACCGAAGTGTTGCCACATAACAAGCACCAAGTCACTCGATCTGACTGCAAGGCAACGAAAGCCACACAGGAGCCAGTTCCAGGCGCTAAACCAGCAGATACCCACGTCAAACGTGCGACTGCTGCAATAGCCGTATCATTGAAACTGATCAAGAGCGTGGCTTGACAGCAGATGGCTGTACTGCAGTCAAGTTCNTACTGCTGGCCTCAGCTCGACCCCCGCCAGCAAAGGTACATGTGCCTGTAGTGTGCATTATAAGCTTGGCATCACATACCTGTGCTGCAAGCAGCAAGAATGAGTGCAGCAAGATAGTGGCATGTTGCCTGTTTGGACAACCTCATGTCGCGCAATCTGCAGTGCTCAGGGCGGCCTGGAAGGCTGTGCAACTGTGCACACAATGCACAGNGCTTTAAGCCTGCCTGTGTCAGTGTTTGGTGCATAAGGGCGGCCTATGTAGTGAGCGCACATGATCGAGGAGATGCTTGCAACAGCTTGACGCAAGACAAAGACTTGATGCTGTGCTGGATAGCTATTGCTTGTGTTGCCATCATTAAAATATGCTTTGTGGTGTATGCCAAGTGATCCTGCTGCTGGAATGATGCAAGCTTGATGGGTCTTTAAAGTGCTGAAGCTGTGCTTACAATGCCATGCTTGACGCAGGACAAGGCGGAAATGACTTGCTGGGCAAGAAGCAGCAGATTGGNTGCAGCGCTGGCCAGCAGCAGGGTTCGCAAAGCCTGGCCCCGTCTGGCATGCAAATACCATCAAGCTTTCACGTAAACTCAAGCTGCCCAACCGTCGCAGCATGGGTCTGCAGGCCTCCTGTTGCACCCATGCAAGCGGGCTGTCACGTATGCATGCCTGTTAGGTCAGTGAAAAAGTGTGCATCTGCGGAGCGTCATCGTTTGCTCGGCGCACGCATTAGCCCAGCTCGCGAAGCTTTGCTCAAGTCATCCGTGTTCGTGCGCTGATTGGCACTGCTGTCTTCGACGAGCACACGAGGTCGGCCGTGCTAGGGTTGTGAAATGCATGCTGCGGTCAATGCTGCGCATGCATAGCTGGTGGCCCCTGCAACAGGTACCTGGCTGAGTCACCATGCATCGCGAGCGTCTTGTGGTTGATCACAAGCAGAACAACCCGCTGTTTGCGAGCTGGAAATTGTCGAAGGCGTTGATCGTATCGGAACAGAGTGTTCCACTACCGGGCAAGGTCCTGACCACCGAACACAGCACCGATTACCTCAGCACCAGGGCTGCAGTACTGCACAACCACATCACTCATCAGAATGGGCGCATGTACGTTTTTTGCAGATCCGCTGGAAGCATCACTTTGCAACAAGAAGACCAGGGTGCCCTACGTTGCATTTGGGGTATGCAGTCTTTTGCAATCTCGGCTGCTGAGGTGTCGTTCCTGACACAACGCTTCCTCTCGACCTGCAGAAGTCCCCCAACACCTCCAAGATGCTTGTGCAAGTCACAGTGCTGCGTATGAACCTTACATGCAGCCTTCAGTAGTGGAGGTACAGCCACGCGATGCAGCACATGCAGAGCGACACCTGTTTGCTTCAANGCCTGAACACATGCTGCAGCTGATGGCCATCTTGCTGGCATAGCTGCACACTGCCAAGCTGCTGCCAGACCTCAGCCAGGCTGTCTGTCTGTGCGAANGCTGAGATAGGCATGCATATGCTCTACATGATGGCATGACCTCACATCAGCACTATGGCGTCAATAGGCATCTGAGCACATGTACTGCTATAAAGTAAGCCTGCTCAGGAGGACTCTCTTCCAACTACGCATCATGATGAAAGCACTCTGAACAACAACACTTGCAGCTTACCTTGAAAGCAAAGACTGACAGAATGAGAGCGTTGCGTGTATGATCAGCAAAAGCATAAGCGCCTTTCAGCCAGCCTTGCAGAATCAGCCGCCAAACTAGAGACGAGGATCTACGGGCTGACTCCAGCTGCTGTTGCCGCCGCTGTTGCGTTTGTCGCTGGACTTCTGCCTGCAGTACATGCCCGTTGAGACAAATCCGACTGAACACGAGTCTTCACACTCTGGTATCAGGAGCACTTTGCAATTCTACTGTCCATGGTGCAGTACACATCTGCCTCGACCAAACTGATGGCGTGAAACTTATTGTGCCGTCATGGAGGATGTTGTGTGCTGAATGACTGTGCATCATCATGCAGCACAANGTGTGATGTCATCTGGTATTCTGTTAATGCGTATCCAGTTTAGATTCCTGACTGCAGCTCGCTAGTCCTGATGCTGGATGCATCTGAAGGCTTGGCAACTTCACAAGTGATGTGCATCCCAAATGACATGCAGGATCTTGTTGTTCTCAAGATGACTGTTGGTCTGAACCTCAGCTGCATTACTCTTACAGAGTCAGCATNTTAGCAAAGCCAGACCGTCTTTGGCATGCCCCCTTGCACAAGTATAAGTGCCAGTCATGCAGTCCAGTGGCTCCTGAACGTCACGAGTTCTAGTGATGTTGTTGTACATACCAACTTTCCTCAACATCTCCCACAGACTGCTTGCACCTGTGCCGTGGCGACTTGGACATCAGCTTGAGTGCATGTCAGCTGTCGTTGCATTGTCTATGAATATCCACTTCTGCTTGTAGTCAGGGAGTGTTCTGTGTTGTCAGCCGGTGCCGCTGTGTTGTCGATCGAGTAACATACATTTGTCGATCAAGCTAGCTCTCATGTCTCGTGTGACTTGTAGCTGCATGTACAGGTCAGAGGGGGCGGAAGCACCAATGCTTGCGCTGCACATCCTGGACCTTGTGACAAGACGGGATGCAGAGCAGACACAGAATGTGCAGAAATGCTTAGTCGTAGCACGGCAACTATCTCTAGGTGCACACAGCTCATTTCCTGCCTGTGCTGTATAGCTGATCCTTGACAAGGCTCATCATCTGTAACATGTGAACACATGTGCACACACATAGATGCACACGTGCAGCATGCATCTGTGTGACAAACATTAGCTTCAGTTCTCGGCTGGGTCATTAGCACTCTTTGTGGAGGTTCTGCATCATGCATTATTACAATGCAAATTGTGGATTGCAGGGCTGACCACAATGTGCAGAGAGCTGGGGCAGCGCTGAATGCAAGACTTGGACAAGCTGCATGCATTAAATTGTCAAGCAGTGATCATGCACTGTGAAGCAGGCCTGGTTCACCTGGAGAGGACANACTTTGATGGCCACTCTGCCTTTGCCCTGTCCCGTCTGCTGCAGCTGGCCAATCTCACGCCTCAGGATTTTCAGAGCTTCAGCAACATGGAGACCATGCAAGTCCAGCAGGATGACTCCTGAACCACATGAAGGCCTTAAGCTATATCTACAGGTGCCTGTGAGGGGCCATGCCTAGCTTGGCTTGCTTCACAGCTGCTATCTGCTGTGCAGATGGACTATCATAGATGCAGTATTGATGTAGCCACCACTTACTTCACTTGAAACTCACTCACTCAATAGCAAAGTGCATTCAGAAATGACGGCCATGCTTGTGGCTGTATAGCTGCAGACCCATCGTCTCATATGACAACACTGTGGACACGCAAAGACACCACATGATCAGACTCAGCTCAGATCTTGTGANACGCAGAGAGCTGCATATCTGGTAGTGCCTGCGAGCTTGGCGTAACGGCCGTGTTGAAATGTAAGCGCTGCGGCTGAATTGAGGAGTCAGTGTTGCCAGTGTGATAGAGCTGTGCTGCAGACTGGAGGTGATCTGGTGAGGTATGTGTGGTGTGGATAGAGTCCTGCTTCTGGCATGAGATTTGCATTGCTGCACTGCCAGATGCAGATGTGCATGGCTTCTGTGCTCCCANTGAAGGTTGCAATTCAGTGCTGTTTGACCGATGAGGTCAAAGCTAAATGCTTAAACCGTTGCCAACATTGCCTTATGGACGCCGACAAGATCAAGCAATGGATGGATAGATTAATCTAGCTGCTTTTACAAGGCACAGCACAGCACTGAGAGGCAACCTTGGGACTGATAAAAATTCCCCTTGCTGCATGTTTGCGTAGTCGCAATCCTTTGCATGCAGAACACCAAGCTATTNGTCAGAGACAAATCAGGGCAGCTGTGGCCATATTAGGCAATGTATGCCGTGATGCTGTCTTGTTGCACACATGTGCTTTGCAAAGCGTGGATGCTGAGTATTAAGCACCCTGTGGACTCGCAAAGCTGTCTCCATGTTGGTTCCCACACTCATGCAGACGCTGCCGACNACAAACTGCCTATTGCAGTGTGGCACCTGACATCTTGGGTAACATGTATGCTCAGCTGCAAAATGCCTTGCTACATGCTCTGGTTGTCAGCAACGAAGTGNTGCCAACAAGATGTGAAGATTGTACACGCGCACGTGGCGCAGAATGTCTGGAACTTGGTGCAACAGGTCAACCAGATCGAAAGGCCTCTTCTTCTCCTGCATGTAATCACTCAAGATGTCGCTGGGCTCAAAGCAGCAGCACTGAGCGAAAAGCTGTGCCNGCGACCTGCCGCGCTGTCAAACGATTGCAACTGAATGCTCCTGGCACTACAACACATATCAATAGAGCTGTAAGCCGCTAACACACTTGTCAGCGTTTTTCAGCTGTATACCTTAGCCCTGACGACTTTTTGCTCGACAGGTTTCTTACAGCAGCAGCAACCCTGACATTGGGGATGCAGCCTTGCCTGTTTGCGTTCCTGCTTCTGCGTGCTCTGCCCTGGAAGACAGCTGCACCAGCAGACATGTTGACAAGGTATAGTGTTGAGTGCAAGCTCTACTTGTGCAGCACAACCTGTTGGTCTGCCAGGCCTAACTCAAGCAGCTAACCATTGATAGCCGCAGGATGTACAGCAGAATGGTCTCAAAGCTCATATGCACGTCAAGACAGCAGCTCAAGCACAGCACTGTGCCGNGCTGCCACCATCCACATCAACATGCATGCTGAACAGTCAGTGAAATTGCATGCTGCCGTCATCCAAGCTGAATGCAATGCAGGAAATGCCTGCTGCAGTCAAGCTGAGCGCGATGCTTGCCAGCTGCAGTCACAACAGGTATCCAGTTGGATAAGGTGCCGTCATGAACGCTCACAATTTGCATGCTAAACAGTCCATGCAGGGCATGCTGCTGGCAGTCAGGCTGAGTGTGACGCTCGCCAGCTGCAGTCACAACCAGGCACATCAATACTGGGATGACGCCGTACGCTTAGGTATTGCAAGCCAAATCACAGGTCTGGAATGTGCCATATATGCTGACAAATTGCAACAATTGCAAGCTATGTGTATGCAGACACGCTTGTCAGCTGACTTGGTGGGGGACCTGGAAGGGGTCCTGGGGGAGCATGAGGGGGACCTGGAGATGAATGTGCAGCGCTCCCCCAAGCCCGGCCAAGCTGGACCCGGCTTCCCTGCCATGCTCATTCACAAGCTCATCAACCAGCACATACTGGTAGGACTATTGCTATTGCTACATGCCTGTCAGGCATGGGGGACTATTCTGCATGTGCTCAACGTGCTCTGTGAGCGGCAGTTGTGTCAGATGCATTTGCTGGATATACCATGCTAGCATGGCTTTTGGCTGTTGATGTGCAGTGATGCTGCTGCATGAAGCTTGCTCAGTGTTGTGNTGTTTGGCAGAGAAGGCGAAACAGGGAGCATCGCTGTCCAGGCAGATGCAGCTCTCACACAACTGTCTATCACATCAATGTTCTCTGCCACTGAAGTGCTGCTGCTGCTGCTTGTGCTGCTGCTGCTGCTATGTGCTGTTGCTGCAACAGCCTTGCTGTTGGAGTCGGCATCTTCCGTCTCAAGTAGCCCTCTTTAGGTCCTGCTGCTGGTGCTGCATGATGATGTTACTGCTGCTGAAGCTCAAGCCAGAACTAGACTTCCCTACACAGTTGCTGCTGCTGCTGCAGCTGCTGCTGCTGCCTGCTGCTGCTGCTGATGCTGCTGCTGCTGCTGCTGCTGCTGCTGCTGGCAGTTGGACCCCGCAGTGCAAGCGCGTATCCAAGAGGCGGAGAGGATAGCAGCCCAGGCAGAAGCGGAAGCTGCAGCCTATGCAGAGCATGCTGCTGACATCCAGGCTGAACACGATGCTCGCCAGCTGCAGTCACAGCAGGTACCNCAACTTTGACCCGCCCATCCCAGCCATGCTGCAGTCAGGCATCCGGGTCATGATCTACGCGGGTGTGGAGGATTTCATCTGCAACTGGGTGGGCAATCAGAGATGGGTGGACTCCCTGCCTTGGTAATGATAATAACAGTAATGATAATACGCGTTGCTAGTGCTCAATAGGTCAATAGGTCTGCTCAGCAAGCATGAATTATACTGTCCATGCACAAGCGCATTGTTGCAATATGCAAAAGACTGACAGGCATCAGAGAGGGTTTAAGGAGTGGTATACACCCTTCTGAGCCGACCTGGTTGTATTACTGTGTCAACTGTTGAGCAATTGTGTGTGATGTCGATGGAGCCTTTGCTGCATCTTGTTTGCTCGCGAAGTATGAGCTGCAAACTCAACACATCATACTGTCATTGTGATTCATGTGTTGCATGCTCCCAAGCTGCCAAGTAGGTGACAGCATGCACAGCTCGCACGTTTGTTGAGTTAAGCAACTGCCTGTTGCGTTACCGAGTGTCAGCATGCTTGAGGTACTGCTGACCACGGCAGACTGCCTGCCACTTACGCCAAACACATGCAACCTTCTCATGCTGTTCTGACCACGCAGCCATAGCTGTTCCTTTTGTGATGGTACGTTGTATGGTCACAGCCAGCAATTCTTCTGCTTATCCTTTGGCAGGTATGGCAAGGGCCAGTGGNGCTTGATCGTCAATCTGTAGCACGCCACGGATAGACGCAGGGCAAGCGATGTTGGCTCTCAAGGCGAACTCAGTGTCGTCATGCCGTTGCATGAGCAGTCTAGTTGCTACGCATGCAATCAGCGCTCCAGCTCAGGCACGCACATGCGTTGACACCCGTGACTTGCCCTCCACAAGGTAGTGGTGGATCTTTCAGACTTGCTATGCAGGCGCTTGCAAAGGGGTCAGCACCTGAGCGCTCCAATCACTGTGCAACTCGAATTATAGCATTCCACCCAAATCGAGGTAATGTCACATCACAATATGGGTACCAGCACAGCAGATCTAGGATGCGCTGCTTCTGTTCAAGCTCACAATCAGGTAGCCCCTGAGCGCAATCTGTATGATGCTTAGCCTGCACTGCGTGCACTACATTGTCACTGCTAGTGTCAAAATCTTCTAGGTGCTGCCAAGGAGAGTTGGGATGTCAAGATGCTGTATGATGGAGACTGTCCCTTGTGTATGCGCGAAGTGAACATGCTGAAGAAGCGCGACAAAACACAAAATAAGATATGTTTTGTTGACATTGCATCCACAGATTACGATCCTGCCAGAAATGAGAACATAAGCTATGAAGCGGTAATGACTTTGCTCAATCGCACAATTGCTGCTGTGCTGACAGTGACANTAATGGCAGCTCAATAGAGAAAACATCATGGAGGTCAAAGCAGACGCACCTCAGCAGCAAAGACATCAGCACATCAAGAGCCTGTCAGTGTCGTGGTGTCGCCACCAACATGAGGCTTTACTGCCGCCAGGTGATGACTAAGCTTCTTTGTTTTCATGGCCATGTCTTATAGCATGCCACTTGTTGCAATGTTCAGCCTTGTAAGGTATAGGTGTTTTAAACATAACAACCTGTTTGCACATGGCTGGACTATGGTGATCACAAGCGCACATGAGTCTAGAAGCTTGTAAACCTTTTCAAGCGTGACATGCAACAGTCTGTTGTGAAAGATCTTGTTGGCTCACTTGGCACACAGCATATTACCCTCACCCTCTACACCATAAATCACCTGAGCTTGAGTCCCTAGAACCCATGCTCACCAGCGTTGCAAGCCACGTTGTCATTGTAGCCGGCAAGGCAGCTCTGTGGTGGATTTCATGCTTCAATTCTTGACTTCATGCACAAGTCATGCATGCAAAAACAATCAGCTTGTGGATGCAAGTAACGGTAGCAACCAAACAAGCTTTCAATTTGTTGGCACACATGTAGNAGAAGTCCGAAGACCAGACTGCTCGGCATTTTCGGGATCCTCTGCAGCATTTGAAGTTGCAACCATAAGCTGCAGTACAGGAGTCAACATTTGCATGCTGCCCAATCGAAGACAACCTCAGCGCATACCGGGCAACAACACTGTCGGAGAGCCTTTGGAAGTTTCCAGACGTTCTAGAGCAGCAAGTCTGAGCTGCTGAAAGTCATCCTGCTTGCGCTCGGTGGTGTAGTTCTCTGCTGCAGACGGCCTTGCATTCCCCAGCTCGCTCATGGCGCCGGCTGACAAACGCACGGTCAAACACTACGCTGAATGTTGGTGCTGGTCGCTGATACAGAAAGAATCGCACGCAGTAAAGTTGCTACTCAACCGTGCGCGAGTGATCGCAGAGTGCAGCCCTAGCTAGTACCGTGTTTGCGCCGGCCATGAAGTTCGCATTCTTGGCAGAAAGCCAGACGCTGCAGAATACAATGCACACCTAGCTGCGACAAGTATGGCAGTCGCAGCTTAAGTGGAGTATACAACGGGCTCACAAGCTGCTCACATAAAGCATCACGTATTAGTGCGAGACCGAAACAGATGCGAAATGAGGCGGAATGGCTGGAAGGATGATCATGACTAACAAAGCTACGATGAACAACTGAATACGGCGTTACATTATTTGGCGGGGCCACAAATCGAAGGGATCAAAGCGGCCGATTGCGTACTCGACGCGTAAATGTGTATGTGCGTCCCAACACCAGGCCAGCGATGCGCTCATTGTCATTCGCCTGTACCATATCACACAGGAATGCTGCAAGTTGCGCTTAAGTTTGACTAAGCACAGCACATATATGCAGTCCGTGCANTGTTAGGTGCAAGAGAGTCAGCTGCTGGAGCCACAGCTGCCAGCAGAGTCACCTGTACAGCAAGCAGCATTGGCTTTACTGGAAAATGANTCTCTGGACCAATATCTCAATTACCCTTAGCAGCTTTGCTTTGTTGAAATGTTTTGCCCTCCATCTGGATTGAGACTCAGTGCCCGACGGCTCTAGAACATGCATAGCTCACACTTGCAATCGTCCCAAGTCACACCAGCAACCAAATTTTACTCTTAGTTCTGTAGCTAGCATGATTAGCAGGTATGCCAGTCAAAGCAGCATATAGCTGATGCACTGGGTACCCTGTCGGCACCACTTGCCAGGAGCATGCAGGAACAGTGAGCTGAATTGCGACAAGCCACTCGCNAGCGGCCTAATCAGGATGCTGCTGTGCCTTGCATATGTCCTGGCTCCAGGCTGAGCACCTGCACGTCAAGAAACACATGTTCTGGTTGCATCAGACTGACAGGCTGTTGATCAAGGCATGCATGTCTGAAAGCGCCACAAGCTTGCGCTTCATGTCAACATCAAAGCTGCGCAGGCTTTGTTTAGCTCTGGTAAGGACAGTGTCATAGAGTAGGTGCTTGCTGCAGGTGCAGCACATCACAGCTTGTGTGGAGCAATGCCGTTGAGTCTGTCAGCTCATATGCAGGACTGATCAGCATGATGCAGATGCCGTCTGGNAGTGGCAGCTTTAACTGGGTCTGATTTCAGGCTGATGTCAGCATGTGGGTCGTGCAGTTCTCTGCTCTTTTGACATGGGAGCAACATCACACAAGAGATCTATGTTACATTGGCCTATGATGTAAAGCAGACGACACTTTGAGAGGTGAACACAAGCCAGGTCTATGTGCAGCAAAGGAGGCACATCACAGTGCGTTGCAGGTCCAAGATGGCTACACTTGGCCCAGTACCTTACGGTGTGTCGGTTATTACAGGACACACAGTTTCGGGAACAGCTTCAGATATACACTGCTTGGTATCAACTACACAGCCTGCAGACACAGCCAGCGTGGCCATGTTCAAATTCAACATCACCAATAAAAAAGGTGTGTGCTAACAGCGTGGCACATATAGCCCTTGCTCACCATGACTTGATTGGCGTACATGACTAGACCTGCTCATCACCGCGGGACCCAGAATTCAGCCGGGTAAGATCCCCTTTACTTGACAAACGACCAGCATTGGACTTTGAAGGCTGTCCGTCAGAGGGTGGTTTGGGAGGTTTGGCCGGGGAACGACCNCATGTACCGTACAGTTGGCTGTGGACACTCAATGTCAGAACAATGTAACTTGTTGCTGGATTGCGGCAATGTCTGCTTTCCACCAACATGGAACAAGAAGGGGATGAAGTTTTGGCAAGCCAACAAGACTGATCTCTAGGCTGTAAAGGCCAAATGTTGAGAGACAAGTGAAACTGTTTCATGTGACAATCGCGCAGATCACCTGGTCTGCAATGTAAGGGTAGCACGGCATTNGGTACACAGTCATGGTGAGGAACCTGCTATGCTTGTTGGCACCCTGATTGCAATTCATTGCAGTATCAGTCTGGGGATGGATGATTGCAACCATGTTTCTGTTCCTGTGCAACCTGTGCCCTGCTCCAGCAATTGTGCATTGCTGAGCAAAATTGATAGTGTTCAGGGAGATTGATGCTACAGAGCCATATGTGAAATACTCCAATGGCAGCGTCCTCAACTTGGCACTCACCAATTACTTCGAAATTGATGCCCAGGCAGTTGTGACAGGTACAAACCTCATTAGCTGCTGTCACGTGAATGTCTCAGACGCACATTGTGACAGCATGTTCCCTGAGGGGGTCCTCATGAAACTCTTTGTTGGTGGACAAATGGTCGTTGTGCATACTATGCCGCACAGCTGTTGGACACAAGCAAAAGCTACAAACCTACAGAATCCTGCGAGTACACTAGTTGAACAACAGCATCTCAGTAGCACCTGAGGCAACTTCACTCAGCACTAATGATTCATACTCATCATTACTTGTGTCGTATGGCCAGGCAGAGACAAGCATGCCTAGCAGACTGCATGAGCTCCATATTGTGCACCCTTGACCAAGATCAGCATGCACTGTAATTCACATTACATGTTCTTGTGGCAACTTGCCAGTCATGACAACCCACGCTGCGCTTGGCTGTGCAACGCTCTATCACCANTGATGTTGATGCACACGTGTGTCTCTGTTGCCAAGAACACAGTGGCGACAGACACTAGCAGAAGCAGCAGTCATACAGCTAGATCATCAAGCATCAACACTGCAACGTGCAATTTTCCCAACAAAATGAGCAAACCCCACATGCGTGTCAATCTTGCTGTCTTGGATGAAATGTAGCAATTTCAGAAAGATTGTCTGATTTGTTTGCTGTAGAGGGACCAAGCCACAAGAGGCAAACTTGTATTCATGCAGTCACATGTTGCCAGTTGCTTGCTGCAGAGAGGTTGCGGTTGGAGGCAGAAGAGGCAGCTCAGAGGGCAGCACAGGAAGAGAAGCGCCAGTTGCTCATTCAGGAACAGACAAGTCGAGAAGATGTGCGCTTAGCTGCAGAAAGGTGGCTGATTTGTCGGGTTATGCTCAAGTTCATGCATGGGTGTCCACTGCCAGCCTTGCAGCTTCCAGAGCTTTGCAGCGTCTGAGATGCTCATGTGTTGCTCAGCAGCATAATGCNCTCTCGCGTTTGCTCTCCTTTGCTGCACGCCTGCTTTCGCCGAGCTTAGCGGTCACAAAGCAGCCTTCACGGCTTCATCAGAGGAAGCTCGAGGACTGCTGGAGGAAGTCTCCAGGCGCTAGCTTGTCTCAACTGCAGCAAGCAACTGCTTGGTAGAAGCTTTTGATGTGCTGGACGTCACTTGCGGTGCAAACTATCCATTTCCCGCATGCTGCACTGGCAATCCACCTACACAATGCAATGACAGCAATGGGGCAGGCGGGGGATGCCCTAGTTACACATACCTAGGGTGCTGCCCAAGTCATGCTATATAGCTTTACAATGCACCCACTCTTTGGCATGATGTTTTCCCTTGGATAGTTTTCATGTAGAGTGGTTGTTGCAGCTGACTTAGCTGCTGTCAGCTAGTGCTAGAAGCAATACATGCCTTGTTGTGTTTGTTTGCATGACGCTGCTGAAGTATGCAAGGTTGCAGTATCAGTAGTTGCATAGATCAAGGTTAATGTAGGTGCTCCCAGATCAAGCTGTCATCACCCATTTTGCAGAGCTGCTTTAGGTCTGTGTCTTGTATGATTTGGAGTCTCAAGGCTGTCGAACAGCAGAATATCTTTGGCATGAATGACTCAACCCACTAGCTGCACGCAACACTCATGCACAAAGCATATGATGCATTTGTGCATTTGCACGTGCATTTTGCAGGGCATTCTAGCNCGTGCTGGGGATGTATCCTGGGGACCCGGGAGCCCCTGGTGCTGACTGCTCAGGAATTACCATGGCTGTAGGTTCAGCTGTTGGGGACAGCCTTTGTCCTGGGGTCCCAGTCTTTGGGATCGCACCCGGCAGTTTTGGGACCTGTGTTGTGACAGACAGCACCAACATCGTCCCTATGCCACCCCAGCTGACATTCCATGAAGCTGCAAGCGTGCCCACAGTCATGCTGACAGCCAAAGCAGCACTTCTGGAGGCGGCCAAGGTCTCAGCTTGCAGTACAGTGCTTGTGCATGCTGCAGCTGGTGGTGTGGGCCTTGCAGCCATTCAAGTGCTGCAGAGTATTGGTGCAACAGTCATCGCAACAGCTGGCAGTGCTCAGAAACGCACCCTGCTGCATCAGCTTGGCGTGAAGCATNGTTCAGGAGCAAGCAATCAGCTTGAGCGCGAGATAGATGCTACAACACAGCTTCTGGAAGACTTCAATGTGCATGCTGCCGTTTGGGAGGCCTTGGAGGTGCTGTTCTGCCTTGCACCGTGCCTCCAGTAATGTCAAGCTGATGATGTCGGCTGATTCCAGCTTTTTGCTTGATAGAATATGCAGCCTCAACAGCGCGCTGCTGGCAGAGCATACCTGACAGCATTCTGAGTAGTTGTGTTACATGAGTCACAACATGTGATACTTGGACATTGCTTGCGTCCATCAGCATGTCTCATGCGTTTGTACTCACACATTCATCTACAGACAACTGGGGCCTGGTGCAGGAGTGTCCAGAATGCACTGGACTTTAATCATGCTGATTGTGCATGCACATGTTAGTGTGNTGTCACCATATTTGGCACTTGTACAAACATCAGCGCTTGCTTCAGAAGCAGTCACAGCTGTGTGGCAAGTGGATGTCAACAGCAGCAATTCTGTCCCTCTCAGCAGTGTCAGCAGCAATAATGATCATGCATTGCTGCAACTGCTTGCTGCTTGGTATTGCTGATGCCAGTCACCACTGACAGACTTATAGCCAACAGACAACCTCACCAGTTGGGCATGCTTGCAACCTGACACAAGAAAGCCTGATGATGCAGGATCAAACAGACAGATCCCCCTGCACAGATTGGCATGTACGGAGGGTGGACCACTCCATACTCCTACAATCAAGTCAGAGAGCTGCAAATTCAGATTGGCTTGCTTGTGAATGACACATGCCTTAGGGGATATCAGCTAGAGGACCTCATCATATGCAAGCCAGGGCAGATCAAGCTTCCCCTGAATCAACTAAGGATGCAATGTGTCGAGCTAGGACTCGAGTGCCCCCCGGTAAGACAGATGCTCCCCCTTGTTCTGCACGCCACATTACTGTAGCTCTGCACCTAATTGTGTTCCTTAACACCCATCATCTGTGTGCCCAACAACACATCTAAGCTTTGCAGTCAGGGTGACACAGGGGGTCATGTAACAAGTGATCTGTGTGTCTGCTCACATATGCAGTCATCAAGTTTGAAGCAGATGGGAGCGACAGATGCACTGCTTAGGGTTTAGGGTCTAAGTGTGTCTGGCACCATAAGTGNCGTTTGTTGTGAAACCATAGTGTTTGTTGTGAGACCATAAAACTTTGTAGGTCTTGTTGATGTGGGTAGTATACTGTGAGAAGACCTTGTGGTGTCACAGCTGCAGCTTTGGTGGGTCTTTTCTTGCTGTACACTTTTGTATGTTTTTCTTGGACTGTGGACAGCTTAAATGTAGGCTGTGCTATTTGATTAACAATGTCACCAGAATAGTGCTCCTCGCTGGTTGTGATGCATGCGCAGACAAATTATGCATGNTCGAGAAACCGTTACCAGACTCCTCGCAGCCGTCGTATTGCCCATGCTGCCAGAGAAGCAGCTGCTGTCACTTGAGCNGCTTCTAGATACATGTTGCCCCTCAAGTAGCAAATAACGCCTTTGACTTGGTTCTGCTCAGGTCTTGCTGAGTGAAACTGTGCCCGTGTGCTATGACTACAGCTTGACTTTCCATGTATGAGTTCTGAAACATGAAGCAGCCCCTAACATCTTGCTGTTGGGACATGATGCGATGCATTCACTTACAAGGACAGACATTGTATACTTCACCAATCATGCTACCCTGACTTCACACAACAGCTGCTGCGCAATAAGATTGGTGACAGCAGCTAGTGACACGCAACTGCTGACATCCATATTACAGAAACTAGAATTACAAGCATACAGCGGCTGAGTCCATTGGAAACCATCGAGCTCCTGGACACTACTTGCAAACTTGTGTCAGTTGTTTGAAGCCTATAANGGGTCTGTAAGTAACAAGCAACACACAGAGCTGGAGAAAGCTCAGGTCAACAACAGGTTCTAGGTCTATGGCTGTGCCTGCAGGCTTCACAGAACAGCAGAATGCAGCAGTGTGCACCCAGACAGGTCAGAAACGAAACTGGCAGTCATGCTGAAGGAGCTGGCGAGAGAGCACATCCCCACCCGTGTCATCTACTGTGGGCATAGCTGGGGGGCAGCTGCAGCCACTTAGGTGAGTTCACCTGCATGGCACTGTGCTGTGTTGTGCTNACTTGTCCTCTGCCTGGCCAGCAGCACCCACAACCTGCTCCTGTGCCTCAGGCGACAAGCCCACTATTGCTCGCAAAGAAAGCTCTTTCCTGTCCTCCTCCTGTATTGTGCATGCCTTATTGGTGGCTGTAGCCAGACCTGTCCTTAGTATGCTGCAGTGAGATGACAGAAGGACACAGAACATAGCAGCAAGCACCTAGCCCTGACAATCATATGTAGGGTGGATCTGAACAAATCAGGATTTGTGTGGTACACAATTGCAGCTTCTCGCCACAGTCAAGATTGTAGACTGGATGTAAAGGTGTTGCCGCCATTGGCAGGGCCTAAGCTACATGTGGTTTTGCACGATGCTTGAATGGGCTTGGTTCTACATCAGCTGATGTAGAACCAACATCAGCATCTAAAACTGTTCATAGAAGAAGAGAGCAGACAAGACGAGAGCAGACAACAACAGACATGTAGATGTTGTNCCTGGAATCAGCTGTGGGGGTTCCTGGTGATGCAGCGCCATGATCTGCAGTCAGGAAGTTGGCTGCAGCTGTGGGATATCTAGCTGCAGCTGTGGGGGGTCTGGTGACAACTGGGTTTCTCGGGTTTGCATGAGGAGGATCTGGCATGTCTGTAAAGCTTGCCTCTATGAAAGAGGGAGCTAGCTTAAACAAGGGCTGAGTGGACAGCAGGGATTGCGGACCAAAATGCCTCTCCTGCACAGCACACACAGCTTCAGATACCGTCCCCAACATGAGCAGCATCGTAAATGCCTGATGCTGTGTACTATAATGCACCTCAGCAATGCTCAGAAAGACATGCCATAATAGCTGAACAACTAACCCTTGTAGAGCATGTCACCTTAGCAAAATCCAAGCAAAACCTGGCTTGGCTTTGTGTTAGTTCTCACAAAGTAACATAGCCATGGCAAGCAAGATGTGTCACTGACACGCAGCGCTGGCTTTTCCACCCTTCCGGCTGTAAACTGTACAACGCCAACACCGCAAGNCACAGATCACCTGCAAGCAGCAGCTCCTTGAGCGACTTGAGCGTTCTACTGCTGCTTCTCAACGGCTGCTCTTGTGAGTTGCACATATGCATGCTGTAGACNAGTTTGGGGGCCAGCTGGTGGCTCAAATGGACCGCAGCTACCTCAACCGATCCTGGAACAAACCCAAGACGCCTCCACAGGTATGGTCTAGTAGGTTCTGAATGTATGCATCCCGCAACACATCACAGCTTTTGTAGACCTACAGCAGGCACAGTTCAAACACATCCCCACACCGTGCAATTGTTAGCAAGTGTGCTTGTTGCAGCTGTAGCCAGCATGGGCTGCTGCTGCATAGCAATGCTGAGCAGATGTCTGCAATTCAATGCTCAGTGAAAGTGGCCTGCTTGGCCTTGGCGCCCTGCACGACAGGCTCTTCAGCATCAACAGCAGCTTTCAGGTGTTGATATGCTTGCATCTGACAATACCGCAGAGGTTCGCTCAGCTCTCCAGCCCAGCTATGGAGCAACTGATTATGNTTATCCCCAGTTGCCAGCAAGAGAAGCTTGCGTTGCTTGCAGAAAGGGTTTACCATCTGTTCCATGTTCTCAGGATGTGTAGCAGCTTCTGAGCCAAAGCTTTGCAGGCGGACCAGGATCTTTGAGAAGCCCTCATTTTCTTCCCTCAGGAGGTTGAACCTGCAGGCCATATCAGGAACTTGTAGGTTTCACGCTAATGCCACAGATGATGAAAGCAGCTGTAGCTGTATGTAGTGGCCCCAAGCACTACAGAACAGATTGACCACGCCACAGGAGCATGCATCACAAGGGTATGAAGACTTAAATAAGCAGGAGGATTTGAGTGCTGTCACTGAAGCTGGTCAGCTACCAAGGTCTGTACTTGTTGGCCAGTGCTGAAACAGGCGAATACGCGTTTCAGCTTGTCTCTGGCAGCCAGAGCTTCACGTAGCAGGCACAAATGGACAGGTACCAGGCATGAACGTAGACATCAGCACAAGTGCAGCATGGATGGTGTTTCTGTCTAACTTGCATGGTTGGGNGACGTCTAAAGTCAAGGGTAAGCACAAGGTGACAGATACAGGCCCAGGTCAGGCTTGAATATGCATGCCAGTAAAGCTGCTGGGCCTGAAGACAGGACGATTACATGATGTCACTGCTGTGACGTGACACATGGTAAGCAAGGCAGCAAAATCAGGCGTAATGCCCTCCCTTGAGCTGCACCTTATGTGCTCAGCATCTCTTATGTTCAGGCTTGTGCTGCTTCTGCTGCACACATAACACCCTGGCTGCAGTNACGCCCAGCACATCAGCCACAGCGCTGGCAGGCTGCAACGGCTGCAGGGCCTGCCAGCAGAGTCTGTGAGTAAAGCTAAGCAGGCTTGGCAGAAGCTACTGGTGGAGCGCCTGCACTACCTCAGGTCTGTCATTCTGCACCTATCCTTCCTAGAGACATATAGCCCGCCTGCAGGTTGTGTACATGTATGCAACCTGTTCTGCTGGCTAATGCTGTGCTATATTCTTTGCACTGCTGCACAGGCTGCAGTACAACAGACACATGACATATGTTGAGAGTGCAANTGTCACCAAGAACCGGAAAGGTAGCCATTGCACAGTCACACTCAGCTGCGACATCATGTGCTTCACCGCTTGGCTACAACTTGCAACAGCAGCACATGAGGATGCCAAGCAGCCCATCACCAACTACATTATGAGACCGTTACACAAGGGCACCAAGACTTTTGCCGAGAAACCCATGACTTCAAGTGCCATCTGGGCTAGGTTCACATTGCACCTAAAAAGCGCAGGGATCTACAATGGTGAAAGTGTACACAGNACTGGTTGATTCCAGCAATAACCTACATGCACTTGTTGAGAAAGTGCAGAAGTTCCAAGAGGACTTGGCAGATCTGCCAAACAGTCAGGCATGATGTACATGNGAAGCCAATCCAGCACTGAGATCCACTGAGTTGAGTTCAGGCCACATTATTTGTACACCTTTTGTCGTGGACAGGTGTAAGCCTAAGATCAGTTGTGATGGCAAATGCAAAGATATGGTAGGTTTTACTTCACCATGCAGTGCGCAGTCCACTTCATGTTCCCAGTGCTGAAGACATGTTGACGAAGCAGACTCTGCAGCAATATTTTGGACATTATGGTCGTTATGTGAGATTGCTCCAGACGCAAGTAGTAGTGCGCACTTAGCAATCCAGGAAAGCTTCAGCTTGCACCCTATGACTGCCCATGCCATATGACCGGCTGCACAAAGTATGGGTCGTCTTGCAGGCATGCATGTAGCGGCAGCTTTCCGGCCTGCAATACAAAGTGCTGCTCAACCGGGCTTGGCTCCAGGGGCATTGCCTCAGGGGCACTTGGCAGAGGATCTGTTTGTCATGTCACCTGCTGGAGGGATGGTGAGGCATCGCCTGATGCTGCAGCAGAGTACCCAGCAANCAAGCCCATCTAGGTACTCCTTTGCTCTGGCACGCACATCAGCAGGGAAAAGCTTTTCCGCTTCAGGAGCATCTAACAACTGCAGGTGTGGTCATGGCTGGTGCAAGCGTTCATGATAGCATACTAGCGTTCGAAGCAANTGCGGGCCTCCCCGGTGGACTGCAGCCCAATGACCACACATTTGCCCTCCTCCAGTGCCGCTTGGCTCATCCTCACCAGGCATGGGATCTGCAAATCACATGAACCAAGGTTCAATTCAGGGTTATGTTGTGGTGAATTATGACATAACACTGTGTACTATCTGCACATATGCATTCACTCTGTGGCAATTGCAGCTGCGAGTGGCTGTGTACAGTGCACGCTTGAACAGTGCAGCTCTGATGTACAGGTGTCTCAGCTCAAACTAGTAAGGTCAACAGGGAGCACCGACACGGGGTAGTCTTGCTATATGTAGCTTTCTGCAAGGGTAAGGATCGGCTCAGGATCACGCCACAGCATGACAGCAGCAGCAGCAGCAGCANTGGTTCAAGGCCTTCAGTAGGCGTCCCAAGCATGCTACTGGCTGCAAGCTGCAACCCATGAGATGAGCACAGGTACTGGTCAGTACAGTTCAAACATGCAAAGAACTGTGCGCTGTGTTGTGTGTATGGAATTGTGCAGGGCTCTAACATGTGGATCTCCAGGCATCAGCATGTGNTCAGTCCCGTGCCCAAGGTGTGTGCTTCTGAGGAGCAGCTCCTTAAAAGAATGTTCAGCAGGTCTGTGCTGGCAGACTGGTGTCTCGAGGTACAGGAAGACGCAACGGTGAGGCACTTACAGGTTTGAAAAGCCTACAACGGCCAAACGACAGAGTTGTGTACTCACCTTCCACAAGCTTCAAAAAATTGCGTGGCTTACCGATGCCGCAGCAGCTTGCTGGACTTTCACAGAAGACTTGGTCAGAACAAGCGCTTTGAAAATTCTCAAGACCTTATGATCTACAGCAGCAAGCTGAAGACTTCTACAGAAGCTCACGGTCAGCTGCAAGGCTGACGCTCTTGAAAGCATGATGCCGGAGATGATGATCATCGTGCAAAAGCCCATCGTAGAAACCAGCGCTCACCTTACTGCGTGGATCACAGCTGCGTGTGTATCGCTCGCGGGGGATCTCAAGAACCAAGCTTGGTTTCGGAGAGCAACTGGTAAATTTTGGCTGTTAACCTGGCTGTTAACATATGCTGCATGGTTCAAGGNCTCTGCATGACCACTCCAAACACACCCACTGCTAGCTAGCCAATCTGAACACTGTAGACGAAAGGCGACGTTTCGCCCAAGTTTCGCACGAGTACCTGATCGAACAGTTGCAGTTGAGTTTGAACAGGTGGGTGAGGTGAAGGTGTCTGCAGTTAACATTTGCATTCCGGGCAGTGTCTGGTCTGACCTGAACAGCGCTCTGTGCCAGCAGGAGGCTCATGTCCCGCCTGCCGCTCAGCTCCGTCAGAGACAGCTTTTGGGCGCTGGAAAACATGATGTTCTTGGCAGCCGTCACAATCTCAATATCCTTCTCAGCAGCTGGCACCTGCAGCAGCCATGTCACATGCTGTATGTCATGTATTGCATGTCACATGCTGTCTNCGTCAATTTTTTGTCTACTGCAGCCTAGCACCACCTGGCTGTGCAGCGGACCCGCACACAAACAGTCAGTCAGTCAGTCAAGCAATTTCTGCATTCGAAGTTGATTCACCGGCAGTCAGTATGAAGTCAGTAGTGTGTACAATAAGCATTAGTCGCAGTAATTTGCAAGAGCTGGCTTGCGGCATGTAGTTGATGTATTGGATTCTTTGCATCCATCTGTTGATCAGCTCACCCAGTGAATCCTATGATCAAAATCATTTCACAAGGCAGCTTGGAGTGCAGGGGCATGGCCAGCGACAGCCTTCATGGCAGAGCCAAGGCTGAGGGCAATTTCCTAGGGACCTTGCAGTACTGACGTTGAGCTGATCTGGGAGCTACAGGATCTACAGGGTATCTTTACTCCGTCTGAAACTGGCTCTGCCTTTGCTGTTGGTCTATTAAGCTGGTCAACTAAGCTCAGCGTCAGAACGGCACGCCCCCGCCTGAGACTCAAGNGGTCAGCGTACATAGCTTGCAGGCGTCTGGTCCTCATGTGTTGTAAATGTGACCACTCTACAATTCCTGCAGCAGGATTGCTAGTACAGAGTGTACGCCCCTGTACTGCATGCGTCTGTCTCCTAGATGAGTCTGGAAGCGTCAGTTGGTGACACTCATGATGCGCAGTTGCAGGCTCGGATACACTCTGCCTTGCCACTGCCTACTAGGACCCATCAAGTGGGTAGCGCTTGCCACCCAGACTGACCTCAAGTGGACTTGACTTGAGGGTTTGATCCTTGGCAGCGCCAGTGTCATGCCGCCTGGCTGTGGCGTGTGACTGTAGCAAGCTTTGCAGCTCAGCATTGCGCTCCTGCTCAGCCTGTAAAGCTGCCTGCATTCCACACAGCTTCCATCATGCATGGTTGCAATAGAGCTAACTTCATGCATGTTCCGCCGCATAAGCATCACCATACTGATAGCTTGATCCAAGCACGTCTGTATTCTGTACTCACTGCAATGTGATACATGCGCCAAACATTGCGATAAAGGGTCGGTGTGGATGTGGACTCAGTCGGGACTGGCAGGGTGGATTTGAAGCCCAAAGTGTGAGTGTTGTTATGTAAGCCAGTAATGCATGCACCTCAAGGCTTAGCCATACACATGCTTCAGCAGTGTGATACTGTGGCAATGGGCAACACATCGACCATGCTCATGGGCTGCAATGGACAAGGCAAATCCCCAACAACAGCACGGCAATGCTACGATTGCAACAGTACTCACAGCAGAGCAACTGTGATAGCATCTCATATACTTGACGTGTCTATGAGAACATGGTGCCTGCGGCCTGCATCTGCATACCTGTGTGTCTCGGAGCCGCTGGTCAGCATCAGTGAGCTCGCTCTGTAGGTCCTCAAACAGACCTGCTGGCTGCTCACTCTCACTTGCCTGATGCTGCTGCTGCTGCTAATGTGCTGTTGCTGCAACAGCCTTGCTGTTGGAGTCGGCATCTTCCGTCTCAAGTAGCCCTCTTTAGGTCCTGCTGCTGGTGCTGCCTGGTGTATACTGGCTAGAGCATCCTGCTTAGCCTGCAGCAAAAGCAGATGTTGATAACAACCCGATTGCTTCATTGATGTGCACCAAAGTGTCACGTGCATGCGATGCAAGCTTCAGTGACCTGTAGTATGTGCTTGTACAGTATCAGCNTGGTGTTTTGCAGCACCAAGTCGGCAGCTATTTGGGCTTGGTGCGAAACCTGTTCCCCTAGCAGCTCCCTGGCTTGCTCCTCTGCCTCTGTTTGCTCTTCTGCCGACTGCTCTTTTGAAACGCCGTGATAGGTGTGCAGTCTCAGGTCTCAATCCTGCATGTGAGCATGTGTATCATACATTCTNCAAATGCAGCCTGGCCCGCTGCGAGACTACACTGAACGGGCTGAGTACTTCTACATGGAAAGCTTGTACAAAGACTCAGTGGAATCCTTGACAAGATCCCTGAATGCCAAGCAACAAGTAGGGCCCATGCACCATTCAACTTGTCTGAAACAATATCCTCTGCATATGCTTTAATGAGGTGCAACTGCTGTGCTGTGCTGTGCTGTGCNATGCAGGTGATTGATGGCATATAGACTTGTGTCAGCGCATCCTTGTATTGGAACTGCTCTTTGACCCAACACCACTTGAGATTAGGTCGCAGCTAAGCGTGTACCGGTCAGATTTGCCAACCATGTACAAGCCTGTATGCAGCTGAGTTAAATGATCTGCCTGAGGTGTCTCCTTCAGTAATTCACTCTGTGCAGAAACCCAAGAAGGACCCGCCACAAGCAGCGCTTGATGCACAAGACAAGGAAAAGCCCAAGACCACCAAGGCTGAGCGAAGAGCTAAGCAAGAAGCTGAACGGGCAGCCAAAGAAGCTGGTATAGTGAAGGTAGGTTGAAATGTGCAGTCGAGCAGCTGTTACATAGAACCTGGTATCTCTTAGGCTCACATGCTCAAGAGCTAGAAAAGCAGTATCGTCGTGGTAGTTTGCGTATTCAACATGCTGGTGCTTCTTGGCAAGTTGCTGGAAATGTATGCTGAACACAAAAGGCTCAAAGTCAAGCAGTCCACAGACAATTGAGCAACAAAGTCAGGCCTCAGCTTAGCCATGAGAAAGCTTTTTGACTTAGCAAGCTGCTGACATAGATCTACACCCTCACAGCAGGGGTTTCCATGTCCACAGCAGAGCTCTGCTTACTCATATCAGGGATTGTCATTGTCATAGCAGGGACACATCAGCTCAGCAACTCATGTGGCAATGCAGGGAGGTAGTGGGGCAAAGCAAGGACATGACAGGCAGGCGCAGGCGCAACAACCACCAAGCCAAGCCCAGCTAAGCAGTCAAGCACAGCCAGGCCCCAGCAAANCCAGGCAGTGTCCAGATCTGCACGTGCACCAAAGCATTGCGTTCAAAGCTGTTGAGGCTGACACTCAGTGCCTTGAGCTCAGGCAGTTTAGCTCCAGCTCCAGCTCCAGCTCACACAGCTTTTAAATGTCCATGTGCACCAAGATGTACCACACAGAGCTGCTCGAGCTGGGCTCTGGGGCAGGATGAAGCCTGATGAAGCATCAGTAGCTGGGACACCCCTACTGTTGCATGCTAAAGCAGTGTTATACTTGCACTCTGGAATGTGCAAGTCGGCAAGATGCGGGCTGGTATTCTGCTTGGGACACAAAGATCTGCTCTTGCCGTGCACATGAGAGCACTGCCGAACAGCTCAAGCAATGCCGATGTGTCTAGCCTGCGATGCAAGCTAGGTCCGGTCAGCTTGAAAGTATATGGCATAAGCACCCTTCAGCTGTGTGTATCTTGTGAAGTTGATACTGCACTCAGCCGATACTGCGTTCAGTTGGTGTGAAGAGTAAGCACGGACGGTCACATAGCCTGTATGGTGAAGCCGCGGGCTGCCGTTTACTGGGCTGGGAGCAGTGCAGCAAAGTACAGAGCAACTGTAGAAGATTTACTGCCTCACAGCAATCAAGACAGTCAGCTGCAACCATGCAGACCCATCCACGGATGACAAGGTCACAAAATGTTGTTGAGGGAAGAAGAAGGTAGCTGCACGTAGTGAGCCAGTCCACTCTAGGCTGCCTATTGTGCTTGTGCCTACAGTAATCAAGACCAGCAGCATGGCATATTTGGCAANTCCTCTTCTTGGTCATGGTGTTGCCCCTGCTCGCAGAACGCTACAAAGCAGACTACCAAAGGGATCGATGCCCTGCAAACGAAGTTACCTATACGCCTCCACTCATTAGGGTTTTTCGAGCGTTGGGGGTTTCATGCTAACACTTAGGGATGTGGCTTGCACCGAAACCATCAACCACCTTGCGCAAGTGCTTCACTAGAAGTCGCTGCGCGGAAGCATCGCGCACAGGCTGAGCACCCCAAATTTAAGTTGCTTGTGTTGATAGTGTTGCACTGATGTGTCAGGCAAGGCAAGCGACAATTGCATAGGCGGATCAGACTGCATGCAGACGCGAACCAGGTCCGGAAATATACTCGAGGCTGGTCGACCTGGTGACAGATGAAAGAAGCGGGTGCTAGGTGGCCACTGTGTTGCTGTCGGTCCCCAATGTTTACTTTTTGTCGCTGATTAGTCGCAAGCTGTAGGGACCGGCGACCTCTGTTTGGATCCTCATCAAGCGCATATGGTCAGGTACGTCTGATAGACGCAGCTGTGTTTCCAGCATGTCTGAAACCTCAGTGCCACAGGCCGCTGCATCACACCCTAACGTGGACCCTGAGTCATTGGAACGTGAAAATGATCGCGATATTGAGCGTATGGGAGAACGCACAGGCCTGCTGAAGCAGGTCAGCTGATTACAGCCTAGTGAGCAGGCCCCTGGTGCAGCGAAGTTTCTGTACGTTATGTCGCATTGCAGGTAACCTCTAGCATCAAGGATGAGGTTGAGAAAAGCCACAGAGCACTCGACTCCATTGTGAGTCACTTGAATACACATCATGCAATGCTTCAGCACTCATGCAGTTTGTATTGCAGTCTGTAATCACAAGTTCATTTTGTGCGTTTGTAGGCTGGAGACATGGGGTCTGCAAGGATGAGCCTTGGGGCAACAGTGCACAGGTTCAAAAAGGTAAGACATGCCGTAGGTTAATTCTGGCAAATTCATCGCATCCTTCACAACATGCACTGGATACCAGTGAGCTAGCCTGTATTTTGGACTGCGTAAGGTTTGAGTGCATGCGCCTTTGGATCTTCCCACTTGAAGCAGCCTGCAGCAGTAAGCTCTGTGCAACATGCATCTGTATATGCAGTGCCTGAATTCAGGCAGTTAGCCTGTAAGGACACTGTGCTACTCAGGTGTTTGAAGAGCCTCAGAAGAAGCAGTTGCTGTACTGGGTGGCAACAATTGTTTTGGTGCTTTTCCTGTTGTATAGCTTAATTAAATGGACCGCAAAGTAAGGCCACAAAGCACGACCGACTATAGCTAGTGACTTAACAGTTGCAAAAGCAAGATACATAAACAGCTGTGACGCAGTTGACAGTATCAGCAAAAAGATTGCATCATACCTGAAGTAACAGGAAGCATTACGGAACCTGCTAAAAGGACCGAACTTTCACTGCAGAACAAGGCAGAACAGTAGTGTACATACATCACTCATCACGTCCAGTCATACCTCCAGTGACCTTACTGTGCATCATACACATTAACCATTATGCAGAGTAGTAAGCAACTTGAGATGTCCTGCCCATCAGACAGCACTCCTCGCGGTCTTCAGCTTCAAGATGCAGGATCACCTTTTCCATCATGAAAAGCATGTCCTTGCTGCGCACCATTTGACTGCAGCCCTGAGATCTGACCCCGCAGATACACATTCTCCACCTGCTTTTCTCTCAACTGATGCTCCAGCTCTTTAACACGTGCCTGCAAAGCCCGGTGTACATCTTGCACCGTCATGCATCTAATCTTGCAGTATGCAGCGCAATACAATATGAGGCAGGCCAGCGTTCTTGTCAGCACAGCAGCCATGCATGATAGGGATCTAGACCAGTGACATGCCACACAGCAAGCAAGAGGTTCATAACAGACACTTGTGCAGTAGGACATCCCAGGTGTCACCCACACAAAGCGCAATGAGGTGCAGTTTTGCAAGAAGCGTCTTTGTAGAACATGCAGAAGCATGTTGCAGATCTTGCCACCAGCCTCAGCAGCATGTCCATCCTTCAAAGCAGGAACAAAATAGTCATGTGTGACTACGTCATGTCAATGTACATGTCACATGTGATGTCTTCTATGTCNCAGCAGGCACAACACCCGTTGCCTTCTTGCATTCAAGAAGTCCCTGCCTTGGTACTGGAGGAGACCTACCATTCCATCACAAGCACACTCCCCACCAATGTACAGATTGATTACCAAAATTGTCATTCTACGTGATTTCGTTTGCAATGGGAACAAACTTCAACTTTGCTGTGCAGCCTTGACAAAACATGTGTGGCATGAACACAGCAAGATGTTGCATACAGCAGCCGTGCACACAGATAGCCAAGCTGTGCATCAGTCTAGCTGTGCTTCAGCCAAGCAACACAGCTCTCCTGCATGATGCACACAACAGACACAGCAAATGAATTGTCCATGGCTAATATGACAAAATGTTACGTATTGTATTGATGTGCAATTTCCATCTTGTTCTCGCAAGTTGTCAACAACAAGTTGACCGCTGCAATGCAGATGCTGCAGTCTCTGATATGCTCAGCTAAGACAGGTCNCTGCTTCATGTGACACATGCTGGTCTGCTGTGTTGTGATCCTTGAGTTATGTGTTGAGCATGCCTTGCTGGCCGAGGAGTTATGATCTGTGGCCTCATCTGGAAACAAAATATGATAGTCACAGTGATGTCTGACAGCAAAGAGCTGTGCATAAATTCATGGTTATACAACTAAATAGCGCATGCAGGCTCCCATGTATCAGTGCACAAAAGCACCCTGCTGTCTCTTGCCTCACTGCATGTGACTAGTTTGAGACCACAATTGTTGTTGTGCATCTCATTGTGTAGGATAGGTCACCTGACAGTGTTGTACTTGACTGCCCCAAACATCCCAATGAACGTATACAGCAGAAATCCTATCAGGCCCACAGTGAAGCCAATGCCACCCATCATGATCCATCTGTCCCAAAAGCGCCTGCAGAAGCCATTAAGAAGATTGTGTCTTCATTCAATGCCGAACACTTTGCTGTCCGCATGTTTTCGGCTGTCACAGCTCATAAAGTCTTCACGCTACCTCCAAGATATACAGGCTGTTGCATGCATGACTTTCAACTCTGCAGATGCAAAAGTTCGCGCGTCTGGTTTGTGCTGATCAGCGCATGTTTGTATATCATGTGTGCAACTTACCCATGCGGTTGCTGCGCAAGCCAGGCTCTGTATATCTGGCTGTTGATGGGCAAGTAGTCTATGCTTTCCACATCATTGAGCCGTTGTCGCTCTTCCCGTGTATAGACGTGATTGACTCCAGCGCTTTGCACATCACGGCCACGATGAAACAGGCTACGAAAGGTGAAGGGTCGGGAGGATGGCCTGTGTAGGTAGTCATCAGGGTCTATGGCGTCTGACTGGTAGCTTGTGCTCTCTTCTTCTGAATGCATGTTGAAGTGATGACGGCCATAACTTTCGATATCTGCAGCCCAGAGCACTACACTGGTCAGCCAGGCCAGCTGTGCAGTGGTTGGTGCGAGTTTGCCAGGAGAGCAAGCTACAAAATCCCGTCCAAAGTACCGTCAGTGCCTCTCCCAGGCGAAGCTCCCTCGCCTGGTAACGGAACTAGGGGTACTCGTAAGTGAGGACTTGAGATCGACTGCTCCATCTCTGTTGTGTACTCTAAACCATGTACAGCAGTGGTGCGTCCAGTCGCACATGCTTCTTTGCCAACCTTGTAGCCACCAGCGACATGGCTTGTACAGTCGACACACCTGCACCCAGCAAAGCTGTGTTGAGTAGACACATTGCTGGTATCCAGTACTCACGTACCGGAGCTCTGACACAGGCTTGACAATCAGACAGGCTTGACAATCAGATAGGCTTGATAATCAGACAGGCTTGGCAAAACCATTGACTTTGTGTCACCCTGCAGCATCAGTGTCACTTGCTTCTCAACATGACCTGAGTGTAGCGTTGAGGCTCCAACCAAGTAACGCCTGATATGAGAGCAACGCATGCATTGCCAGCCTGACTCACTGCTACATCTTCAGGTAGGATCTCTGGGGGGCGCTGCAGACAAGGACTCCTGCTTCCAGTGCCCAGCCTGTGCCATGCCTCTGACCGCCGCCCAGATCTTCACATCCTCCGCTCTCAAGAAGGCCCGAGGCCAGCAGGATGGCTCAGGCAAGGCTGCAGGCAGCAAGGGGGGGCAGAAGCCCNTGCTACATCAATGTACAGACTGAACACCTCAAGTAAAATTGCCTCCCACCTTTCCCTGGGTGCACCTGTATACTGACCTTGATGTCTGGAAAGTCTTCTCTGAGCTGGGGCCTGGGCTCATCAAGAGTTGGCCTATCGTGCTTCTGAGCTTCTCTCTTGCGCTCAGCCTCCTTCTCTTGAGCCTCTGACTCTCTGTGCTCGAGGATGCGAGTTGCTGGGCACCAAGGGCGGCGCATCTCTCCATCTGCATCCCGGTAGCCAGTCTCAGCAATCTCTGCATCCTCATCACCATCATCCTCCACCTTCGGCGTCCAGACAGACGCAGTCAGTGAACAGAACATAGCAAATTACAGTGCAAATGGATCAGCATGCATGCATTGCCAAAGGTGTCTCTGTTGTCAGCATCACAAGGATGGATGACAGGTCACTATTTGGCAACAGGGAACAATCGTGTTTATATGTTCTATACGCGAGCACAGCCTGGGTGTGTTGAGGATGGAACACGGTCATAGAGAGTGCACATGCA
Organism: Trebouxia gelatinosa; assembly: GCA_000818905.1. Lineage (NCBI taxonomy): Eukaryota > Viridiplantae > Chlorophyta > Trebouxiophyceae > Trebouxiales > Trebouxiaceae > Trebouxia > Trebouxia gelatinosa. The sequence goes on from KN805358.1 coordinate 2,434,564, forward strand.
CCTGAGCTGCTGCATCTGGATCTATGCCGCTTTCTATCAATTCAGTCCGCAGCTGTTGCTGCAGGGTTGGTAACACTTGCCTTGCAGCAATGCTTTCTGATGGAGTGATGCTCTTCCCGTCCTACAGTGCAAGACTCATTGGCTGAGGTGTTGTTTGCAAAGGCTGTGCACGCTCTATCAGTGCCACCTGATGTTGCTAGCACTCTTACCAGTTTCTTCAGCTGTGCTAAGGTGCCCACAATGTATGGCCTGTAGCTATGCCACTCTGCACATGGGTTGCCAAACAGGTACAGCTCTCTGAGGTGCTCATTGCATTGCAAGCTGGCAATGGACAGCAGCCCTGCTTTGTCGAGAAAGTTGACAGTTAGGTCAAGCTTTTGCAAGGATTCACATCTCTGCAGGTTCTGCACTTTGGTCAGGTTGTTGACTGCAAGGTTGAGGTACTCAAGTTCCTGCGGAACAGAGGCGACTGCTACAAACAGGGCCATGTGCATCTGCGCACTGTGCAGTGCACAGCGAAAACTGCACCTTCAATTTGTGCAGATTTTCCAACTTCGATATGAGATTGCTCTGAAGGTACAGAATCCGCAGGTGTTTGCACAGGTGGCCGAGTAACTCGATCTTTTCAACGTTGGACTGGTGCAGAGAAAGCTCCTCCAGTGTTGCAAGAATACCATCGTTATGCTCCGCGCGCTGCAGGCAGAGGATTGTAGTGGGTAACAATGTCGCGCCTCTGCGCGAATCGAGTTGCTGTTACCTTGCGGACCAGGGCTTCTGTGATCCTTGTCATTTGTGTAAAATCGCGCAAGCGCTNGCAGACTACATGAACACCACACCTGACAGCATTGTGGCAGTCAACCCCCAAGAAACCATCACAGTGGGTCCCACACCGCTCTGTCATGCCTGTGTTCATATTTGTGACTGCACTGATGCCAACTTTGCCTGCACCATTGCATGCAGTACCTGCAGGTATCAAGCCGCTTGAGTGTAGTTGACAATGCATACAAGGTGCAGGTTTACATGTATCAGAAGCTGTATGACCGTGCAAAAGCTTACACTGCATGTTGTCTGTTGCCAGCAGCTTCGAAGTGCAACAGCCATGTGATGGCCTGCGCAAAACCTCTGCTTGTGTCTTGCATGGTGCAGCATATACATGTGCACATACACACAGANGCATGGGCACAGCCAGGACTTGCGCTGAACCCCAATTGGCATGCTTGTGTTGTTTCAACATCAATGCTTACCTCGTGCACGCCTTTGTGCAGCACGCGCAATGCCCTCATTGGTTGCCCTGTCCAAAAGCTGTGCTCTGTGAGGGTCAAGTTTCTGAGGCAGCAAAAAGTAAATTGGTTGTCTAAAGCAAGGTGTCAGCATCAACTATGTCACAGAGACAAACATTGTGGGGCTGCGTCCAATTGTGTGCACATGGACTTAGCTTGCTGAGAATGTGTTCAAAGCTTGGTTGATGGCAGGCATGTCAGTCAACACTGAAACCAGCCACATGGTCTGTTTTGGGTACAACAGGTCAGCAGGATGAGATGCTTACTTGTAACGTCATGCGGTACTTCTGACGTGGAACCTTGGGCAGTCTTTGCCACACCTCATTGGCGGTCCATATGTCCTGTATACACAAGCCCATTGTGAACCTGCATGCGCCTCCAGACATGCTCAGGCCTGACGGTCAAGATTTGTCTGTATTACAACACAGGCAAACTGTTTTGTTTACACCAAGTCTGTCAGCCTGCACAGGCCCACACCTCTCTGCAAAGCACATCCACAACTGCATCAGCATCCATGATCTCTTCTGGATGCAGTTGAAGATATCCTATTTCTGCTCTGATCATCTCATCAAGTTCATCATCTGGCTCACTGCATTGGAGCGCACGCACAATTGTACCATCATCCATGATGTCTTTCTGGATAGTGTTCAAGGTGATCCCTGTCTGCCCTGGTCATCTCAGCTGGTCCACAGGCTGGCTCTGCCTCACCAAATGTGTCCTGCAATGCAAGACATCCCATGTCCGGGANAAGTCAGTATGGGCGATATGACAGACACAGGTGCAGAATCATCCGTAACTTAGGCTAATCGTTGGTAGCTTAGGCTGATACAAGACAAGGTCACCAATCACACATCCTAGACATTCCTGTTGCTGGCAAATGACCTGTTGAAAGCACTGCAGGGCCTGTTCGGCACTTGAGATTTACGATAGACTTGACAGCACGCCCACTGGCAACTGTGTGGCGACGAAGGTCGAGCTAGGCATAACCATGCAGTATTGTAGCGTCTGCAAAGAAGCTGACCTGGAGCTGAAGAAAGCCTCCCCTTCTTCATACAAGTCCTGGGCCAAAGCCTGTTCCAGAATGACTGTGAGTCTGAAGCCCTGGGGAACGCCTGGACTGCTGAGCCCTCGCCAGTACTCACGAAACATTTCCTGAGGCAGTGCCATGTGCAGTCAGTAGTGGCACAAAGCAAGTCCAAGTCAGCAGTGTGTTGTCAGGCAGCACCCGGACTGGTAGCGCCATCATGCATTGCATAAAACATGCTCACCTGGACATCATCATCATCAGCCACATCGACCAGCACATCTGTTCCAGGGGACAAGTACTTCAGGGCAACATCAGACTTCAGCTTCTCACACATCTTGTACATCAGGTCTGAGTATCCTAGGTCAGATGTCACAGTCTGGAAGAGGCGCCTGCCGCCTTCATAGCCCCATTTGCCGTGGTTCTGTGCAACAGTATTCCAGGTGTGTGGCAAGGACATAGAGGCTGATGTACACACAAGAAAAGACTATACAAGTTTGTGCAAAGTACCTCCTTCAGCCTGCCGTCCACACATATTTGGACCTTCACCAGCTCAGGAGCCCCTACTGCCATAAGTGACAAGTCAGAGTGACACGAATAATTCCGGCTAGGAGCCATTGCCGCAGGGCTCAAGTGTGTTGGTAAGACATGGCACTCTGGTCGCATGAGCAGGGTGCAGCACCCTGCTGGTGTTGACCTAATACATGGTGGCGAAGTTGGAATCTCTCCCCAAGTAGGGAAAGGTAGCGAAAGNTCTGCCACCTGTGACACAAGCAACACCGTTGACTGGCTAACAAGCAGCATCTCATTCTGCTTCTGGACATGTGCCCTACCAGGCCTCTTCCAGCAGTCCAAGTTGAGGGCTGCAGGGCTTCACAATGATGTGTAAAGCTTCCTTGCTGCATGCTGAAGGGCACAACCATGCAGCTGTAACAGTGATGCAGCATTGTGTACTGCAATAGCCTGCACGGTTGTGGTCGGCAAGTCACTCCTGTGACCGATGTTGAGTGCTTGTGCTGGACAGACATATATAACTTGCATGAACCCCTTCCACATGGGCTTTGAGGAGCCTTCAAGGANTTCTGTTGATGACCGGGCGCAATAGTTTAGGCCTCACTTTTCAAACTTTGAGCCTGAATTTGGGGTTTGATTTCGACCAATGACAGCGTTTCGTAGCCGCCGGAACCAGTTAAAATAACCGCAGTTGAGACAGCAGCTGGAAGAGCAGTCTCATACACCTGCTCGGTACGCCGTGGGTTGGAACAACGCAGCAGAAGGCTCTCGCAAGTTCGACCAGCGAGGGCAGGTAAATGTCTGAGGCAGACTTGGGACGGACATGCAACCTGTGATCACTTTGTCANTTGTGCTCCCCTGATTGGTGTTGTGGGCTGTCGCAATGACCTTAGTGGGCTGCTGATTGGCACAAGTGCCATAGTCTGATATGAATTTGCCGAGGGCTGCTGTGATACTGTATTGGGCTGCTGTGGTTGTGCGGTAGAGCTGATGTATCAATGCCCTATCAAAATATAAAAGTGCCAAGTGCTGACATGCTTTGACGCGGCAACAAACAAAGTCACACGCAAGCTTAGGTTGCAACAAGACAGTTTCTGTATAGCATGCAACAATGCTGTGCACCATTCTACCGCTTCATTCTTGGGAGCCACCCGGAGGGTCTTTGCAGAGCGCAGTGGTGGGAGTGNGAAGTTCCTAGCTGTTGATATTCAAAGCGCGTTTTCCTACCTGTTGATCATGCATGCTCATGACAGCAGGCACCCTAACACACTACACCAGACTCATGCAGACCTACGGTGGTCAGCTAGTGATGAATCATACATATACATGTATACAAGTCCATGCTTGGTGCCCCAACTCTAGGCGCACATATGAAACACCTAACAATTTGCTAGACTCATAAGTCTTTTGACAAATGCTAGCCATACTTGTCCCACAACGTTCTCACACACTTGAATGNGAACCGTGCATCAATGTGTCACAACCAGAATGAATCGTGTCACATGTCAATGTAAACTGTAACAGACGCTAGTAGCCTCAACTGATTGCAAAGCACTTGCAAACACTTGCAGTCATCAGCGAAGGTGAAGTGGTGCTTGTGTAGACATCTCACACATGGGCATGAGTCTGCTGGGCGTGCATGGATTGGCAATCAATCATGCAAAGCACCTGGAACTTGCTGCCAGGAACACAATCTATACATTTCAGGACAACAGGTGATACCAACCTGCAGTTGCAGGGTCTGACTGCTGCCTGCCTGCTTCCTCAAGCAGANGCAGGTCAGCCAACAAGACAAATCGCCTGTAGTACAAGTGGCAAGAAGATCAATTGTTCACATACCTGTAAGGCTGTAGTAAGGGCGGTGATGGTGGCAGCATCCAAGTGGTTGCTGGCCTCATCCAGCAGCAACAGGTTACAAGGCACCAAGGCAAAGGCCGCAAGTGCAACTCTAGCCTTCTCCCCTCCGCTGAGATCACCTAGGAGGAACAAGTATACCAGTGACATGTCTACAAGGCAACAAAGGTGAAGAGGGTCAAGATTCTTGTCCTTAATGAGATCACCTTCAGTGAACAGCTACATGACTGACACAGCCGTTAGGCAAGTGACAAAGGTTAAGCTCCACATCCATGACTCAGTTCGCCTACACAGGACAGCTACACCAAGAACTCAACTGGAACGAAAACGGCGAGGGTAGCATGCTGACCAATGAATGCTTAGTTAGGAAGGTATGCTGTCAACAAATCCCACAAAGGTGCATGCTAAGCATGCTGCAAGCACTGANTTAGCAAAAGGCTGCGGCTTTGCAGAACCAAAATCTATCTTTTCAACCGGCAGATGTAGTTCCTCAACATACCGCTCATTGTATTTGACCTGCGCATGAGCAGACAAGTCAATGCTTGGCTGGCACATATGGCAAACGCTGCATCACTTGTATGCTGCTGGCTTCTTCTTCATTCTTATACTTGTCTCATAACAGAGAGCACAATTGCATGTTAGTCACCACCGTCATGCAGAGTTGCTGCAAGTCAACTTGATTGATCTGACAAGATGTACCTTGTGCTTTCCATTCTCCTTGTTGAATGACACAATGTGGCCCAGGTAGTACTCTGCTTCATTGCACCAGCATACCCACACTGACCTCCCCACAATGTCAGAGCTCATGCGCTCAGCTTGCCGCTTGAGCCATGCTAGCAGTGTTGCTTTGCTACCTTCGCCCTCACCAACAACATGTATACTTTCTTTCCATTTCTTGCTGAGCTCCCTGCCTGCCACCTTCTCAAAGTTGGAGCAACTCATGATGCAACCGCCTTGACTGGCATCCACCAGTGGAAGATTACGGTACTCAGGGTTTGTGCATTGAATGAACAGGTCCCGGTCATGACCACCCAGAAAGTTGCCTTGCAGACCATTGCAGTGCACTTCGCACATGGAGCTGTAACCAAGCTTCAAGACAGGATGCAGGTTGCTGAGTGATGACATTGGCTTGCTGGATCGCCTGGAGTTGGCTTGCTGGTTTGTGGACCTCTTCAAGCATCTGGGGCTGGGGCCTGCAGAAGCTNGTCAACCAAACATCGCTAGTACCTGGTGCAGCGAGCATGGATCACTGCTTGTTGACGCTGACACCTGCATCAGACATCTTGACCTGCTTAACCCAGTAAATGAGGCCTGCATATTGCAATGCAGGCACAATGTACGGCAAGAGCAAGCAGCCACGCACCACGCAGTGCATCAAGGCACAACATGCACTGCACTTGCTGAGACTCAAGCTGATGCAGCTGCTGGGCACTTCATACCTTCATATAGATCAGGCCAAGCACTTCAACACCAACGTGAGCGTCCATCTCAAACATCTCATAGAATTTGCCCATCTTGAACAGCATGGTGCTGTCAAAGTGACGTGCTTTGAATTCCCACCTGCAACCAAAATTTGGTGACCGCACAAGTTTGATGCCTGAACACTGCTTGTGTGATTGACACAGGCTATTATGCTGTCATCTGAGGTTGCAGACTTTGCAAAGGAAAACTTGGGTATAGTGCTGCAGCATGTGTCAGACAGGGACCTGGGTCCAGTCAATACAGATGAGCAGAGACTGTACATCATGATATGCCTCATGGGTGCTATATCTCTTGAAGATCAATAGGTAGCGAGGTCGTACGGCTCATGGCTGGTACAGATTTTGTAGGCTTCAGCAACATGACACAGCAGGTTGCANACATTAGCTCTGCAGATGAGCTATGGAGACTCATTTGTCGTGCACTCACTTACATCATTTTGGTACCCAGCACTTGCATGTGACTCTGGCCAGACCGTAAGCAATGGTAGCTGCTGCAGGGTTGCACACCCCTTCACTACGCTGTAGCCAATCAGCAGGGGGATGCTGTCAAGCTGCTATTGTCCCGTAAGGTGGACGTCAATGCCGTGGATGTCAAGGTGAGCTTACCAGTAGTNTTTGTTGAGAGGGACTGCTGGTATGTTTCTCTTACCTCTTTCTTCAGTTGCACACAGCAAATGCTCACCTAGCACGCATTCATTGCGAGTTGGCACTGTGCAAACTTCTAGTTGGCTCGACTCTAGTTGGCTTGATGCAACAAGCAGGAAGGTGTTGCAGAAAATGCTACTCAGCAGTGCTTGACACAACATGCTACTGGTAGGTGGCAGCTGCTTCCAAGCGGCGGCCGTCAACCCGGTCGGTAAGCACTGCATGCAGACACACATATCTCGCCAAAGTCAGGTGCTGCCTGGCATATTTGCTACACTCTGCACAACCTGTTCTCACACCAGCAAATGCCGAGCCGCTTTGTCTCAATGTTGTACGTATACAGATGTAGCAGCTGCGCTACACAGCATATCATATACACCTGTGTCAAACTACTGACACAAGCTGATTGCTTGGCATCTCATACAGCCCTATCAGCAACGTCTGGTGTCCATTGAAGCATTTGTCCCACACAATGAGCCTTTGCCACTTGCATCGGTCCTATAGTCATTCTTTACAGCTTGCTGGTTCAGCTGCATTGACTTGTTGCCTTTCTTGACGCATCTGCATTGACTCTGCATGCAAGTACACTCATGTGCCAGCTCTGCCTGGCTGCCGTCATAAACGCAGCTGTCCAGCGTCACGGCAAAGCTTCAATGTGCTGTGGGCAGGATGTGTGCTTGTCTCTGCCAATACACCTGAAGTCGACATTTGCAGCCCCATCCATTCCTGCCACAAATCGACCTGACTGCAGCGCCTTTGCTTGTGTGCCTGCTGCAGGTGTCATGAGCGTCTGTGCTCGCTGTTGAAACGTGACAGCGGACTCACCAAAATTACCAAAGCCGACAGTTAGTGCTGCTGGAGTCTGGCTGTGGGTTGCTTCCTCTGTCCTGGTTAGACCCTGCCACAGCTTATGATTGCAGCCGCAGCTGACAGTCTGTAAATGCCTGCTGCCAATGCCTGCGGTCAATGCTGGCTGCCAATGCCTGTAGTCAATGNATCAGCCGGGTTTGGGGTGTGTAGCATGCTCATACGGGCTGTGGCGCCTCACATGCAAGGCCAGGCTGTCACCCTGCGCCGCCTTGACCCCCGCCAGGCAAGCCTACTGCTGCCAGCCTGCTATACATGCGCTGCGCCGTTTCCATGACTGCAGATGACATACATGCACGCTGTGCATGCCCACAAGATCACTGCTCACATGTGTTGCCATCACACGTCCGTCTGGTGGAACCCTTGTATGATTTGGCAGCTGAGGATGTAGACTTTGGTGCTGCTCAGCTTGCCTTTCAGGACTGAGGATGTGGTGTTGCTTTGCTGACCCAGACATCAACTTCTCACACCAGGCATATTGACAGGCATCACCTGCTAATGCTGGTTTGCTTGCAAATGCTATGTGAGANCGGATGTAGTTGATGTACACAACGATGCAGCTCTACAGCAACCGAGCAGACTGTTGCGAAACCCTCTCTCAAGCAGACAACCATTCATGCCTTTGGCCTGAGCAAAGAGCAGGGCAATCAATTCAGGAAAGCTGTTGCGATCTTCTTTGCGGAGGCTTCAGACTGCAGCTTTCCTGAAATCAGTGCCCTGCTCTTCATTGCGGCCAAAAGCTCCAATGGTTGTCTGTTTGGCAGAAGCTTTTGCANGAGCAAACGTAGAGCAAACGTGCAACTGGTCAGCAACACAGCCAAACTCTTGTCAGCTCACATAAAACCCAGCTCATTGTGGCTGACAAATTACTGACGCCCTTGCAGCAATTGCGTCAATTCCAAGTCATGTCCTGCACACATTTACCTACGCAGTCTTTCCAGGTGCTGCATGATCTCATGCATTCTCTTCCGGAGTTGCTGTTTAGCTGCACCANCCCTCCAGGGTCTTGAAAGCAGCATACTCCATTGGCGGGATTGCAATCTGCAGCTCTTGCAGGAGCTCGTAGTGAGCCACCACCTGCCATCACACGCCACTGTGGTTTAAAGTGTGCACATGAGATACCAGTCCTAACAAGCTTGGCAACGTGTAGCGCTGTTGGCTATGCCTTGATAGGTACNCAACAGGTGCTGCACTGGATGGAAGCTGCTGTGTATTGGTGAAAGGCCCTGCAGCGACTGGGAACTGCGGAGAGTCGCCTGGGTGTGCCTTGTTGGCAAAGGCGTCATCAAGATGCTGCTGCACACTCTCAGTGTATATGCCAAAGACATCAGCTGTTGTAACCACCTGCAGAGATGAACAGAAAGCGGTCAACAAATGCCGCGTGCTGCTTTCACAGTTGTCATGACCGACACCTACACTGACAGCCCCTGATTTTGATTTTTCTGGTTGCAGTGTTGGGTGGATGGATCATGCCGNTTCCACAAGGCATCCAAAGCATGATTGTGAGTCACGACATGCACATGCCCAATATATGTTCACCGAAATATATGCCCATGTCTTCAACTCTATCTTGTGTTAGCGGCTGGCTGGTGTTCAGCTTCACANAATGCAGGTACTGGTGCCACCCTCATACATAAGTCAGCTGCATTGTAACCTGTGCCCCCCCAAAGGTGCTACCTAGCCTTTNAGGCTGGAACTTGCCTGCAACACCAGGCCAAACTAACATGCTCAGCTATCATAGCTCGTCTGAACGCGAAACTATGCAGCGTGCCTTTTGCTGCGCTTTTCCAGAAGGCAACGCAACCAGAGCCGCCTCGTCCTGCCTGAATCTCGACCCGCAAACGATCAACGTAGTGACCTTTGCCAGTGCGTTCGGTGTCGAATGCTGCTGTGCTATAGCCTGACCCGACTAGGTGCAACAAGCTACTGTGCTCGAACAGAAGCTTGACATCAGGCTGTGGTATCACGCGCACTGCACAGAGATGCGGTAGTGCGCACGAAGCTGCTTCTGCAGCTAAGGAACTCGTGCAGGTCCGCAACAATCGCGTCTGGCCTTTCAACCTGGCAAACGGCATGCATAGGTTGCTACGCGTCAAGCGAGCATCAGGACTGACTTGTGTCGGTGCTAGTCTGGCGATCCCCTGGACTGTCCATCCCAGTCGACCTACCTTGCCTGCCATAGAATTAGTCAATAGCGAAGTTGTTGTAGAGCACAGCTGAAGCAGACCTCGGTTCAAGGACTTCCTGGCGACTCTTAGACCAACACACGGTCACCGTACCAGCTGGTTTTGATGTCTACGCCCTGCTGTTGTTGCTGTGCAATACACGCAACAGGCATCCGCAGAAATAACGTCAGCTGTAGCGTGCAGCGCCTTGCCAAAAACCGCATGTCACCAAGACCAAAATCCATTGCTAGGTATGACGCAACGTTTGCTAACACGCCGCCAAGTGTGGGGGCAGTAACGGGAGAAGGTCGGCTAAACAACGACAAATCGCCTGTTGACGTTGATCAGCTTGTGTCGGATTTNTCTTGCATCATGATGATCCTGCCAGCATGATGGTGCTGTACTATGCAAGTGTGCTGTTGCAGCGGGCAGGCAGGGCTGTGGCTATCAGTATACGGTACATCCTGCTATTGTTTCCTNATTTCAAGGAGGTGTGTGCCGTGCAGACATTGGCTGTCCACATATGAGGAATCAGGTGCAGCTGGCGACCTGGCATCAGCTGATGATCACCAGTTGCACAATGCCCTCATGCAGACAGGCCTGGTCTTGTCTGCAAAGAAGGTGTATTTCTTGAAGAAGGTCTCAAACGGTGGCCCAGCAGATGCATTACGTACATTGCTTGCAAATTTGTTTCAGGACAAGTCAGGGGTCAGACGTGCTGAAGTGATGGATGCAGCTCGTGCTGAAGGCTTGAGCATTTCTGACAGCATTTATCAGAAGGTTATTAAGGAGCTGTGTGTGTCTAGGGGCAATATTTGGAGTCTTAAAACTGGTTCAAACTAAAGCTTGCTGTGCATGGTGGCAAACTGCCCATCTGGAGTGCATACCGATGCAGGTCTCATCCACATTTAGGTTGTTCGGTAGGCTACCGTCATGCGCTGTATCATATGCATAGCAAATCAACCACTTAGCACAGCTAGACAATGTCCAAAACAGTAGCATTTGGGTAGATTATATGTTTGAGATGTTGTTTACTAGACACTTGATGTACACCCAGCAAAAGTCATCAGTATTGTTGATTGAAATTTGCTCACACCCTGCTTATGATANTATATCAGCGCAAATCCATGAGCATGCAGACTTGTGGGGATTGTGATGGCCATGCTTTCTTTCCATCCTACAATGCTGTGTTACAGGTTAGGCAGTGCAGGAAGTGCTGTGGCAAATCATATGTATGGCATGCAACATTGTAAGATTCTAGCAGTGCTGGGGTGGCCAGGGGGCACGGGGACGTGCAACAGGGTATTTGTGTCCTATGCTGAGGCTGAGTAAAGCACAACATCTGCAAAGCCNGGGTGATGTACATGATGTGTGACATGTTGTATGCGACGTTTAATGTGTGACACTGTACAAGTTGACTGCAGANGCCACATCATGACTACTTCCATGACTCAGTCAACCCACAGAAGAGCAATGGCGGCCAGCGAGTGGCTACAATGCTGATGTACTTGACCACTGTCGAGGAAGGAGGGGAGACGGTCTTCCCCAACGCTGCTGAAAAGGTGCAGGGTGATGGCTGGAGTGATTGTGCCAAGCGTGGAATGGCTGTGCACACCACCAGAGGAGATGCTCTCCTCTTCTTCAGGTATGCTGCTGGCTGCGATGTGGTAACTGNTCCTGCCTGTGTCGAGCTGCTGATGCCTCAATATATACCAGATCACCTTTGAGCTTCACAAGGAGTCGGTGTTGCTGTTGGCATTCGAACCGACGGTGAACGAGAGGTGAACGAGCTCCCGAAGATGACTCGGCATTGACTACCTGCAGCATGCTATGCTATGCTTTGCGCGCANGGATGTGATCAGCCAAGGTCCCAGCTCGCATGTTAAGCCAGATGGGTACACATTTGCAGGGCAAGTGCGCTTTGTCGTTGACATGCAAGCTGGTCACATCTTTGAAGGTCTAGTGATGAGAAGCAGTGCGCCTTCAAGATGACTGCAGCTGTATGTGGTACCATTTTTGCTGTGTAGTTTCTTGTGCTGACCATTTGCGGGTTGTCAAGTGTATCACCAGCCTCGTTTGGACATACCCCAAATTGCTGACTCTCAGCCAGNCATCATTTGCAGTGCCCTGCTATCAAGCCTTCTGGTTGCGTTTACCTATACAGTTGACTGCTGTGCCTTGCATCACTAGCTTACGCTCCCTTCATGATAGTAGTGGCAAAGGATCGCGATCTTTGATGTTGTGTGTATGCTGCATTCTTCATGCTGATGAATGCAACCTTATGGGTGTGCAGTGGGCGATATATGNTGCCCATGTTTGACTGTCAAGGCGCTGCTGGGGAGTGCTACCCTCAACGCATCATGCAGCAGTGCCTCATACCTGCCACATAGCTGAATATGCCACAGGGCANCGCACTTTGAGCTGGCGCTTGTCATTGCTGATGGACAGCAGCAGGCGGTCTTTGCTGGCTTCCAGGTCAGGCCTCTCCTTGCGCACCACCCCAGCCAGCAGCTGCTCCTGCAGCCCGGGCCCTGTCACCGTGAAGTTGACCAGGGTGACCTTGATGCACACTTCTGGCAGGTAGTGGGGGTTGGCCAGGGGGGTGGTCATGTACNCAGGTTGAGTAGCATTTCTCTGGGTCAGGGGCAAGGCCCCAAGGCTGCAGCCATGATTGAGGAAGGGGCCAGCAAAGGCAACTNTAACGATCACTGACACAGTAGAAGGTAAGTGTACTTGCCGTGACTCTGTGAAGCCTGATGATGTCGCCTACGTGATGGAGTGTTGGAAGATAGTGCTGCTGTGCTGAAAAGGCCAGCATCTCGATCCCGTCAGGATACTGTGGATTGGTGGCTGTTGACGGGTCCACCAGCCTGAGGTTGCTGACCATATCTGCTAGGGCGCAAGCTTGTCAAATAGGTCAAGATCTGATCTAGGTTTTGACAGTCGGAACTGACCCGTTCCCTTGGTGGGCCTCGGTACACTGCACTCCACTACAATGGCGTATAAATTGGCCCAGCCTTGCCGCTCGGCTGCTTCCGCCAGCATGACGTATTCATACGAAGGTCGACGAGCCATGCCGAGCCACAGATATACTTCGCTCCTTCAGCCACCAGATTTGCGGCAAGTCTCTGTTGGGGCAGCGGGGTAGCGCCTAGTGAACAGCTTGTAAACGAGTATGTAACATGCAGCATGCATGCTGTGCATGCGATGCCCTGCTTTGCGCGAGCTATCAGTCTTAGTCAAAATCACAGAAGAAGACGTCTGCAGCTGTGACTGCTACCNTGGCAAATCCACACTGTGCTTATCACAAAGCTTATCATGGAAGCATCTGCGCCCAAAGTCATGCACATGCCCATGATGAGCTTCATGAATGCAAAGGATGAAGCAGTACTGGTAGCATGATCAGCATTCTGTCTCTTGCTGATGCTTCAGTGGCAGTTATGCAGAACTAGCATTGACATGCTAATGCTTTGAGAGGCAAGGCAGAGATACGTTCATGGTTGCTGTGACTCATACCTTGTTAGATCTAGCAGCAATGCATGCCCTGCAGCGCTTGTCTGGCTTGCCGACATGAGCAGCAACATTGCACATGACATCACGATACACGCCAATTGCACAACAGGAATTGCACAACAGTGTGTGTGACTTCTATATGTAGCCACCGCTGTCATCTTGACTAAGGCCAAAGTCCTTCTTGTGCTCTTCCCAGCAGGCTCGATGCATACACCCTTCTTGGAAAGGCATGCAACATACAGCTCTATGCTTGGACTGCTTGTGAGCATCTGAGCCACGAGTGGCTGGAAGACCTCTGTTTGTCCTTGCCTTGCGCTCATCATACCAGCAAATCTGTTGCTGAAGCCTACAGACATCATGTTGTCTTGTGCATGGGCTGTCTTGTCCATGGGCTGATGCTGCTTGGCATGCAAATCACATATGAGCACACTGGTGTCACATTGTTTCAGGACCACAAACCATAATAGAACAAGCAACAATATGCACCACTGTTTGCACAGAGCCATAACACGAAATAGCTTCCTGGCATTATATCATGACCTGACTTGATGGGCATGGAGCATCTTCAGATTTGGCTTCCCAGGCCCTGCATTTCTGGAAGGCCATTTCAGTGCGAGGGTTACATGCACAAAGCCCAAGCGACCCGTCACAGGATTGCAAATGTCACAAACACCCTGTGAGCAGAGGGCAGTGGCGGAGTATGCATAAGAGGGCCTGCCATTGCTGAGGTAGCAGAGCCTGGTGCAGACTTGTGCCTTGGAGGGGGTNGAGATGTGATGGTCTTCACCTTCTGGTTCTCATCAGTCAGCCCATGCTTGATGATGTCCACCAAGGACTGCAAGCACACATTGTGTTGTGTCAATATACATACAATTATACACCTGGCTGCATGATTCAAGAAGGCAGCCACTTGATGCAGAGAGTGCCCACAACGGCCTCACTAGCATTATAGGTGAGTGCATGCATGACACTTGAGTAAGCTGATCTTGTGCAAATGCTGGTCATGTTCAGAACTGCATGAGGCAACTTGCACGCTGCCTTCATGTTGACTTGAGTGCCGCACAGTACCAGCCTTGATGCAACGTATTGTTGAAGCACATGGCAGGCGTATGTCCCCTGCCTGTCACAGACTTGCATACAAACAATTGCATGCAGCTGCACACTTTGCACATGACATGTGAATTTCATTGCACGTATGTTGCAAGCTCACCTTAAGGTGAGGCAACACAGCACAGCAAGCCCAGACTGTGTCACATCAGCGGGCGCCACACGATCCTTCTAACAGCTGCAACATGTGATAGCGCGGGGTGCCTGTAAAGCTGTTGTGACAACTCTCGACCCATTTCATACTTAGGCAACGAAAATATGGCAAAACATGTCAGGGTTTGATGCAGCTTTGCAGGGTATACACATAACTATATAACTTGTTTACCCCTGCACATGTTACCCTGCATGCAAAAGCTGGGTACTGCGCCTGGCTGATATAGCAGCAAAGCTATATCATATGAGGAATGTCAGCCTGCGCAGGCTGTGGAGGGGCTAATGGCAATGAAGGGTCAATGGGCAGTTGTGCCTCAGCCTCCGCTGGTTGAGCCCCTTCTTGTGGGCTCTCTGTCTCATTCTCACCCTTGAGGAGGCACAAGCCTGCTGCAGCGATGCGGCCCTGCTCATGCTTCTCTTTGTACTTTCTCTGTCGTGTCTTGCGGAACTCCCCTGAAAGCGGGAGGCCTAGCCGCATTCGGTCTGCTTCCTCTTTGCACACCTGCGCCATACCAGACACTCTGTCATCATGCAGTTTGCCTTGACAGCACAACGCAGTGCTAGTGGCACAATGGTGACGTGCATGCCCATTGGGGTGAGTGGACAACATCCACTGTNTGCCGGCTTTTCATGATGAGATTCTAAAGTTTGTGGAGCTAGCTGCCCCCAACCAAACAGAACAGCTTACCAAGGTAATCCCATGTGCAGACTCATCAGACCAATCTACCTCATCGTTGTCATGTCAAAAAAATGCTCACATGGGTTACAATAGCAAGCTGCAGTTGCTGAATGCATGCACAGCAGACTTTATGTATTGCATGCATGCCAGTTGTGCCTGTACACCCAAGCTTGCTGCATGGAAGTGTTATACGACGTCACATTGTAGATGGTGTTGGGTAAAAGTGTGATTTTGACGTATCTTGACATGTGACGCCTGCCATCATGACATATTCTGAGTGCATCTAAGAGAACACCTTCTGACAATATTGTCTGCTTCTGATGCACGGCTAGCAATGAGCAGGTTACCAAAGGGTTAGTGTGTGCAGGCTGCAGCTTTTGAGCGTGTGTCAAACGCATGTGTGGCTCCCTTCAAGAAAACGCATGCACATGTGATGCGGGTGCAAGCCTTTGGCAGCTATGCAAATGGGCTGTCTCTGGCTGAGTCAGACATAGACATTGTGGTCACTGGCATTCTGGAGCCAGATGATGAGCGAGGAGGTGAGGCTTGCGGTGCTGTCTCCTGCGCCTGTGCGCTTGAGCATTGTGCTGCAGAGAGCGGTAACCGCTGTTGANTGATGTCTTGTTGCAAGAAACCGGTGCCACTGATAGCGGCCATGCGATAGAAGAGGAAGAGGGGGATGAGGATGTTCCAGATGTTGAGGGTCACAGTATCGGTGTCAGAGAGGCAGCAGGCGTTCCAGGATTGCAGCTTGGTGAAAGGAGCCATTTGGTGAGCCTTTTGTGCGCCAGCATGTGCAATTTGCTGCTGCATCAGCATGTTCCTTCTCTTTGTCTGTCACATGGCTGCTATCAGTGATACATGCTGCCTGTGACTGCATTTGCAAAGCATTTTGTCAGCTCTGAGGGACACGATCCGCTGGCACATGGTTATGGCTGGGAAGCATGGTGAAACTACTGTATGCGTTACAGCAGTACTATGAGAATGCACCCTCCGTGAGGATTGCAAGCTGACCAAGCAATGTTGTAGCTCCGCTNGCCAAGTAAGCAGTAAGCACTAAAGCTCCATCCCAAAGGCAGGCGCCAACTCCTAGACGTGCTGCCGTCAAGCTCCTAGGCTGCAGTGCTGCATGCACATGCAACTTCAGGCAACATTGTCTCTCAGCAAGCAGAAAAAGCGCATTGATGCCACGTTGGACGTTGAGGCACCACCTGCTGCTGCACAATCACTAGCTGCTCAGGGNTAGCAATGCGCCCCAATGAATAACCGGATAAGTATGGCTCACTGACATAAGTAGTGCATGACTGGCAGCTCACAACAAGCTACTGACATGAAGAGACTGACAGAGTCCCTGCCTTTGGAAGTGCAAAGGCTGTCTGAATGGCTCTGACATCTGCGATGGGCAGAGCTCGCGAGACAGTGAGGTAGGCCAGATCCTGCGCCAGCTTGTGAGGGCTGTTGTCATCCACGCACCAGCACAAGGGCCCTTCCTGCTTCAGCCCCTCCACTACACCGCCATGGCCTGCTACCACTCTGAAGAAGCTGACTAGCTCCACTGCAGCAAGCACAACACGAGACTGTGACTGCAGCACATACCTGCATGATAGCGCTGGCTTATGGGAACACCAAAGTTTTGACAAGTGCAGTGTGTATTGCAGGCAGCTCAGGAACAACATTGGCCTTGAGTTGGAGCTGAGGCCTGACGCCACTGCAAATAAATAAGAAGTTTTGCAGATCTGTTCTTGTGATTGTACATCTTATCT
Organism: Trebouxia gelatinosa; assembly: GCA_000818905.1. NCBI lineage: Eukaryota > Viridiplantae > Chlorophyta > Trebouxiophyceae > Trebouxiales > Trebouxiaceae > Trebouxia > Trebouxia gelatinosa. The sequence goes on from KN805358.1 coordinate 2,451,608, forward strand.
CTTTGACAAGTACATAGCAATGTGTGCATGCTGTGTCTGCCGTTANGTAGTCAATCTTGGAGTCCACACAGATTTTGCAGGCCATGTCGATGTCACAGTCTGGGTCCACGTAGATGTGGCAGATGCCGTCAGCATGCCCCAGCACCGCAATCTTGGTGTTCTGCTGGATGTGGGACACCAAAGCATTGCTGCCTCTGGGAATGACTAAGTCAATGGCATCATCTAGCTTCAACAGCTCATCAATGTTGGCTCGTGAGGTAATCAGACTGATGAGGTCCTTTCCAACCTGCAGCAATTGCAATGACGGTCTCACTTGAAAGCTTCTAACAACCTAGACGGGACAGAGTTCTTGGCCTGTTGTGGGCTATGTGATACAGTACATCTGTGAGANCCTGCCATCCTTAGCCAGGTTCTCATGCACCAGAATTTTCTCCACAGCATTGCAAGCAGCAGGGTANTGAAGTCACCAGCTAGAAGCGATGGCATTCTTAACACGCTGTGTGGTCTTGCTAAGTAATCACGGGGTCAAGGGCTGTCTCAATCACATGCTGTTTGCACTATTGGAGCTTTGGGCATAACCAAGTGTACCCTTGCAACAAGTTGCTCAGTGGCACTGGCAGAAGAATGCTTAATCATTATTTTTGTGTGATGCATTGCAGATGGCACTGGCGGATGGGGACTGATGACTTCTGGGAAAGTCACTGGCGTAAGAATTCACAATGGTTCATGTTCATCCGAAAGCATGCCAACATCGTGGCTAGGGATGACTACATCAGCGACATCTTTGAGAAGTATTGCGTTTTTGGCAACGACGTCGACGGGCACTTTCATGGCTGTCTCAGCGATGAGCATTACCTTTCTACCCTCATCGCATACAAAGGCTTGGAGCATGAGACTGACTGTACTGGGCACATCACATGGGATGTATGGGAGTGGTCTGAGGAGCACCCAAACCCAGCACACCCTAAAGAGTACATGGAGTGGGAGACCAACAATGACACCTTGCAACTCATACGCGATCATTGGGATGGGCATTGCAAGACTCATCCACTGGCTATAGACTCCTCAGAACAGCTGTATGCCTCGATTACTGAACTACTCAAGGGCAACTGTCAATGGCAGGGGGCACAGTATCATTTCATGAGGAATGACTGTCCTCTGTTTGCTCGCAAGTTCAAGGAGGAGACTGTGAAAGCAGTTTTGAGTCTGGCTGTCCAGCCACAGATGAGGCTGTTGCAACAGCGCCCNAGCGTGCCGGCTTCTGCGAAAGCCAAGTCTCAGGCCACCAGCGGTGATAGTAAAAGTTTCGCTGAATTGCCCTTGAGCCAGTATACCAAAGACGGCCTGCAACAGTCCGGATTCACACACCTCACCGCGATACAGAAGGCAGCTCTGCCACAAGCTTTGCGAGGCAAGGACATACTTGGGGCAGCCAAGACTGGCTCTGGCAAGACCTTGGCCTTCTTGATCCCAGTGAGTCACTCGCAGAATTGCCATACTGTGCAAGCATGCCCGTCGGTGCAGCTTCACTGTCGATGCTGCTGCCGTTCCGGCAACTTTAAGATCTGTGCTGAGCATACTGAAGCAACATCCAGGCAGTGGCACAGGCATCTGTAGCATTCTTGCCTTCAAGAGTCGCTCAACTTGGGTGGTCACAGCTGCGGGTACCGATTGTGTAAGCTGTGCACCAGCAGATCTGGACAGTGTGGACGGCTGAGCTGCTAATCTTACAGACTCAGAGCTGGCGTTGAAGGAAGAAGCCAAGCTCGCTGCACCTGACCGCTCTCCTGACAGGCTTCCGTCAGTATCCCTTTTTGCTGCATGCCCCTGTGTCACCATGCCATGCACCAACTTTTNCACCAACTGAGTACGCTTGCTCAGCCACACGACAGCACTGCTGTCGCCTCATTGCAGTGAGACTTTCAAGCGCACTGCTAAACAGGATCAACACAGCTACTTCCAACGACACACAACCATACCTGAAAACTGGTCGGCTCCATGGCACAAGAGGAGTAACAAGATAACGAAGTACAAAGTCATCCTCATAGGACACTGACAGGCGCGCTGAGCAGACTGCTTGAGCAAGAGACGCTCGACGTCAGCCCTCACTGCCTCTGTCTGAGCCACATTTTGTTGAACCTCAGCTATAGAGCGCTCGCTTTCGGCCTGCATCGCCTGTAGGTCGACGTTATCCTGGTCTACGTTGAGGCTCACGTCGGACTCGATTTTGGATTCGTGGTCCTGGTCGAGACCCAGGTCCAAGTGGTTCCCAGAGGGCTCAACACCGACCTCCCAATGCTCTATTTCAGTCTGTAGTTGCTGCAGCTTCAGTGCGGAAGGCTGTTGTTCAGCGTTAGGCTCTTCCGGCTCAACCAACCCATTCTCCACATCTACTGGTGGGAGTTCTTGGCCTGCCTCCATGTTGGCGTAAATCACCACAGCGTCAACGGCATGGCTTGTGTTGACCACAGGCGTACGAACTGCTATAGCTGGGCGATGTCAGTATCTCACTGGAAAGTATGCGTCAGTGACAGACGATGGGGAAACGCCTGGCGATCACGCCTAAGCTCTTGCCTATCGCTTGCTTTCGCTTGCAGTATGAGACGTTGGACTGTGAATTGTAAAATTTGGCATCCCTCGTATATTTTATAGGGCACCTACATAGGACGTCAAAAGNTGGCTCATGCCAGTAATGTCTCGAAGGCAGTGAAACGTTGATTGTCTGCACACACCACTGCGTCATGCAAACAATTAGCGTGCAATGCAGAGGCAGGAATATGCATTACTACATCTCGACGCAACAGAGTTGAGTTGCCAAGATAGTGCTACCCTTCATGGACACACAGGTTAGCAACTGCTCTGATGCATGCTGCAAGGAGGCTGACGATGCAGCAGAGAGCATCAGTCTCACCGACTGTGCATAGAAGGCGGTGTACCCAGTCCCGACCATGTTGCACTGGCTGCCATCCAGGTTCACCATGTTCTGAGGCACCAGCATCCATCGGGACAGGTTGGTGGTGAGGGCAACCTGAGCTCCTGCCCCTGCATGCCATGTGTCCTATCACTCACCAGTTCAACAGCTATGTTTCAATGCCATATGTCCCATCACTGACTGATTCAACAGCTTGATTTTCGCATAGCATGTTTGTTATGGTAGGGCTATACGACACATATGCATAATGCAGTGAAAGCTGCTATGCAGTGCCAGGCCGACACTGCTGTTAGCATGTTGTACGACATGTGTGGCAGGCATGACCAACAGCCCAGTGTGTCCAGTTTGCAAAGTATATAAGCTTCTGTCACACAGCTGTAACCAAGGACAGCAGTGATGATGGGTCAGTGATGATGGGTTAGAACAGATGGGTCAAAGAGCTAACCTGTGGGGCTGGGGATCATGAGGTAGTCACTGCTGAGCACAGGCAGAGCAGTGTAGGTGAGCAGGTCTCCCAGCAGCTGGGCACTGACCAGGCTCTGGCTGTCCACCACGAAAGGGTCACTGGGATCCAGCTGCAAGCTCTCTGTCACTGTTGCTCCATTGCTGGTGGTGGCTACATTGATGGTGATGGCAAAGTCCAGCTGAGACTCCCCAAGCTGATACCCCTGCACAACATGAACTGTCAGCATGCGCCAGCAGGTCATACACCGGCAGTTGCTGCTCATGTGAGCTTATCAGCTGATGGCAGGAATGTGCTGAAACTGACAAGCTGATAGTGCGGTGACCATTTCGTCATAAGCAGTACTGGTCAGACATGTACTCATGTTGCTACATGAGTTTCAAGACCGCACAGCCTTGGACGCTGTGCTTGTACCAAAAAGAGAACACTGATTTGCAATCATGTGCCTGAGTGTGCTGTGTTGCTGCTGANTTACCCTGAATCAATTAAGGCAGTCCAGCTTGCAGCTGTGAGCATTGTGGGTGTCAGCAGGGCTCAGCAACTGCAAAGCATGCGCACTAGTTGGCAAATTGCAAGGCATGCCTGCACAGACGCACCAATCTGCAAATTGCAAGCTGCCAGATAAACGCCACAATGAATTGATGGCTAAATTGACTGATGGTGTCTTGAGTGAGCATTGTCTTACAGTCTCTGATGTGACCTTTTTATGTTGTGNGCCAAGCTTGCGTCTCTGCAAGGTGGAGGCAAAGGAGATGACTATGAAATTGCTGCTGCGCAAATAGGTGTTGAGGTTTATTCGGCAATGAATTCTGCAATCTGAGTATGACAGTGTTGCCCCTGTGTAAATGTGTAGCATTTGCCCATGAGTGTGCATTGTTGCTGGGTACAAGCTTTTCCTTGCCTTTACAGCCATACTTGATTGCAGCTGATGGTACCACGCTGACTTGCAGTCTAGCTGTGACGCTGCAATTTGCACATTTGTGGCAGCATGTGCAGTCAGTGACTAATCTGCACTCAGATGGCAAGCAAGCATACACAAGAGTGAAGCAGGCTTGGTGACTTGCAGGGGATGTGGGTTCAGAGCTCAAGCGCACCACGTCAGAAGCAGCAAAGTTGGCGTCAGCCCAGAAGGTGCCTCAGGCTGATTTTCGCCAGGGCCAGCAGAGAGTTGGTGACCTGCAAGCAGCTCTCAGATCTGCTCNGCAAGTTCGACGCCCCGTCTTTGAGTTCTGCTGCTACATGTGCTGAACCCTTTCTGGAGTTATGCTGTGTATGTATACCTTACTGAACCTTGTCTGCATGCTTGGCTCAAGGCAGACTTAGACCCTGTCAAATGAGAACCTTGAGAGTGTTGATATTGTGCCACCTGTTCTGTACCTGCTTTGTTGCGCAAAACGCCTTTCATACACATGGTAACTATGCCATTTATAGGTTTGCTTTGTTTCCACTTAGGCTCGAACACAGGTGCTGGAAGTGCCATGAGAAGAGCAACATTGCTTGTTTCTTGTGACCATTAACAGCGCTGCCTGTGACATCGGCAAGCTTTTGCTGGCCTGGCATCTGTACTGATGCCGGAATTCACTTGCTCAACGGCAATGAATACATGTAGACAAATAGACACATGAACATTTGCACCAACCATAACTGGCAAGTGGTCTATGGTGGCTGTGCTCAGAAGTGANGCAAGGCACTGCGAATGCAGACAGATGTATACAGCGATATGCTATGTGGGCAGGGCTCTCATAGCAGGGTATTATGGCATACTTGCCAGCTGACCTGATGCCTAGCACTGCTGGCTGTGATGCATGCCATTATGCAGTCTGCTCCCAGCTCACTTGTCAGGATCTTGGAAGCTCTTGAGACGGTTGTGCGTCCGCTTATACAGCTCACAGTACTCAAGCCGGGCTTTGCGACGTCGCTCTAGGTCACACAAGGGCACCTGTACAGACACATGCTCAGTGTCACCAGGCAGTGGCATCAGCTCTTGCTCAGGCACGACTGCCATGGGGTCAGCTCTGAAAGGTGAACATAGTCAGCCCAAACACGCAAATACATGGTGTCATTGTACACTTGCAGGTAGAAGAGTTCTCAAGGGTGGTGAATGTGGCCTATCACATTGCACTCAAATCCCTGCTGTCTGTCAAAGAACACTCAGATACATTTGTGGAAACCTCTGATCAAATGAGAGTAATTTCTGAACCCTAGCATGTGTATTATTGCATGCAAATGCTTTGTTGGAGCTGTTTGACGCATGACATTTTCCGCAGCTACATGTATAATGCACAACAGCTGCTGCTGGTGTACTACCTGTCTGCGACTGATGAGTTGACATTCTCTTCTGACATTGCTGCCGGCATGCTTCCACCACACCTGGCTGTTGCCTGCCACTCCAGTCTGTAGCAGAGTTGCCATGCATCTCGACAAAGGCAGGCTTGCAGTGAAGTGTCAAAACAATGCAGTTGGACGGCACATAGCAGCAATTGACTAGTAAGGCACAGCATGCCCTAGCTGCTGGCTGCACAGCTGTGTGTTGCTGATCTTGCNCATCTGTTTGAGTGACAGGGGTGACTTCCCGTTGCACATGTCTGCTGTTGGATCTCCCACAGAAGAACCATGTTGGAGACGCAGGTTTTCCGAAACACACACATCAAATGCACTTCAGGCTGCGTTATGCACAGCAGTCTGTGTTACATGTTGATCTGGCACCACGTGCAAGGAAGCGAGAGTTTTGCAGACGAGCATAGCAGCATTGCATGGGGTTGCAGCAGATGCTGATGTGCACAGCTAATGTAGAGCAAACATCTTGGTGAGATGCAGCATTGAGTCCTCACCTGGGCAGTACATGTCCACTGAGACAAGCGGCAGAGACACAGGCCTGTCCACTGAGATGTCATATCGAGCAAAGCTGTGCAACACTCGCTCTGTCAGATTTCGCGGCTGACCAGGCTCCTCTGTCATGCTGCTGTCCTTCTTCATCACACGGCTTCTGTGGTGAAGGAGCTCATTGAGGAAGCTGAGAGCAGCTCCCACAACATCAGAATTGTACAGCAATTGCACTCCCGCTACCCGCAGCTGCATAGCATGGAGGTCTGTAAATGAGAGTTGAACAACAGTATGCTGAGCGTGGGTTTAGCCACAGCTGGTCTGCAAACTTGCAACACATGTGTGGCACTTGCTGCTGGCTTTCCACGAAAAACTCCTCAGTGCAGCTAGGCTGTTCAGCAAATGGCATGAGGCCCTGTCAGGCTGTTCACATGATACGCTGTACATGCTACTGACACAGCAGGCGGTAGCTCACAAAGCACCTGAACAGTAATGCCAGGAGGGCGCATCATAGCCCGCTTTCGCAGGTGGTCATCGTCCTTTTGGCCTTGCATGGGAGCAGGGGGACCCTCCACGGGAGGTTGCTGAATCTCCCCTGGTGTATATTCAATTTTGGCAATGAGGAACATGGCCACAGCAGCGCGCGAATTGCTCGCAGCGTCATCAGGCACAAAGCTCTCCTCTCGAATTGCAACAGACTGCAGGTCCGCAATGCGCAGCAGCTGGTTGCAGTGCACAGAGGGACTCTGCAACACAGTGCTGACCAGAGGGCTGTCTGGTGATGACAGTCCACCGACCCCAATGGATTGAAGGTGCACTTCCATGTCTCCTGCAGCGTTGTACGAGTGTTGCAGTCTGGATGGCCTTTCTGGAACAGGGCAAAACTAGCATGTGTGTAACAACTGCTCAAGTTGATGCAATACACCCCTTGCTGCAAGCATCAATTGGACAAGCTTGCAGTTGGGCTGGCCTGCATGCGCATTTGCATGGCTATACGATGACTCCCAATCAGTGCTGAATGAAGGATAATTGCTTCAGCTTGACGAGCTGATCATTCAGAGCAAAGGTTGTGCAACACACAAATGCTCACAGACCTGATGGTCTGATGTCAGCAGAGATATTTTTGATCGACGCCTCCAAATGCTGGAACATGACATCAGGGCTGGAGCTTGTGGTCTTGTGCCAGTCCTTTGCCAGCTCCAGACTGATCCCCACTTTGGGGCACTCTGCTGTGAAGGAGATGAGCACCACAGGCGGCTCTACAAAGTCAGAATGTAGGAGCAGAGCCTCAATGCCTTGGGGCAGTGGTCCTGCATGCACAGCATGTCATGTTTACAGNTTCACCAGGTACCATCAAATGCAGTTTTGAGTCATGCCAATCAGAAGCATACTGTCAGGCCATTAACTTGCGCAAGAGACTTTGCACTCTGACAAATTTTCTATCACAGGTAGCTGTGATGCAGCTGTAGGAGGCAGAGACATCTTTGTGGGGGGCTGGCACAGGCCTAATGTGCACGTCTCCATGAGCATTTTCCAGGGCTCGCAACCATACCAGGAGTTACTGTGCCTGCACACAAGAGTCACAAACTATTTTACCGTGCAGAACGGCAGCTGCAAAGATAAAGCATATCATGTGCTCATGCAGGTAGGCAGCATATTTAANTTCTTTGCATGCCTATTGTCAAGGTCGTTGCGGCAGGAAGGCCTGGCGACGACTTCGAAGGCCTGAACCAGCTGCACGCACGGTATCCAGAAAGTTTGACCATCGTCGAAATGGAGATCACCTCTGTCGCTTCTGTTCAGGTAACAGACTTGCTTTGTGCATTGCCAGCTTTTAGCAGGATGACTGGTTGCCCTTACATACAATGGCTTGTCACGCCTTCACCTCTCTCAACATCTCACGGTGCATTGCTAGGCTGCAGCTGATGCTGTGCTGAAGACACACCCCCATGGTATCGATTATCTCATCAACAATGCTGGCATTCTTGGCAGATATGATTCTGTCACAAATCAGTAAGTGCCTGGATGAAGTATTTGACACTGTAGCTTGCTATTGACAACTGAAAGACCACACCTTGCAACATCAAAAGTATGCATTGCATTCCATCCTGCAATGAAAGCGACAGCAGCTGCAGGCCCCAAAGACACCAAGACAAAACTGAGGGAGAAAAACAAGCGAGCCCAGAAGCGCTTTCGGGCGCGGCAAAAAGACAAAGCACTGCAATCAGAGCGCTTGCTGGCTGAGATGTCAGCCCAGATGCAGCAGCTAAAAGTGGAGAAGGAGGAACTGCAAGGAAGAAATCGATTGTTGGAGTCATTGCTTCAGATGCAGCAGCAATCGCAGCAGGCACCTGATGCAGCACAGGTGTGACTTTTGTGTGTCGGCACTGTGGCTTCATCATGCTGCACTGTTTCGCCAATGTGGCTTCATCGTCCTGCAGTGTTTCGGCACTGTGGCTGCATCGTGCTGCAGTCCTGCCACTTTNGCTTCAGAGTCTGCATCTTTACATTTTCAGAGTCGGCATCTTTACATTTCCGTCTGACAAAAGTACAAAAGCCGTGACGTGAAGAGTCTTGTTCAAGAGATTGCAACAGAGCAGGCAACGCCAGTCGCAGAATCCGTAAACATTGAAGCTCGCTCACATGTCAACGCGGATGACTCGCCGTTTGCCGACATACATATAGTCAACTTCTGATGGTTGCAAACAACCCTATGCGGAAGCGCCAGAGCAGCGCAGACCGCTTCACGCAGGAGACGCAAATCGTTCTTGGTCGCGATGTGCTGTCGGAGGTGGCCTCTCTTGTAGAGGCACGGGCGTGTCCTAGGCGTCGGCTGTCTAGTGTGCCTCAAGTCAACACCCTGAGGGCTGGCAGACACATATGCCACAGNCCCGGTGTACAGTACATCGACATACTGTCTCCGTCTCTCAATAGCAAGAAATATCTTGGCCACACTTGAGTGTTCTGCTGCTTCCCCAGGCTGCAAGACACAATGACAAAGAACCGCTGCGCAAGCTGAGCGTGAGTGACTATATTGCAAGAACACTTCCCTTGCTGGAGATGGAAAAGGACGCAGAAGTTGCTCAGGTATCATATCACTGTTCAAAACTCCCTTTGTCCTTGCAGCAGCAGCAAGCCATACCNACATGTTTGGAAAATGACTTCATAACGCTGTTGCGACTCATGTTCAGCAATCACTTACAAAGTAGTCCAGAACTCACATACCAAGCGTATTGTCGTGACAACGCAAAGTCGTGTGACAGCTGTGGCAATGCCTACGCTGCCAAGATATGCACTCCTGCAGACCGTTACTTGTGATTGCATGACTGGAGGAGCTTGGCACTTTGGCTTTGCAATTCCGCTGATAGATCAACGCTTCCAACGCAAGCAGCTCTTGCTGGAGTTGCTCGTGTTGAAGCGCTGATCGGTGTGAGCAAATTCATGGATGTGATGTCGAGTGCCCATGCCATACTCAGGTATCGGTGGCCACTAGGGCACTTCGAGGGGTGTTTGCTCGAGTGCCCTAACTGCTGCAGTCACCCAAATCCGCGCTGACGGGTCAGCCGATTATACGTGCAGGCATACAGGCAAGCATTGATCGCCTGCAGCAGCTTCTGACCGCGACCTTCCCTGGCATACAGAAGCGATCGGTTGCAACAGCAGCAAAGCAGGGTCAGATCCCACAANCAGTTCAGCAAAGTAGAGAACTTGGTTGAGGATCTGCACCACAACTCCTTCAATGAGTTTCCAAGTCCTGTCAGGAGCCAGCAAGCATTGCCGCTGAACAGCTGACATGAAGTCCTGATGAGCTGCTGTCACTTCTTCCAGTGACTTGGCTGCCTCCAGTGCCTGCCGCATCACATGTGATGTTAGTCAGCATGACAATGACCACATGCCAGGTGTACCCAACTACAGTTTAGCATCCACAAGATGTGGAACTTTTGTCATGTGAAAAAGCTATTCAAGATCTTCTGAAGCGTGAACCAGCTTAAGCATATTGGGTCATTGTATTCAGATGCATGTTACAGACTGCAGCAGCATTTCCGGCATGACAGCACTGCTTGATGTCGCATTGTCTTCACAATGTGTTGCAGCCAAAGCCTTGTGCAATGCGTGATTGCTGTGCATGCAACAAAAGAAGTGCCATGCTGGGTTGTCAGTCAGCAGCATGATGCTGCATGCAGTGGCTGACCTGCCAAAAGGCAACGTGGGTCCTGGCGGCTGCCCTACTTGAACCCTCAAGATGTCTCGCTCCCTGGTCAGGTGAGCCACCTCACTGGACAGGGCGTACACCTTCTTCCTCAGGNATGAGAAACGCAACAAGGCTTACAAAGGCTGTCATGCCAACAAGAGGTTCCCCGAGGCGGACTGCGCCTACAACGACCAGTGCCTGCTTACGTGAACGGTTCCGCGCTAGATCGACTGTCTCTGCAGCTTGTCAGGTTCAGCCTGCAACTGTAGCTGTGCCGCTGTTCTACTTTTGCCAGTGGTTCGCTTTGTTTTGTACAATTTTCATTTGTTTCAAACTTGGTCAATTAAGCTGTAACATAAGCTGCAAGCTGTTATATAAGCTATAACTTCGATGTTCTGCACACGCACCTGCGCTCGCATGCGAGTCATACATAATTTGCCCAGTTTCAAACCAAGCGTACATTCTTTTGCATCAGCCTGCTTGTGGTTGCACTCGTGACCGGCAGCTCAGTTCCACAGCACGCAGCATTCCCCAGCTTGCTTTTATGGCTTGTCAGCAACAGCTGCAGCCCCAGCTCAGCACAACAGGGCTGTCAACCTGACTTACTACTGTACGCTTGCGGTGCTCTGCATCACTCTGCTTGCCACGACGTAGCATGTTCTAGCTTTTCTATCTAGGGCATGCATCTGCAGATCTCGCTCAGCAATCAGTGTACATAAATCAGACATGCCTTCGGGAATTGCCCTTTGATATAGGAACATTGATATGCACTTGCAAAGGGCTGTTATCATTCGAATTCCTGATCTGACATCTGCAGGTGTGGCTGCTGAAGCCTCTGCCAACTGCAGAAGCCCACTTTGCTGCCTTCGTCTGAAGCCTGTGGTGTCACTGCAGCACCCAGTTCAAGAGGTGCACATACGCACCAANGGTCATAAAGTACCCAATTACAAAGGCCAAAGCATGGAACACAAAAACCTGCAGTGCACCTTGCCATACGGCCCCTGATTGAATATCTGCAGATGCCTATTGGACGGGAAAACTTGGACGTGGAAAGCTATCATGGCTTGAAACTCGGGTGGTAGGATGCTCGACTGTACGGGAATAAACGTTTCAGAGTTGCACAGGGCCTCTGAGAAGAGTGCATCAAAATCAATCAGTTTCTCTTCAGGTATAGCCATAACAGGGCTTTTGGCAGGCGTTAGGGTTTTGACCGGCCTCGTTGAGTCTCAGCACAGCATAGCAGAGTTCAGGTAGTTTCGCCCACAGGCAGACAGTTATGCGCTGACACTCTCTCATATCTGTTGGCAGAAGCTATCTCGACCGGCGCGCAGCACTCACTCAGTTCCAGTAGCATGGAGCAGCACGGTAACAAGACCACTTACAACATTGTGGGTGATACGCTGGAAACATATAACAGTCTGCATCGGGTACGCTTCTGCACAAATATTGGCATGTGGGATGTTGCAATGTAAGCAGGTGCATGAGCAAACAGGTTTGTTCTGTATCTGGCAGTGCTGCCACTGCACANTACGCCCTCACAGCACAGTACTGGCAGCAACAGCGCAACCTCCACAGTACAAAGAAACAGCAGGTGCTGGGTTGGCTAATGCAGTGCAAAAAAGCAGTACAACCATGCCATTGTGTGGCCAGAAACATCAGCTTTCCTGGCTTAACAAAGCATGTCTTGTTTGTGGTGTTCCTCCTTGCCAAACACCCGAGGTGCCCATGTCAAGTGGCAGCTGCCCAGCTATGTGACATGCTGCCGCATTGCAAGCAGCTACGCTCGATGCATTACCTTTACAGAATGCAAACTCTTCATGTCTGAGTCCAGTGTTGTTCAGAGACCATCAAACTCGTTCCGTTCTGACATCTGCACTGCCAACTTGTTTGACCTCACATTGTCAGCATGTGTTTGCATGCCTGTAGCTGCATGTGTTTGTCACATGTTGCACATGATGTTGCTTGTCCACTGCCTCATTCAATGGTGAGTTCACTGCAGTTGGATGCAGCAGGGCGCAGCTTTGAGCAGCCTCTGGAGCTCTCCTTCCAGGACCAGTATGGCACCATAGAGCGCCATATCTGGTTTGGTGATGGCTACATTCTGCTTGCATTCAGCACAGGTCAGCCTGGGTCTGCAGCTCAACCCCCTTTTACTCCTGACATTCTCCTTGCACAATCCAGATCCCAGATTGTTTCTGGTCTGGAGTTTTAATCTTCAGCCTGCACATTCATCCCTCACTCATGCATCAGACCAGTGCTCTGAGTCAACACTGCACTGTCACCTTGCACTTGGCACCTGTCATAATTGTCATGACACTTTGCCATCATACCCTAGAATGGACTGCTTCTGATGCACGGGCTCATGTTTGTGAGTGCATTTGATACAATGCAAGGAAAATGCATTGCATGTGTATTGGGCCTTTTCTGTGCAATCATGTTATTATTCCCACAGCTGATGTACTTGCTGCTGTATGTAGTGATGCACGCATATGTATGAGCACTCGCGCTTTCGGATAGTACAGCGCCCTCTGNCAAGATAGCCGCATGCGATGGCGCACACTCAGCGGATTGAGACGCTGTCTCGTCACCTGACCACAGGTTTAGACGTTGTGTCAACCACCGAAAACCTGTTGGACAACAGTGCAGAATTAGTGCACTTTTCTCCTCGAGATTTGTATCAATACACAGTCAGAGACAACATCGAGCTGCGCGATGAGATCTTGGAGTTTCTCAAAGTGAGTGATCAGGATGTCTTGCTTGCAGTTGTGTCAAGCTACAAGTACGGGTACCGCCTCTTGCAAGCAGTGCATCGGGTGATTGTCAGTCGTCTGAGTCTTCTGCTGGCAATCTGCAGGACCCTATATACAAGCCAAACCATTACTTGTCACTCATGGAATTCCGGCAACAGACCCTGGAGCGACTGCAGAAGTTTGTAGCCCAAAAATACTTCATCACAAAGGACTACATAGACGGTAAGCCATGCGTGCATTCACTCATACAGCACCTTCGTTGCCTGGCATAATCGTGACAGTGTAATGTTCCTACCTGAAATGCAAAGCATGCCAAGCACAAATGTGTTGACCTGCTGGCTTCTGCCACTTCATAGTGAGCAGCACACTTATGCACGGCGCAGCAACCTACCTGAACAATTGCATGTTCTGTGCAGATCCACTCAAGTTTCAGGCTGGTCTGGCAACCATTGCCTTTGCAGACTATTCCCTCTGCATCAAGGCTGGGGTTCACTTCACCCTCTGTGGCGGCACCATCGCCAAGCTTGGGACAAAGAAGCACCACAAGCAGCTGCTGCCCTTACTGGATGACCTCACGCTACCTGGCTGTTTTGGCATGACAGAGTTGGGGCATGGTTCAAATGTCATGGGCATCAAAACACAGGTACGCTGCTGCACTGGCATGTTGTCTATTAACACCACAGCACTTGTCACATGCATTGATAAACTGATGTGTGTCAGTGTTGGCAGTTGCATTGCACCGTGCACTCTGCCATGTGACTGCAAGCCTTAGCAAAATGAAGCACAACTGATGACAATCGTCCTGCAGCCAACTTNCCAGCGCTCCATATTCCCCTTCCTGCAAATGCACAATGCGGTTATTCATTAACTTCTTTTGCTATTTTGACTGAAGCTGTAGCATGCATCGGCTTCAAAATAAGAGCAGACTGTGACTGGTATACAAGGAAACTTCACATCCGGATGTTGACACTATGCCTATCAGAGTTGCATGCCTTGCGCAACCTCAATGTTGAATTGCAGTGACTTGGTGGGTGGCATCAAACATCGTAAATCCATCTCAAAGCTGGTGTTGCAGCTTGCCTGACAATCTCTGGGCTGCTAAGTAGCTCATCTGAAACCTGTTGCAAGGTTTCTGCCTGGTTGCTGGCAATCTCTTGGCTGCGGTTTTCCACAGCCTGCGCTGAGCGTGTCAGGTCTGTCAGGTCAGCAGAGCCATCTAGCTGCTCCAGCATACTTTTCAGCTGCTCTACGTCATCCCGTATACTTGACAAGGGCGCCCTGTAATGACAGAGCTGTGGATGATTGAGCCATGAGCTGCGATCAGGGCTTCATGATGCTGTGCCCAAAGCTGTTTTGGGATGAGCAATATGGGTGAAGGCAATGCGTGCAAATTAGCGAAGGTTTCTGATAAGACCTATGCAAGAGCCTGCCCACAGCCTAACGATGCAGTTCAACTGTTGTAGCACACATGTGTCACATGTGATGCACCCACCCACCGAACCCTCAACACCTGCAAAACCCTGTACCTGATTTACATTGCATGACTTGACACTCTGCTGTGCCGACATTACAGCATGCTAGCCATACACGTCACAAGAGCTGATCCCAAGCAACTGCCCAGAGCCCATGTGAGCCAGCTGGAGAAAACAAGCAGCCTGAGCTTGCTGCTGTCATGTTGTCAAGCTGCTCGACATCAACCGCCTATGCAGTACTACAAAGGCAGGTGCTAGACGAGGCAGTCACCAGGTACAAAACATGACTAAGGGTCATGTCTGTAAGTGTGACTGTCAAACATGGCATGTAGTATCATTGACGCTGTGCAATCAATCCATCAACCTGTAGGCAGCCATGAAAGCGGCCACAATCCGCTTGATCAAGTCCACGCGTCGTGCCTCAAGATCCTGTAGCTGATTATGGCTGCTGGTCAGAAGCCGCCGCTGCTCTTCTTGAGCTTGCTGTAGGGCNTTTAACAGGTTGCAAGTTAGTAGTAGCTGCACATACAATGCTGATGATGTAGACCTGTACTCGAGCACAATTGTGCACATGTTACCTACGCTGTTTGCTGCTCTCATTGTGACAGCAGCATTGCAGTCGGTTGAGGCCATGTCAACACATGTCAACAACTGCTGCTACTGCATCCTTNACGACATGGATGCTGTCTGCGTGTTTGCTCTCCGGACCTGCTGTGCAAGGCACTACAGCAAACTCTAGTCAATGTTTACTTGCTGAGTAAGGTAGATGATGCAGCCCTGGTTTGGTGTTGTCGCACAGCAGAAGCGCAGGGCTGCCTGGACTGTATCATACCCAAGACACAGCCTGAGACACTGAGCAGGGGCTGACTATTCAGTGCTTTGCTTGTACAGGAAGGTTGCAGGAGAAACAGGGCAACAAGCGCTGCCTTGACAGCCTCTATACATCTGGAACGAAAAGGCTGCTCAAAGACAGGCTTCGTGGCAGGTAATCTTTGTGACTCCACTAGACCCAGCATTGATGGTGCTGGCTATGCTACTATAAGTTTGACATTGTTTTGGCATACAGAGGGATGACATGGATCAGAGTCGTGGTAGGGAGGGAAGAGGGGATGCTGGAAGTACCAGCAGCATCTCCATTGGTTCAAGCGTGGAAACTCTGCAGCGTCAGCTGGAGACCGACGGGTCCAGACCTCGATTTGTGACTCTCATGAATGGGTCCACCAGGCTGAATAGTCTTTCAGATAGAAACGTTGGGCCGCAAGACTGGACTCTTGTCCTGGAGTCAGATTCATTGGAGTCTCGCATGACAAGACTGGAGGAGAAAGTCACAGACTTGCAAGCTGATGCTGTCATGTTTGGGGAGCCATTTGTGAAGAACATTGCAACACAAGCCCTCTTGTTTGCCGCTGGTGAGCAGCCCAAAAGCCCTCCCCTCCCAAAGTTTTTCACCAGGATGAAGGCAGGTTGTGACAAGCGACTTACTAGCTTTGTTCAAGAGTTGGATCAACCAGGGCTTACTGATGGTGTCTTTGCAACCATGGCAGATGACATAATTTGCAATCGCAACAACACTATTCATTTTGCTGTGCAAGAACTTGATGCTGATGTGGTGAAGTGCATCAAACTCTTTGCCCGACACAAAGAGCTTGAACGGTCATGCCGGAAAGAGTACATCATTTTGAACAATTATAGCTTGTTGAAACGGGCGTTTGGTATCTGCTGACTCGGCGGCTGTTTTGTCAGTATGCTGTCACATCATCAAAAGCTTGGCCGATCATGTACAATCCTATAGAAAGGGGTACATCAAGCCTTCCAAGCACAGCCTATTGAACACGACTTCTTGTACCTGGCAACTTGCTTGAGTCATGTGTATCAAACACGAGTTGCATGCTTATGTTATGCAACCATCATGAAATACGGGATTCGTACGCTAGCAAATACTCCTGCGATCATAGGTATACTGGTATGTGCAAAACATATCGCAGTTTATTGTACACGTGTGGTGCACCATATAGGAGCATGTTGCCNCAGCTAAGGCAGCAGCAGCATACAGTACTGGGCTGATAAATTCGCGCATGCTGTACTGCTTTGAGCGAAAGTGTGGCTCGACGTTCATGCACCTCAAAGCAAGCTCAACTCCTAAGTGAGTCAGCAGATCCTTGACGGTCCCAAAAGTTGTCAATAGCCTCAGTTCAGAGCTCAGGCTGATGCAGGGATCAAGATTGGCTTTGGCAAAAGGCTTCTCTTCTATGACCCAGGGGTGATCTGGACCTACCAAGAGGTCAATGCCCTCCTCACTTGTAAAGGAGGATAAGGCTTTGGCTGGCTTGATGATAACCTTCACAGGGTTTGGCTGGCTTGATGTTAATCTACACAGGCATTGCCGTCCCTGACAATTGCAGATTCACATGCTAGCCACCGCTGCAGCTATGCCTGCTCCAGGTTGTCACAGAAGGGATGGCTGCAAGATGGGCATATGGTTGTGTTTACGTGCAGAATGTTGCTACGCAGCAGCGTGCTTGCAGATTTTGCATGTTATCATGGCCCGCGCTCAACATGAAGAATGTGATGCAAGCAAGAGTTGAGAGCACTCGCCTTGAGACTACTAACGTCTGCGTGACGAGCTACAATCGCCCAGTTATGCTGGTTCACATATTCTTTGCCAGCTTTGACATGATACTTTTTGTCTCGCAAGTTTGTTGCTATTGACAGGTTTTCAGATGTCTTGTCAATGCTATCTAATAGAGCCGAGTGCGAAGGCACTTCCTGAAAGAAGACTGTGATGATCGCATCTTCCGTCTCACTCTCATCATCCATTGGCAGCAGGAGCCTGACTGCACAGCATAATACCAAGCAATTGCCCAAGGTCGGCACATAAGCTGTGACAGGCACAGGTGCAGCTGCTCTCTTAGGCACTGTGCAGCAGTCACCACTAGAGGTCTACCCANATATATATGCCAGCCCTACTGCTGAGGCACTGCTTCATGTCCTTCTCTTTCACTTCCCATGTCATGCCTGTCGCAGGGTGACACCAAAAGGCGTGTCAACAGTCCATGCAGCTCACAGAGGCTTCACAGCTTACCTTGGAACGGTGACCAAAATAGCCTCGCGGAAGGGATAAGGTTTCAACAATTCTTCGCTGGTCGGCGCATCGAAGTTCAAAACTCTCCCAATCTGCAGGTGATAGTCGCAAAGTTCCTTGACTTGTTCGCACAGATTCTTATAGGATGCTTCCCTTGTATCTCCTTGGGCGATGGTTTTGAGCTCGGGCGTGTAAGAGATCCAGGTGTCGGCTTGCAATAGTTGTCCGACTTGCACCTGAACAGTGAGGTAGCCGTCTCGTTGCGGGAGTACTGTGGTCATGCTCGAACACTCGACAAAAATTCTGAAAATCGTTGCGGCTTATAAGCTGAACAGGCGATCTGCAAGCCGCAGCTTCTGTGCAAATAGAATCCACTCTGACGTCAGGGTGTTTACGTAATCACTCAATAAGTTCTCTCGTATCGGCTTTATAATAACATGGCTCGCATCGTTTGGTTATGATACTTCAACAGATGACTTGATGGACCGTGCTGCCTTATTATTATAACGTAAGACAGCTGCTAAGGCGTATAAATTGGATTGATCATAAAGGCAGCAAGTCATATCAGAACATGGCAACAGAAGATGCGAACTCACGGCTCGTTGATCTGCTGACACGACGATTTTTTTACTTGCCATCTTTCGGGATATATGGAGGAGTATCAGGTCTGTACGATTTTGGGCCACCTGGATGTGCTATGAAGCGCAAGATAACTCGCAAAATATCCGCACGTCGAGTTGGAGCAGGACAAGCGAAAATTGGCAAGCTATGATTTACTGGACGGACAAAGGATGGATGACGCTCAGCTGCGTTATCAGCGAGTCAGAACACGTTGGGAGAATCCTATATGTAGAAATTGCATGGCCAAAGACAGCGACGGAAGAGCCTTGCCCGCGGGCTGGAGTTTTACTGCTCCCGCAAGTGCCAAGCTGCCGATTGGCACAGACACAAGGCCTTCTGCGAAGCTTTCCCACACCTTGAACAGAGCGAACCCAACTCTCCGCATCAGCTCTTGATTGTTGGTCTTCCAAGCAATCATTGAAGAAGACTTGATAAGAAAAGGCCCAGAGGGCCTTGCCAGCAGAGCGCTGAACCCTTTGAGTTTTGAAGCTTTGCTCGCAAGTGTGGCTGTGCCACATTTTTGGAGATAAAAGCTAAAGCACAGTAGGGACCATGGGGTATGAGCGAATCAACCATGTCCGACCAAGACAGACTGGAAGCGTGCATCTGCGTACACCTAGGGTATTGCACAAGCCTTGTGCAATACAGCCACCCAGACAGCTGCATGATCTGAATGTTATCTGCTCATCAAGCTCAAGACCTGCTTGGGAGCAGTCTACATTGTAAGCATGCTTTGCACATCAAACGCGTCCCAGAAAGATGCCAAGCTGACTTCAAAAGCAGAATATCACGAGTTTGTTCGGTGTATGTAACAAAATCAGAATACGAGCACCAATTTGGGCAACAATGGCATATGATACACTTTATAACAGAATGACACTCCAGCCCTGCGTTCTGCTGCTCTATATTACGTGTGGGCTGAGGCAATCATATCAAGGCCTTGGCATGCAAAATGGACCAAACCAGGAAACGAATGAAGACTTCAGATTCAACGAATGCCAGATGAGCTGTGCGCCCAACAGCATTGTTTACAGACTTCCACTGCTTCACTGGGAAGTCTACATCCACCCTGACCAGTTGTGTACCCCCTGGTCGACCCAAGTTGCTCAAAATCTGCTTTGCCATATCCTTTTGAGCAATCGCGTGAGGGCCACTGTGCTGTTGATGAGGTGATTGCACCCTTNGTATGCCAAAGCCAGCACACAACTGCCACAGCATTTGCGTTGCCTATGTGCTAGTGCTGCATAGAACTACCTGGCAAGCTCACAGCCAGTGCTCGGTGCAACAGCCTCCCGCCTGGCAGCATCAACAGCTTGCCTGGCCTGCTGCAGACGCTGATTGCGTGAGCGTTGCAACCAGGCCAGGGCAGCCCTCCACAGCAGCAGCAGCACCAGCAGCAGGATCATCATCAGCAGCAGCAGCAGTCAGCAGCAGCAGCAGCGAGACGGAAGATGCCGACTCCAACAGCAACAGCAGCAACAACAGCAGACATACAGCAGCAGCAGCAGCAATGCAGCAGCAGCAGCTTATCATGCATACAATGGCAGCAGCCGCCCGACCAGCAGCAGCAGCAATAGCAGCAGCAACAGCAGCAACAGCAGCAACATCATCATCAGCAGCAGCAGCAGTCAGCAGCAGCAGCAGCGAGACGGAAGATGCCGACTCCAACAGCAACAGCAGCAACAACAGCAGACATACAGCAGCAGCAGCAGCAAATGCAGCAGCAGCAGCTTATCATGCATACAATGGCAGCAGCAGGAGGGCAGCAGCAGCAGCAGCTGCTAACGGCTTGATGAGCAGCAGCATCAGCAGATGCAGCAGCAGCAGGCATTAAAACACGCAAACCTACTTGTTCTGCTGCTGCAAGTGTTTGAGCTCGTGAGCAAGCTGGGCCACCTCTGCCGCAGGCCGCAGACTGAGAGGCTTCTCCACAAACAGGCTGATGCCAGCTTGAGCCATTTTCAGCTGCATCACAGCATGCCATACAGTTCAAGTACCTTTGCTATCATCTCATCCATACCAATAACTTCCTTGCCACGCACAGAGCCGGACTTTTTAGGCCACTTCTGGTCCTCAAGCGTGCAGCCCTTGGCACCCGCAGCAATGAACTGTCTGATGGTCCTCTGTACATTGAGCACATTGCCTCCTCCTGCAGCGCATGCTAGACAGCTGTGTTGCTACTGTGTTAGGTCTAGAGCCACAGTCTGAGTCTAGAGCTGTGCTGAAGCATGTTTGAGCGCGGGCAGCAAATACATGCAGCATGCAGGCGTGNCCAGAGCCCGCGCTGTCTCTACCCCCAAGCCAGAATTGCCACCTGTAGTGAACCCGCTGCTTTACCGACATTTCATCGTTGTCACCTCAATACAAGGCTCGACCGTGGTTACCTGTGACCACAGCACTTTTGCCGGTGAGATCAACGCCTCTCAGGGCCTCGAGTGCCGTCGAAGAAGAACCCAGGACAGGTGCCATTGCAAGCTATTGACTCAAGTACGCGGCATGCGCTTAGAGTTCAGCGGCGTTTGCGGCATTGCCGCTGGGCTCAGGGTGCGACATCGCCTTCGGCCTGGCGAAACGCAGGTGACGAAACCAGAGTGTGTCCTGGACTTCAAGTTAGCCCTTCGCTGTTGCTTGTGCAACATTGTATATACGGGCAAGGCATACTGATATATCAGTCAAACGTGGGTCTGAGCTGCTGCTGTGCTTCTTACAACACACCAACTGCGAACTCTGACACAAACACACATTGAGAAGGCATGAAAACAGCTAGCTGAAGTCACACCAATTTCAGATAGCCACATCGTGACGTATCACGTTTAGGAGCAAATGAGGAGCAGGAACACTCTTACACGCTGGGGTTTGCTCCAAAAGAAAAAAATACACAAGCCAGTCAGACACCACAAACGCTACTTTGCAGTTGCATGTCCAGGTCAAGACCTACTTTAGGTTTTCTAACACTGCACTGTTGCTGTTACATCATGCTGCTCAGATGCAACTTCAGTGCTACACGATGCAGGAACAATGTATCAGGTGATGTTTTTTGTAAAGCCATACATGCACACGTTCTGGGTCACAACCCACATGCAATACACTGCTGTAGACGCACAAGCGTGAATGCATAAACATGCCCTGGCAGTGGATGCCGGCCTTTTGTGCTCATGCGCATGTGATGAAAATAGCAGCGATGCCTCATCAACTTGTGTGCTAAACCATTCAACTACTGATCATCCGATTTACTGAGTCTCTGGGCTCGCTTAGCCGCAGCCTCCAGCGCTGCATCAAGTTGCTGTTCTGTTACCGTCCATAGCTTCTGAGCAAGCTGAGCATCCCTTGCCTGTGCATTGGGCTGAGCGACCCTACAGTCTTGCAGATATGCACCAGATTGGCCACTAAGCTGAGGTGCAGTTGCTGCATAGACAGAAGTGGCTGCACCCTGCATGGCAAACCAGTGAACAACTATGCTGTTGAATGCAAGGCTTCCTTTTCAAAATCTTGTAGCAACAGCCCTGTTAGCCAAGTCTACTGAAAAGACAGCTCCTCAGCTCAGCACCACCTAGTCGACCTGAACATGTACGCATCTTTGTGTGATCCAGACACAGCCTAGCTTAGGAAGTCTCAACTCAGTGAGCTAGCACAGCAGGACACAACTTGTGTATCATTGTGCATCACCTTGTATGNGTGGTTTGATCTGCCTGCACCGCAAATGACAGCTGAGGTGAAGCGGGACTTGAAGCTGCTGCAGCTCAGGGGGACCTTTGACCCCAAGCGCTTCTACAAAAGCTCAGATCACAAGAAGTCTCTGCCCAAGTTCTTCCAGATTGGCACTGTGGTTGAGTCTGCTGCAGACTTCTACTCAGGTTCGGCCAACATCGTTGCTCGCTGCAGTGATTGTTGGGTACTGAATAAGTGCTTGCCCAGTGTCTTCGTTCCTCTTGAGTTCCATATCACACTGCCCATAGCAGGCCATGTAAGCTTGGTGAAGTGTTTACTCTCATGACTTTCTTGTAACATGGGATAGCTCATCATGCTGGTGACTGTCAACAGCGCTGCATGTTATGGCAGACAATGTGTATGGCAAAGCCCAGCAACGCTCATATAAGCCTGCTTGCTAGCTGCTTGTTATGAGAAGCGAATGACTTCAGACTCCTGCAAGTTCAGTCTGACCGGTATCACTTGTGTTTGCAATGCTGGCTTGAGATCCTGCACAAGATGTTAATAATAATAATAACAATTTACAGNTGTTGTTGCGCCTCAGCTGTACAACGCAATGGGTACCTTTGAAGCAGATGTCACAAACGGCATTGCAGCACGCATTGCTGAGGCTTGCANCTGCAGCACACATGTCTGCATGTGTACCACAAGGACCGCTGTTGGACTTGAATGCTGCCAAGCTTGCCTTTGCAGGATATGTGCTTATGTTGCTTGACATCACCAAGATGCATGCCGTGCAAGTGCAAGCTGATTTGCAGCCTCCTGCTGCCTTCAAGTGCAATGGAAAAGTCACTCTCCAAAATCCTGCTGACCTGCTTATGTTGTCTTTGGTATTGCTATAGATGTAGTGCAAAGCTCACAGGCATGCAATGCAACTGACCTGCTGCCANTACTTGAGGTGGTTGCTGATGGGTCCCTGCTTGCGCTCTGACAGAAGGTGGCTTGCCACGCTGCTTTGTGTACCTGCATGCGACAGGTGCAACTTGAGACTTGTACTCTGGCAAAACTGCAGTCGTGCTGCTCAACATGCATATCTGGCAAGCTGATGGCATGCAGTATGCTGCTCGAATTGCTCATAGATATATTGGTGGGAACAGCTGTTATAGTATATAGTTCACTCTGTATCAGTTGATTGTCACAATCAACCCAATGATGCTGGCAAGCCTGCACCTGGCAGGTCTTGTGCTTCTGGCTGCCTTAGCCTGTGCTTTGACTTCGGCTGCGGGAATGGGCATTGCTGCTGCTGCTGATGCTCCTATNCCGTTGGGAAGTCCTCATAACCTTGCAGCAAACTCCAGGTTCCGACCCTAGAATCTGAATGTGCTTTGCATGCCATGCTGTGCTACGATCGAAAAACGCGATAGGGCACAACCTGTGTGCTACCTGTGTGCGTGCCGGGCGCGAGCTCAAGGCAACCCTACGGTCATCACAATCAAGCAAAGCTGACTGGCATATCTGCCTGAGCACCAACTGCAGCACAGTTGGTTCAAGNTCCAAATCTGTGATCGTCTGAGGATGTGGCAATCCTCTCCCATTGTGAGTGGGTGGGCTGTCATCTCTTAGCATGCTAGATGGACTTGTAATGGCTGCCTCCTCCTGTGGCACGAGTCATAGCGCTCTCAGGGGTTGTCATTGAGTGTTCACAATGTAGCTATGCCAGCATGATTCACGACATCACAACTCGGTAGATGACACTGACAATATATTCTGCAATGCGACCCCACATCAAGCGTTGTAATGTGTGACTGATCTGAATTTCAATATGATTTCATGAGACGTTACCACCAGTAGACACAGCAAGCGAATCGTGATTTGTGCTTGACATAAAGCAGGGTGTTCCTATACACCTCCAGCTGACATAATAACATATTTGCCATGTATACACAGGCAGACTACAAAATAATACGCACAGTACCATACTGTTATATCGTTTTGCCATATGTGTTGACTTGCTGGAAAGCTTGCTCTCACCAGCATAACATCGCCACCATGATCATGATTTGAAGGAGCGTCAGATGACTGTCTGAGAAACTCTGAGAAGGTGTTGAAAGGCAGGTCTGTGGTGGATTTGTGGACAGCGTCGTATGTTTGCAGTGGCGCCAAAGCTGATGGCTCCAATACCCTGTCTTCAGGTCTGTCTTGTGTATGACTTTGGGAAGCCACAACAGTGCATGGCACCTCAGCTGCAGCTGACAAGCAGCCTGAGACNTTGCATGACATTGAGCTCTCCTGACTACCAACACCTGCATTACCCGCCACCAACTTCACTTTGTAGACCTTGTCCTGACACACAGCTGCAACCTTGCAGCNAACAAGCAGGGGAAGCTTACAGCCTTGAGCAAGCGTTTTGCAGACATCTCGCTGCAACTTTGAGTCTCGCCTCTTGGGTGCAAAATTCTCAATGCAGCAGCAACGCTGTGCCACACCTAGCTTGATCCGGCTCTGTAAGTCACAGCTAAATAGTTTTCAGCGGCCTTGTCTTCATCAGCAGCTTAGATCACAAACGAATGGTGCAAACCAGCAGGCAGCCAAGGCAGGTGATTATTGCAACAGGGCTGCAACATTGGCCTGCATAGCTTGGTCTGCAAGTTGTGCACAGGCACTGCAGGTGTCAGTGGTCAGACCCCAGGCTCAGAAGAAGACTCTACACCGCCTTCAGCATTTGCAGCTGTTGCAACAATGGGGGCTGGAGGTGACCACTGTACATTTGCTTGCCTTTNTTGAAAGGCTGATCTCTGGGGTCCGCAGAAGGCCTTCCAGGATTGTGTTGTGTTGCAGGACCATTGTCTGACGTGGGAGTCTGAGGTGTCACCAGCAAGGACTCTCATTGGGGCTATACATGAGACACTTCATTGTATTCCTTGTGCATGCGCATTGCATGCTATGCTACGATACAGCGTACCTGCTGAGGTCTAGCTTCGAGGTGCAAGCTCTTCAGGAATGAGCCACAGCAGTGCTCTACTTGCCAGCTCGATGTGCTGCTGACTGCCCGACCTCCANGGCAGCCACATGGGAGGAGTCTCGCTGAGAGAGAGCCTGGGGGTTAACATGTCTCATGTGGGGACAGTCACACATGCCTTCTCCCACATTCACCAGACTATGGTCGTTGACCATCTCAAATTGCAGGTATGAGAGGTTGGGTCAACTGTGAGGCAGGTTCATGGATGCACTTTGCAAATGCTGCATATGCCACCACCTGTCTGTGCGCTGAGACACTGTTTCATGCACACCAAGTTCNCACAAGCGCCAATTGGTAGCTGTACAGCTTACCTGAACGAGCTCCTGGCTTGGGTTTTCCATGTGCAGCTCATCTAGATATTTGATGTTGCCATAGCGGATCTGTTTGTCGCGCTGGAGATGGATTGACCCGTTTGCAACCTGCATGACACAACCCAGCATCCACANCAACATACAAACCTGATATGTAATGACATTAACCTTTGCACCAATGTTCAACAGCTTATGCACAATCGGCACGTCGCNTGGCTCTTGAGGTTGCCTGTCAACCACACAATGAGCGTTCTACATGTCAGAGTGCAAGACACAACACGGGCACTGACTGTTGTCTTGATCATCAGCACTNAGCATGTCAAAGTGCAAAGGCGCATGAATAGTGTTGGGCAACGCAACGCGGTCACGCGCGACGGAAGCTTCAGTCGCGGTTGTTCGTCGAGTACTAGCTGTGCCCTGTGCCTGTCAATCCTACCAGTTTCTGCAGCAGACAACGTGTGCATCTCTACGGAGTGCAGCCTTACAAGACACGTTGGTACTGTTAATGGCGCTGCTGCCATATGGCATGCAGTCTGTGACAGATAAGCTACAANCCTGCTACAGGTTGTGATTGCTGGTTGCAGTGCTTGAACTCTCAATTTTGGTAACTGCACAACTGTGCATTGATTTTTATTCTCCTGGTGTTGCAAGCCACGTTGTTTCGAACAGTCATCCTAGCAGCGAGCAGCAGGTGCGTGTGCTGTGANGCGTAGCAGGCAGATCAACTTTGCGAGAACAACAATATAAAAATCTGATTCCTTTTTTTTGTGTTCTAACAGTTTAGGTGAGACAATCTCCACAGGATGCTGGTGATCAGCTGAGATGGCTTCACAAGTGGCAGCCTTCAGCCTAACACCAGTCCTGACCAACTTTCAGAAACAAATTGTATGTGTCGAAACCGTCGGGAGTAGACTATATGTTGGCTTGGGAGATGGTAGTCTGGTCATGTTGACCAGCACTAATGCTGGCATTGACAGCCAGTGGCAAGTAGTGCAAGCTCATAAGGGATTTGGCAAAAAGTACATAAACCAACTACAAGCCATCAAGCAGTCAGCACTATTGCTCAGCTTGTCAGAAGATGGGGTCAATCTACACACAATACCGCAGCTCAAACTTACATGCCAAGCAAGTCGCACCCGATCAGCCACTAGCTTTGCATGGAATGAAGCTACCAGCATGCTGTGTGTGGCCATAAAGAAGAAGCTCCATATATACCGCTACAGCGGCAAGGACTTTGTTGACCCCAAAGAGTATGCTTTGACGGATGCTGTGCAGACATTGCACTGGTGTGGAGAAGCTGTTGCTGTTGGTACTAAGAAAGAGTGAGGCCAAAAAGCTTTTGTTGGCATCTCAAACACTTTTGATATTCGGCTGACAGACTGTGAGCTGTAAACAATCAATGTGTTCACTAATGTGGTCAGTGGCTTTTGAAGTGGGCTGTTGAAGACTCAAACATGTTTTGAAGTATCATGATATGTAGGTACTTGCTTGTTCAGTCAGCTTCTGGAGCAGCGTCACAAATCACAGAAGTTGGCAAGGCGCCTCAGGCTTGCATCTGTGAAATCGGCACCTCAGAATTGCTTGTCTTGCAGGAGTCTGCAAGCTTGTTTCTAGGTANTCCGCCACGGCCGCCAAAGCCACTGCACATGCAGCACAAAATTTAGCAATGAGACACTTGAGCCTAACAGGATCTGTTTGCATTGCCTTGCACAGTTGCTCAGTATAGTCTCAGTTTAGCCAATCAGGAGCTGCTGTATGCATGTTGCAGGTCATTGACCAAGCTGACTGCACGCACTGTTCTGCCATGAGCACTGCAGGTTGAGTTTACTGTGACATTTGCATGCAGAAGGCGCCCCTAACGTTGTGCAGCTGCAGGAAAAGCATGCTTGCTTGGTGATTGTACGTGATTGTGATTGTGGTCTATGCAATTGTTGGTGCAGAAGACCCAGCAGGCACATTCCGACATTACTCGGCAGAAACAAATATACGAGGAGCGGCCTCACCCTCTGCCGCCACGTCCGCCTCTGTCACCTCCTCTGCCTCCGCCGCGGCCTCTGCCTCCGCCTCTGTCACCGAACGCCATTGCAGGGCGCTGTGTCAAAAACTGCTGTACTTACGAGCTTAGTGGGTACCGGCAAGACGCTGTTATTGACAGCAAACAGNTGGACTACAGGAGGCAGCTTGCAAAATCGAGCAGGGTGTTGCTTTGCTTCAGGTGGGCATTGCGTGTTGTTGGGTTGCAGAGTGACAGAAGTGGGTACGTTGCGATCTTGCAATCCGCTTCAGGGTGCTCAAGGTAACATCACGTCACTTCAGCTACAGCTGGAAAGAGCTCAGACAGATTACACCCNAGACCCATCTCAACTGGGACAGAGCAACAGACGAGTGCAAGGCTGACCTGTCTTCGCTTCACCAGAGCTGACACAAGCAGAACAGCCAGCACCAGGGCACCAACTAGTAACACTGGAGACATGGGTAGGTAACGCAGCTGCTGCACTGCCTCTTGCACACTGCANCAAGAAGGCGGAATGGTAGATCCAGGTTGCCGAGTGCCAAGTCTAGGCAAGCCATGGCCAAGAAGTTAGCAATTGTCTGATGTGCACATGGGTGGCAGGAGTCTTTTCAAGCTAGTATTGTTGAACCGCAAAACTATGATGAAGCCATACAGCATTGCAAAAGTGAAATGNCCATGTCTGCACACAACAACAAGATTCAACATGAAGAAGTTCTGTACACTGCATTGCACAATTCGGTGTACGAGCTGGTCAATGCTGCCGCTGCCCACCTTGGTCTTGAATTACGTTACACCCAGAACCATGGTAGGTGACTTTGCGCATCTGCTCTGTTGTCTCAGAGCGTACTTGTGCTTTCTATACTTGCTGTTGCATGCATTTGCAACATNTACGCAAGGCTATGCCTAGTTTAGACAACACTGATAATTAAAGCTGAAAATCACCTGAATTAGAACCACGGGGCTGCCATCTAGGCCTTGAGTCACAGCATTGACCTGTGAGGCATTAAACTCTGCCTCCACCTTCTGCCTCATAGCCTGCATGTGTGAATTACAAGCTAGGAAAAGTGCACTTGCCCTAGTTGCTGACAGCCTCGCACAGTGTCTGCTTTTGTGAAGCTNGCATGCACCCTTCCCAAGATCCACTTGCAAAATGGCAATCCATTCCCAATCACATATGTGTCGCCTTTCCCAATAGAGCAGCATGATCAGGCCAGAGTTTCATGCTGCAGACCATGTGCGCGTGGGGAATGAGTGTTACCTTATAGTGCCACAAGCAGCTTGCATGACTGCTGCTGTCGTTATTGCAAACACGCTGATGGCAAAGGCTTCGAGCTTGTGAAGCTACATCAGATGTTTAACCACTGAAGAGACCATGGGCAGATTTGATAACAGCTCGGTATGTCTCATGACTCTGCAGCAAGACAACTGCAACTGCAATTGCATTGGTATCACANGCCACATGATGCTGCAAATGTCACTGCCTGTTACTTGTGTATATGACTACCGACGTGTTGTATGTTACTGTACTGTATGTTACTGTANCAAGACTGCACCTTGTGCAGGAGTACATTGGAAGTGTGAGTACCGCCAGTGTGGCGTGTGGTGTACTAGGAATGGGAGGCAACAAGGGAGCAGTGGCCATCTCCTTCACCTTATACCGCCGCCGCCTCTGCTGTGTCTGCTCCCACTTCGCTGCTCATCAGGTATGAAGCATCAGCAGCAGCCGGTGCTGAGCTCTGCTTGGGTGTGTGGTGTACACAGCTGTCACCAGCTGACTGGTCCTTCAGAGCCAGTCCCCACAGTTATAGGAGTAAATCACGGGTCAAAATGCGGAAAGACACATAAAATCCGTCACCTGTGCAACAGGCATGCATAACGAAGTCATTATGGCAGCAAATGTTGTATAAGGCTCTGAAGCACNAAAGTTGTCACGCATTGTACAAGCTTCAATGTGCTGTGCCAAGGCTCAGTGGAAGTCTGCACATTTGCCTGCGAAGTGCGTTATGATATGCAGGATATGGAGAACACCTTGAAAGGCTGGTTTGCAGAGTTTCACACTTATCTCAACTATGAGAACTCATTGTTGGTGGAAAAGGATCCTGAGAAAGAGTCCATCGTCGACGCAGTGAAGTCTGCAGTTTGTCAGAATATCAATCTATTCATGGAGATGAATGAGGAGGAGTTCAAGGATTACCTGCAGACCTTTGTGCAGGACGTTTGGACTCTGCTGACCACTGTGAAGCAGAATGTTGGTCAGGTACAGGCTTTCTTGCTGCCAATCTTCTGATTGTTGCTCTGACTGGTTGTAGGACGCGTTGAAAAAGTGCATGCCTCTGCTTAGTCATCACATGTTCTTGACAGAACCGTTAAGGAATGTGCAAATCCCCTATCTATGCCAAGCAAATGCAACAAGTACTGTAGTACCTTAGCACTGACACTGCTTGCAGGACAACCTGGCTATGAATNCTGCAGAACATGGGCCACCATTCTTGCACCAAGCCACATGTCTGGTATGCACTGCCCGCCCAGGACTTAGATGCACTAGCCGTTCAGCGGCTGGTTAGAGTGCCAACTTCTTGGTGCAAGCATAGGAATTGGGAAGTGTGTCCCAGCAGGCTTAGAACATGCAGAAGCAGCCATTTTGCTTTGTGAATTGAGTGTTNTGGCAGCGCTTCATGCTCGCACAAGTTACGACCTGTCAGCTGGCGGTGTACTTTTGACACAGTCTTTGATGGCACAGCTCCAGCAATTTTACCGCTCGGTACCTTGAACAAGTAGCCTGTGACCCTTGCAAACACTTTTGTGCAGCACGTACTCATATGTGCAGCTGCAACGATGCCCACTGCAGCGCCTGAGACGGATGACATGCATTTCGGCAACAGATACACGCGCATTCGTAGCAACAACAGGCCTGTTGAAGCGTTTTGTTCTGTCACACAGATNTCAAGCAGCACCATGAACCTTCATCAAAGTGATGAGCAATCACAGACACTTCCTTTGACAAGTCTGCTGGTTCAGAGCAGCACCTATAAAGTCAGCCAATTGCAGTGGANGACACTGTGGCAGTCATGCGTAATCATGACCAACCCATGGCAGATGCTGATGACGAGCTGACCAGAAATGCACCATCTGCTATGGAAAGCTAGCACACAGCTTCCTTGGTTCCTGGTCAAATCCACGAGTGTGTCTGACTCAGCTTTTTTTGGTGGTGACGCAGAATGACCATGGCGGCGTGTTTAAGCTGAACTGTGTTCCAAGCGCCAAACAGCACATGCTGCTCATTGGTCTTTTGTCTGAGTGTTGCAGTAAAGTGTGTTTCTGCCTCATCGGTACATACGTGTATACATGTCTGATGCTGAATGACATCTTTGCAGACAACTCAATTTGCNGTGGGTTGTATGGCTAACAAGCACAGTTTCCGCCCGACTGCGCGATCAGCTTGCTCGGCTTGCGTGTTGCCCACGGCTGCCGCAAGCGACGGTAACATGCGGTTGCTTGCGAGTACGCTCCCGGAGTTCATCAGCGGAGCAATGAAGTCAAAGATCAATCAAGTTCTCCCGGACTTGGGAATGCATGGTGACTCATGACCACGTAAGAAATCCGGTCCCTTGTCGTCCCTTGTGTGTCTTGTCAGTGTCGGGCAGCTTGCTCACGGTAACTCACATCCTGTAGTGCCAGCATGCCGTGCATCAGCAGTCCTGCAGTCCGTCTAGTGTATTAAGTCGTTACTCCGACTGCACGTGTGACCACAACTGCTACACCTTGACCAGCAGCTCTAGCTGCTTGTGCAGCCCCACGCGACCGTGTCAAAGGTTGCGTAATTCCTCAGCTCAGTCAGAGCGGTAGGAGCAGCGATCGACGTGGAAAAAGCNCATGGTGCACTTGACTCAGCAGACAACCCCATGTCTTCACCCAACCCTATGCAGCAAAGCCTCTTGACAGCACTCCTCCCAACGCTATTGCCAGAGTTATCGGCAGGCTTCAACGTGCAAGAAAGTTACCATGACATAGACTTTGATGCAGCTCCAGGTAACTCCTCTGTTGCTGCAGCAAATGTTTCTGCACAAGTGCTGCATCAGACATGCANGTGCTACCTGACAATCGATACACGAGCCTTGAAGTCTATGAAAGCATCAATGAGCCCCTTGGACTTGCCACAAATTACAGCACTGGCAGACATCTTGCTGCACCCGCCTGAACAGAACTTTGCCGACCCGTCAGGAGCACCTGCAACTGAGCACGACAGTAGCAGTGCTGCCGTGTTTCAATCGCTGGCTGTGTCGACTTTTGCAAAGCTGACTGATGCTGTGCAGCAGCTCCCGGCAAGTCAGCCAAAACAGCAGGAGCAAGCAGATCGTGAGTCGCCGCTCATACAAGAGCTCTCGTCAGCAGAAGCTGCAGCGCATGCACAATCCCTGCTGCAGACACAACAGATATCGAAAAGCTGCCAGGCTGCCCTCCTGTATGCACATGACAACAACTTATTGACGCCCTGGAGCAGCCATCAGCTACACATTGCTTCTGGCAGTCTTTTGCAAGCTTTGTGTCAGCATGGTGCANGTGACCACAAGCGGGTGCGTCTGCTGTTAGGTTTGCCTATTGACGTGCTTTCGTCAGCGACAAGCGTTGCCATACGTTCATTTCACCGTGACCACATCTCTGGCAGGAATACGGTCTATTCTGCGAGAGCTGCTGGCACCAAAGAGGACCTGCTGTTGCTCGCGGTGGCCAAAGTGGTAGGCTCCTGCGTATTCNCAAGCTGTAGATGTCAGCCTGCAAGCATTGCCATGTCCTTGGGTAAACCAGTAAGCATGTGTATAACTCACAGTTCAAAGCACCGCAATGATATACCTGAATATATATGCCTTTCTGTTGTGCTGTGGTTGTCTTGTGACTCAACAGCTGACAGCAAACAATGGAAATGAACCCATGGCACACAGACTGCTGGTGCTGAAGTCTGGCATTGCAGTATTTACCGGTTGGATGGATGTACTGGAGCTATCAAACGAGATCATGTCAGGACCGCTGATTGAACGACACTTCTGGCAGAGTCATGGCCCAAACATGCATGCAGTTACAAAGGTGTGCCCTGTGCCAAGCCTGTAGCATGCAACCCCTGGTAAAAGTGTATGTCAAGCCACTATGACGTGTTTTTGCAGGTCTCAGACTGCAAACTGAGATGCCTTCTTTGCCAAGGCATTGGCAGATACAGGAAGCTGTAGACTCACAGTGTCATCATTATAGCTGCAAGTTGTTGACACTCGGTTTGATGATGGTGAGGGAGGTAATGCATTGCATCAAGGCAACCTTTTGACATAAGCCTNACTAGGTGAAGCTGCGTGTTGTGCAGCAGGGCGTCATCTAGTCCAGCACCAACAGATTTGTACGCCAATTGGTCCGCCCGCATGTTGCTGAGCGTGATCAATATGCAGGCTCGCATGTGCTAGATGAGGCTGAGCGCAGTCTGCATGATGCACTGTGTGTGCTTCAGCAAACAGTGCAAGACTCTCGGGTCATTTATGGGGGTGGCTTTCCTGAGATGCAAATGGCCAAGGTCAGTTGCGACATACCTTCAACATGCTTGTTGCTGCTTGTTCCATACTGTNCTGCAGGACATGAAGTAATGCAGGGGTATGGCATTGAGAATGATGCTGCAGCAGCTCCTACGGCAGCCAATGGTCAGGCAGAGGCTCTGCCTGGACCCCCACCCAAGCTCAGCCTAGCTGACCTTGAACGCATGCAGAAGGAACAGAAGAAAAGAGCCAAAAAGGCTGAGAAAGCTGCCAAAAAGGTGTGTGCACCTGACGCGAGTGCGATTCATGTGATTGTTGCTGGGCCTGAAATGATAGCTCTCGAGCAGCATGAGTACTACATCTCAACAGGTCCAGCCTGCAGCGCAGTGTGGCTGCTCCCCTCATCGGTGTCTGATGTTGGCACGCTACGGTAAAGACTGCAGCATTGATTGCAAGGGACACCCTTTGTTTCATCTGCTGTCGTGTTTGCCACCACTCGGTGCACAACAGCTGCTGCAGTGTCCAGCATNTTGAGTCCAGCCTTGGCTAATGCTGAATGTGAAAAGCCAATTTGGCAGGCAAGCACAGCACCAGCAGCAGCATGTCTTGTATATGCTTGCGCATGAGAGGCATGGCACAGTAAGCACTTGCAGTGACAAATTCCTCGTCCACCAAGGTATGGAGGATGTAATGCCACATTACCTGAGCCCCATCTATGGCTGTCAAATCGCCTGTGGAGCTCTGCAACAAACTTCTCGTGCTTGACCCCGGGTGGTCTGGCCTCCTCAAATGCTGCCAGAGCTTCATCCACGCTCATGCCCAATGCTTGCACCAGGTATGAGCATACAACAAAGCCTGTCCTGTTGAAGCCTGCATAGCACGCCCCTGCAGNCCTGCCTGTTGCAGCAAGCTGTCCACGCTACTGAGCTCTCGGTCCATTTGATGTGCAGCTCAGCAGTCGCAAGTTGTGAGAATACTGCTGGTACAATCGAACATGCGTCGCCGTCTCGAAGCGTCAACTAGGCTGAAGAGCGTGTATGAGCAAGTGCAAGTTCCGTAAAGCGTCAAGACATGATCTGCACTGCAGTCGATTGCTGTGCAGTACACCTTGCAAGCAGAGGTCGATGTTGTGAGATTTCGAGATTTGAATATTCCGTGTTGGCGTTTCTTCATGTGACATGCAAACACGCAGAAGAGAGTATACACAAGACACCCCTCAATCCAAACACTAGAAGCCCACACGCTATACCAGAAAACAGGCCTTTCAGTCCTGCCTGCCGGTGCAACTTAGTTGCCATTGGGGTCAACACTTGAATTCCCAATGTCAGCATCGCACCTGCTGTCACAGCTACTGCTTTACTCNGGAAGAATGCACATGCTCTGATCAAGCCTGAGTCTACCAGAGGAGCCAGCGGTGCCCACTCAGCATACGTTAGGCTGCTACCTGGAGCCAGTACCTCACAAGAGCTATGAGGCCAGCAAGTGGAAGCCTTCTGCCATGCTTGCACAATGGTTTCTGTTGTACCAACGTGCACAACATCGCAGAGTCTTTATACTTCCTGATCCTACTGCTGTTGACAGTGTGGCAACAGTAAATAGCATGTTGATGACATGCCAGGAAGGCAATTGTAGGGTCTGCACCATGTGGTATGCGCCACCTGCTGCAGGGTCACATGCCTCACACCTGCATCAGGTTTGGTGCCAGCTTACCTAGGGCTGCACTGACTACACTGGCATGCAGCTGGGAAAGCTGCTGCTGGCCTTGCTGTGCAGCAGTGAGGGCTTGCCNTACACACACATACACTTACAATGTAGAGCAGGCTGAAGCAACATATGTATCTTGCACATGTTGCTGTAGACACTACAAAGGGCACAAAGGCAGCAACGTGGCGATAGCAAGTCAACAGCACCTTGGCTGATCAGCGTGAGCTTTGCATTTATCAATGGTGTCATGCTGCACTCCCAATTGTGTGCTTGCTTNGAGTCTTCTACTCCCTGAACTCTCCAGGCTTGACAGAGGTATGGCAACTGGCTTTTGGCTGATCTTGCATTGCCGTGGCCCCAATTTCAGGAGAGCAAAGTGCTCAAGACAGGCACTGCTATACCTCTTGTCGGGTTTGTGCTGCCATTGAGCATCTATTGCGGTGTGTCATGGTTGCTGTGTGTNCAAACAGACCGCAGCATTGCCAGCTTTGGCACAGGCAACAGACACATTGTGTTGCCTTTCATTTGCTTCAGGCTCTTGAGTCACTGCAGCAGCCTTTGCAACCCTGCAGCAGGTGGCACAGACCACCCTTTGCTGTGCTGATGCAGCACAATCCTAGTGCATGCTGCCAATACAAACATACACACACACCAAGAATGCACAGCTTGCTT
Organism: Trebouxia gelatinosa; assembly: GCA_000818905.1. Taxonomy (NCBI): domain Eukaryota; kingdom Viridiplantae; phylum Chlorophyta; class Trebouxiophyceae; order Trebouxiales; family Trebouxiaceae; genus Trebouxia; species Trebouxia gelatinosa. Next base: position 2,486,824 of record KN805358.1, read on the forward strand.
GCAGGCCATGAAGCAAAGCTTGCAGGGCTGTCTGCAGCAGCATGGCCAAGGGCTAGTGCATGCCATAGCCCTCGCCATAGTGCAATCCTGCCCCAGGAATCTGCTGAGAGCCCTTTCAGCCCCTCTGCATGCCCTGCTAGCAGATCCTGAGCTTGGGGACGGAGTGAGGGCTGTGTTACAGCAGATCTTCCGCTCACAACTATATGCAGGTATTGTGGTGTTTCCTGCGGCTGTGTGTCACTGTGTCACAAGCCTGCAGCCTTCCTGAGAGAGCTTTACCATCCTGAGCAAGGGCTTGTACACTAGCTGACAATGTATGCTGCATGACTTGAGTTATCCATAACATGTACTCGTGAAGGACCACATCCCTGAAACCAGCACCTGGCTTGTATGGGCACAGGATACTGCCCGTTGCAGTAGTTTTCTACCACATCATTGTGCAAGTGATCATGTGGTCATTGTAGGGTATGTCCTATGTTTCCAGCAGTGTTGTCCACCTTCATGCTTGAGCTGGGGCAAACGCACAAGTATACTGCTTGAGGTTCATGTTCACATCATTGTTGTGTTGCCTGGTCCTTATCCGCACTGCCTTGCATATGCTGAGGGATGTTTAGCTATTGCTGCTGGTGCAGAGCTGGGTGGTGGCNTGGCGCATGTTGTGGGCGTCGTGATGATAGACATATGTGTGGGCAGCTTAGAACACGAAGATGGATTAAATATCAAGGCATCAGGGCAGCGTACTTTGGCAGGGTATGAGGCCAAAGTGAGGAGACCCTTAGCAGGGGCCTGGGCATGTTGCAAGGCAGCCATGCTGCCGTGTATGGCATATGAGAGTGCCAGGCAGCAAAAAAGGCGTCATGTCTGCAAGAACTGACAGCCAAAATTGTTCATGATCTTCTAGGCAGCCTTTTCAATATCAATTTGCTGACGCATTTCTTGCATGCCTCAGCAAATTGTCTGGGCTTGAGCAAAACTGCAGACCTGCAGACAAGGCAGCTGATGCAGATGCAACACGAGAATNACAGATGAGCATGACCAGAATAACGCTAAGGCAGTGAACCTGATCCAACTGCATCCAAATCGAGCAAGTTGAGCCAGCACAGCTAAAGCAGGGTACAACTGTTGGGGTCATGTCAGCAAGTGTGCATTGTAAACAAGCACTTGAGCATGATAGGATCAGTAGTAAGGCAGTGACCTCAATCACATGATGCATGCCTCTGGCCCACCTTATGCTTCAGCAGTGCCTCTCTCTGCAAGCACATTGATGCCCAAGGGTGCTTAGGAGGGCATGTGGGTCTGGATGGCTGACTTGACCAGCACATTGGGNCTGTGTTGCAAGAGGCCAGTGATGGGAGACCTAGTGGTATGTGTATAACTCCCCAACAGGTTGGTTGAGTGCAGCAAACACTGCCAACAGTCAACGGTAAGCTGCATGACGCGCTAGAGCGCCTTGACAGATGGGAACATAAACAAGGGGCCAGTCACCATCACCATTAGCAGAGTGCTGGCAGCCGTAGGCATTGTCAGTTGAGGCGTCCTCAAGGCTGTGGTACACCATGCATGTTACACAAGCACAGCCGACAGCTCTTGATGCTGCTGCACTCACACAGATACTTGTTTGTATACGCATAGGCCACCTGAAATTCTTGAAAGCTTGGTCTGCCAAAGATCATGTTTATGATTGCGTATAAGCAAACTTTGCATCCACGAACCCCTCTTTGACCATCCTGCTACATGCACGCCAACAACGCCAGTAATGACTATGTCAAGGTCTCAATACCATGCATCAGCTCATCTGCTCTACAGCAACTCCAGTGCCCAGCCGGCAGGTGCTGTGCAAAGGCACGGCTTCGATCTTTTGACGTGCTGCCATGAGCAATAGGTACACATGCGTAGTTGACCACACAAGCAGCGTCAAACTCACATGAGAGTGCTCTTGTGGGTGCCAGTTTGGCAACCCCCTTTCTCNATCTTAGTATGCATATGCCAATCTATCCCTCTACTGTTGCACTAGCAAGTATGCTTGCAGCAAAGCACAAAGACAACAGTCTTGCATCAGCACTGACATGCTGCCTGGTCTGTGCAGGTGAATGGAAGTAGCAGTGTGGTTGATGCTGCTGTAATGGGTCTTCAGCTTGATGACTTGGAGCTAGAGTCCCTGAGAGGGGAACTCAAGGAAGTCAGCTTGAGCGTGAACTTTGACACTCGCATGGGGCGTGCGGTCGTCAATGTCGAGGGTCCAAGATTCAGTGGGCTTCAAGGCGAAGCCCTCAGTGGAGTGGTTCGCTGGGAAAGGGACGTTATTCGCTTAGATAAAGCTGTGCTGCAGCAAGCAGGATCAAGGTTGGCCCAGAACTCATCATGCTGTTCTGACACTCCAGTCATTCTATGACATGCATTTGCAACATATGCCGCCAACATGCTTGCACGAAACCAGTGTAGAAATGAGATGCTCCAGTGCCCCTGCGTCATCATGCCACAGCTTCAGCTTGTTTACTCGAGACTGTTGTGTTGTGCATGATCCGCATGTTTTGGTACATGGCTGCTAGCTGGACAGAGCTTGATGTCATACAGTACACATGCATCATGACAGTCAGCACAAGCACCTAGTNGTTGCATCAGGAATGCCCATGCAAGCCGTTGAGAACATGGCACAATGCAAAGATCTGCCTTCCAGCTTCATGTGCTGGTCATATGCCTGACTCTTGCAGGGTCCAACAGAAGCTGCAAGCTTCTGTTGCGGTAAATTACGTACATAGCGTTCCCACTCATGACACCAAAATGTTGGCAGCCTTGGCGATGCTCACCATGAGTGTGCGGCCTGCTGCACACTTCTGCATGCCTTGACATGTTGGGTTTGTGCTTGTTGCAGAGGTTGCCAGTCTTGCTGTGTGGTGCAGCCCAAATCACCACAGCCTACATCTTATACGCACTGTCAGCACCAGGCGGCATCAAGATCAACACCTTAACCCCTCAAGGAACTGTGATTGTGATCTGTGCGTGTGGGATTGCTATGTGTCTCTTCACGTGTCTGTTCGCGCCATGCTTGATCCGACGATGTGGGTTTGGCATGCATCAGGAGACTCAGATCAGACGCATCAATTTGCTGGGGCTGGTAAGCTTTTCTGGCACAGTGCTTGCTGTTCATCACAACACGATTAGTGTGCTTGTTATTACTGCACCTTTGCCTAGCCACAGAGTCAAACATGCGACGTGATTCCATCTTTGTGCTGCCAATTGCTTGACACGAGGAGTTCCTTTCTAGCCTGCATCAGCTGCTTCAAGCGTCAAATNCGCTGCGCAAGTGTATCAGCACTGCTGATAGAGCACTATACAGCCGTTACTGTCATCTGTGTAACCAGACAGGAAGAATCGCAAATTGCATATTTAGGTGATGTGAACTTGATGATAAACAAGCAAGTACGTTTGCATGTGCTGCTATTGNACAATTATGACCTTCCGTTTTGGCTAGCCTCCTTCTTTGTTTTACCAAGCTGTAGTATCTGTGTGCAGGAGACGCTGTAGCTGTTGCGAGCGCTGCCAAACTTTACAAGCATCCCCAGCAAGTCAGTTTGGTGTGGCACAAGTGATGCATGTGCCTGACAAGCATCATCATCATGTGCTACGCAGTATGTTTGGCACCAATCCTACACACAAGCATGCATAGCTTACCATGCTTATGCTGATAGAAACTTGGTCTCTGTGCTAATGTAAAGAACGCCACATGGGCTGCTGTTGTGTGCAGTGGCCTTGATATCCCTACAAGCACAGCTGCAAGCAGGCGCTACCAGCAACAAGCCTGTTCAGATGCTTCAGTACGGTCCAGACGGCCCTGTGGATCCCAGCAAATGCACAGCTGTTGCTTTCATTCCTNTTGTGTGACGCTATGTGAGGTCAAAGCTGCAGCCGACAAGTGCAGACAGACCTGAGCGACATACTNTGCGGGGGAAAGTGTGTGTAATACCCTTACATAAGCCTGCAGTTTCAAGCCCTCTTTTGGAAATTGTCAACAGACAGCCGTCTCTCAAGCTTGCTGCCCTGTACAGAGTGCCATGATAATTAACAAAAACATGCAGTCCAGTAATTAAGGCAGAACATCTACCCAGTAGAGGTACCCAGTGTAAGTTACGTGTCGTACGCAATAGGTCATACAGGTTGTCTTGCATGTTGCTGTGCTTGTGTGTTTGGTTGTGTGGTGACACTCTGTATGCCAGTCGAAGCCTAATGTGAAACAGACTTTGTTGAAAATACACTTTACTGTCTGAATAGCCCAATGAAAGCAGCTGCCTTTGCGCTGCATATCGCCGCTGTTTTTGATGTANTGCAAACTGTGTCAGATACAGCTGAACGTATATGACAGGATGTTGTCTGTATACTCGGGAAGGCACTAGACTGCATTTGACTGTATGACATTACCCATGTGATGTGCAGTCATGACTGGAAAACCGCCCATATCACGCGGGGAAGGCAGATCAGGTAAGGATGTAGGCAAGTATATGTTTGCCATGTCTGCAGATGCCTCAGATGTGCAGCACTTATGAAGGAGAGCATACACACATGCAACAAAAGCATATCGCATGTGCACAGGCCAGCAGCCTGATAATGTGCAGTGCTTACCAGCTTCAGCAGGACACCATTGTCTATCAGCCCAGCATACCTGCATGCCGCAAACNAGGATGTGTACTTGGACTACAGTGACTTGGAGGCGGTGCGGCAACGCAGCATTGCACTGGACATCCCCTCTGCTGAGCTGCTGGACAGCATACTGGAGTTTGCCAACAACTGCTGTGGGCCCAGCACAGACGACACACTTGCCTCAGTTCTGCTGGTGAGTCCAAGCAGGCTCAAACTGCCGTTTTGCCCTGGTTCATGTGCTGTGCCAGCAATGTGAGTTTGTTTGAGCAATATGACGCAATATGACGTAATAGCAACACTGTGATGGTCGACTGCAAGCCAGCGTTGTTCAGTAGTGCTCATGCCCTAAAAACACCCTGCAGCATTTAGTCCATTTGTTCACATGCTCTGTATGTGACATGGAAAGTGCAGTNTAGTCGATGCCATTTTGGTTTGTCATTGAAGAAGCAAGCCACTGCTCAGTCAGAGGGGTTCTGACATGCTGGTGACTTGGGATCAGCACTCAGCGTGGAACTTTGCGCCCTCATGCTGCTTCAGCCGGTGATTGGAACCAGACAAGTTGTAGCTGTCCTTTCACTGCCAGGTAAGGCTGTTCACTCAGCCAAGGNGCCAGTCAGGATCAGGCAGTCAGGAACAGTGGGAGGCGGCTGTCAGCAAGCTGCATGACTTAGCTGCCAAGTGCTCTCAAGACCAGGCCACTCAGAGCAGTCCTGCTGATGTACACCTCACACAGCAGCAGCCTTCCCAGCAGCACGAGTCACATGAGGCTGCGGTTCATGCCTTGCATCAGCATGCATCCCAGCNACTTGACAAGCAGCTGGTCATGAGTTGAGCTATTTTCGGTGGTTTTCCAAAATCATGATGTGTCATCTTTGCCTGCAACTACTTCATCAGCAGCATGCTGAGGCGTGTCAGCTTGAGGAGGGAAAGGCTGCTGTACAGTATCTGGCAGTCCTCTTGGCAAATGGTAAAAGATACATGTGTGACTTAGGTAGTGGCGAGGCATTGTATTGAGGGGCCATGCCTCAGCAGATGGCAAGCAACTGCTTTGTCTTGTCACTGACCTAGATTACAGTTGCAGAACAACTTTAGTCATCTCAGTTGCTTCCCATATGCAAGCAGCTGGTCAGCAGGCATGTGTAACAAATGTGGCTCCTTGCAATGGACAGGCATTGAAGGGTCTTTGATCTGTGCAGGGACAACAACATCCGGTATGTGGCCTTGAACACCCTGGCCAAGGTAGTGGGCGTGGACACACAAGCTGTGCAGCGGCATCGCACNGCTCCCTTGTGTCGTCCTGCAGATCATGCATACACGATAGGCACAGCCACTAGCACTACTGTAGCCTATGACATTGACTTTGCCGTCGCACTGCTGGTCATGGCACAAAGTGATGTCAATGCTTGCAAGGAAGTGACAGCATGTTTACCAAGGAAGGAAGTTGGCTCGCAACATGACACTCAAGCTTTTTGCGGCGTGTATGTGTGCATCAGCACGCGCAGTATTCTGTTGTCGCAGAAACAGGTGATGAGGCATTCAAACAATCCGCACAAATGCACAAAATGGGGCTATGCCATACCTGCACGCGGGCTTTGCGGGCCTGGTGTGTGCATGTAGTGCCCCAACAAGCATGTGCATGAAGAAGAAGACTCACCCGCCGCTGACTGGGATCACCGCCATCATCAGGCAGTGCATCTCTATGTTTGACATACNGTGTTACTGTCACATGATCAGTGGCCCTTGATGGTGGCAGGTTACATGCATTCACACACTCGCAGAGCTGTCACATTTCTGATCTGATGACTGGTCCCTGCCTACATGTCTTGCCTGCTTACTGGCACAGCACAGCTCATTTGCATTCGCATTCATCACTCCAAACTCAGACTACTCTGCCTCCTATACACATCGTCTGCCTACAGCTGTTACGGCGCATGTGCATCAAAGATGGTGCTGCGTTTGCAGAGCGACTGCACCTTTTTATCAGTAGCCTTTGTAACAAGTTTCTACTGTACATCATAGACAAATGAAGAACAGTCATGGTCTGCAGGTGCGCCTGTGGTGCCACTGATATGATGTGTCAAGTAGGGCTGTACACCTGAGGGCCGTGAAGGACCACCCTGAGGACATCAGCATGGTCAGCAAACGCAAAGCAGACGGAGTCAATCGCAAGCTGCTGGGGGATTGCCAAAAAGAACACTGCTGCTGTCACATGAGCAGTGTGTCAAAGTTTCTGATGTGACGATTTGCTTGTGACTCATCTTGGCAGTGAGGGTTGATGCCAACAAGTGACATGGAGTGACAGCGGTAGCTATGTTTCAAGTTTGCACAATGAAGTACATCTGCGAAAGCTAGATGTCTGCGTGATTACACAGTGGTGATACATGTTGCAGCTGCAACCATGCCTAAGACAGAGTCAGACAAACTTTGTGCAGTCTTCCACTCCATGCGTCTGAGATTGCAGAAACCAGATGCAGATGGTCAGCTGATCTATTTGTGCTTTGCCTGCTGGTAATGCCATGCTGTGTAGTCACTGTACATCAAAATGTGGGATGATGTTCCAGTGCAGCTACACAGTACTCAAATACAACATGTCCCTCATCACCTGTGCGTTGAATCTACCTCGTTGCATCGCCTGGTCTCGGAGCACCAAGCTTAACGNAAAAAGGGTAAAAAGAAAAGGGTAAAGCCCTGTCAACCTGATGATGTCACCTGGACAGTGTAGACATGATGATCCCTTGCTAAGGANACGTGCTACATTACAGTTGTATTACTGATGCACTATATTGGGAAAGATCTCAAGCTTCATTGCATTAGTGTGTTGAGGATATCCTTACCCTGGCAGCTGCTACAGCAAACAAAAGCTGTACAGCAGCAGTTGCATACGGTTCCTTGTCTGCTTCCAACAATGCAGTTCGCAAACATATTACAGATGCTTAGTCTATCAAAGATCAGCTGATGATACTGTAACACTGCGTTCGTCTTTTGCTAGTTTGGTTGCTGAGGGTTTGACATGCTGACCTGCATACTCCCATGTATGATCAGATGCAGATGCTGACACATTGTCTATCAGGTTGTCACCTGGGCATGGGTTATTTTGTGAGCAACAAAGTCTGCATCACTGAGCTTTTGTTCGCACGACACAAAGAAGGTTAGTACCTAGGCATGCACATATGAGGCAGCAAGGGCAGATGCGCAGAGTCATGATGGACGGCAATCACAGCCATGCAAAGTAGGTCATGGTCAGAGCAATGTTGCGATTGCTTCCCACACGGCATGTCATCTTGAATTCTCACGTGAGTCAGTGTGTGGCGTCTGCTTGACCAACCGAGGTGTGTGACACTACNCCATGGAATCATCAGCTCATGATGCACTGGTGAGTGCTCTTGCCAGTACACAACCAGAGCTGCTTGCACCTGTCTGCTCATGTGTTTGGCTGTGACTGCAGCCTTGTAAGTGTGTAGCATAGTCTAATAGGTTGACGTCACTGTCTGCAATGCACTGTAATCACGCAAAGGAGGACAACATCCACGAACATAACTGGGGTTGTGTTGCTCTGCAACAGGACATACTGCGGAAACTGGCCGTCCGGGAAGGCCCCTTGATGGTGGGCACGCGCTACTGGGGCAAACAGGCACTCACAAGCGTGCTCAGCAGCCTGTTGGCAAAGCGCATGCATCAGCTTTTACAACATCCTGAAACAGCCCATGACAGACCCGAGCTTGGAGCTTTGCTGGTGGTGAGTGGCCTNATGAGGACGGAGGCAGTAGAGCCTGCAAGCCCAAAGATGAACTCCACATTGGGTAGAAAAATGGCAGCCACCAGCGCCGTAGCTGCAGGGTAGCACAACACTTTAGCGACATGCAACATGAGTGAACTCTTACATTACATTTCACCAGTAAATGCTTAAGCGCTGCTACCAGTAGCATGCAAACAGGCATGCTCAGTGCATCGCCCTAACACAGTGTATAATACCGCAGCAGACCTGCAGACCATTTACAGTATCAAGTGCTTCGTTATTGTAAGCATTGAGGGGACACATTGCAGCAAGGCTGTTTTGGACATATGGAACTCAGGACTGATTTGTCAGATGTTGGTCACAGCCATTCACTTCAGGGACATGTTGTTGAAGTCTACCATGCAGACATGCAGAGGGTATGTCGTGATTATACATTTTGAGCATGCTGTATGCCTGTATGGGGCAAGTGCTGGTAAAGCCACATGTTATGCTGTATGCTTAGCGGCAATGGCAGTGGCATGAAAGGTTGGCTCAGTGGCCTCACAACCTAACGTGTGTAAGCAACTTGTTGATGCAGAGCATGCAGACCTCACAACACACCTACCAAGAACTGCAGTTGTCACAAGGTGCTCTTGCAGCAGAAGCCGGTCTGCAGTTGCGGTGCTACCATCCATGTCCTGCTTTTTGTCACTGCTTTTCGTTAGAGGCTTCAGCCAAGGAGCAATCAAGGGACCTAGAGAATCCTGGAATGGCAGAACCACCAAAGGAACCGTGCCAAGAATGGACAAGCCATNAGCAGTGGTTCTGCAGGCAACACACACATGTAATGTTTCCAAGTTTGTTTGGGACAAACTCGACTTGAGGGTACACAGTTTTATGCAGTTCATTGGGGATGCCATTCACAAGAATGCGCAGTTGCACTGTGGATGCAATGCAGAGAGGTCTGCTGCTATGCAGACGCGTACATACTGAAGTAAGTGGTCAGCATCTTGACCCTATACAGCAAGCGTCATTGCTGCAGTGCANGGCTAATTAGCCAGTGGGTCACAGACCCTTTCGACCAAATGATTTTCAACCCTGCCCTTAGTCTCACCCTTGTTCATAGTTGCATGCTGATGCACCTGCAACTTTGGCATGCGCCTAATCACATGCTTGCGGCATCCAAACTGCTGAGTATGCTTGCCTCTGCAAGGGCGGCTTGCCTGACCTGGCACTCCTGACTCTGTACTGCACTTTGTATNGTAGCGCAGCATGCAGTATATGTCATCAACTTGCAATGAGTGGCACAGGTGCCTGTTGCCAGTTTTGTNATAATCAGGCAAATGAGCAAACAAGTGCAGTTGGTCTTGATAGCTTGCTTGGCCCTCAGGAAAGACTAACACACAATTGAGCTTCATGCTAATGTGTACATTAGGTAATTACTTGTAAGACACTCATGACAAACCTGCCACATGCTTTTAACATACACATCAGAACACAACATTGCAACGGCACACTACTATGTCAAATTGCACTTCAGCAACAAGTACCGTAAGCTGTAATTGCTCACTCTGCTTCTAGTATACAATCTTCAAGATGTGTGCTGCGAACCGCGCAGAGCATGACACATCACGCAGACAAAGANGCATAGCTAGCTAGTGCATTTACACTGGTTCTTCGTTAGAGCTGAATTAGCGATGACGTGAAGCTCACGGAAAAAGTGCCTTGATTGTGCATGCCTCAGTAGTGCTACAATATNTGACTAAGTGCATTAGTCATAGTAGAGCTTGATACAACTTGTTGGTGCATGTCATAACTAAACAAGCCTGCTGAGTGTACACAAATGTATCTTGCTCACCTAATATAGCGATGGTCTGCCATGCTGCAGGCAGAGCGGGAGACAACAAAATGGCACAATGTCCATGTCAAGATATACCAGCAAATCAGGCAAGCTGCTTCCAGCTGATTTAGATTGCACTATATGGCAGTCATAGACTGCCCATATGGTCATGCCTTGACTCTCATGCTCATGCTGATACAATACAACCTGTGGACAAAGTTGCTGAAAAATACAACTTTACAAATACAACCTGAACAGCAAACAGATGCTGCATATGGTCCTCAGTGAATGAGGCATTGCATAACATTCTGCCTACACAGTCTGTCTTTACACTTGCCTGTCAATCTCGTAGCATTCATTATGTTGCCATGCAGTCAACATTTGTGCTCAAAGTTCACCACTGACCGCTTCTGGGTGTGGGTGACCTCTACAGTGCCAGCTGCTAAGTTANAGAAACATCGGCAACCCATCCTGCATTGTCAACAGGAGCCTTACGCAGCTGCACACTTCTGTCCCAGTAATTGCAGTCCATGCTCAATGTCATGCTTGTCTTGTGCAAGGCTGGTTTTAAAACCCTGTCAAGGACTCTAGCTCTGCTTTTGACTGAACAACATTGTGCTTTTCTCTTGAGCGAGACTTGTGTATGGTGGCTACCTTTTTCTTTGTAGCGGAATCTTTCACAACACATGTTACAAAGTCTGCTTGCTCAACCAGTGCGTTGCACAAGGTGAGGTGAGTGCAGTACCTGACAGCCTCTCCCCTCTGTTCCCCAATAATGACCTGGACTACATATTTGTATCGTGTCCATTTCTNATCCCCTGTCTGCCTCCCGCCATGGATCACACACTCCCCTGAGTCAGCATGTGGGCTTGGTCCTGCCTTGCTGACCACATGTAGATGAGCAATATGTTACAGCATGGCATGTGTCTTAACAGGGTGTCATGATTTGCAGGAATGCAACAGCAAGGAGCAGGAGTTGCGAGATGAGGTGCATGCCTGCAATGCCAACATAGCTCAGCTAAGTCGCGAAAGGGATGAGGCCAGTAACAGCCTCAAGCAGCAGACCTTGCAGCTGGCTGGCCTACGGACTGATGCTGCAGACCGCAAGCGAGCTCTTGATGCTGAGTTTGAAAATGTGAGCCGAGAGAAGCACAAGCGGCAGCGGGTTGAGGAGGACAATAAGGTAAGAATCTGAGCTCACCACACATGTCATGCACTCAACCCACCTTCCAAGGTTGCTTACTCAGCATGCTAGATTGCCAAACAGGCCAGCTGGATCAAGCATTGCACAAATCACAAGCTATGCATTTGTCTTAGGCAGTGCTATCTCCTCTGGGCTGACAGCATGTGCATGGGATGACTGCNCTTTTCAGCAGAGGTAATTTTCTCTTATGATGTGTCACACGTACAAATGACACCTTGGACAGCTGCTGTCAATTCGTTAATGTTGAATTCGAGCAAAAGCCACAGCAGCAGCGGCTGCCACTAATATGAGGACAACAGCTGCGGTAGATAACTTGGGACGTGGCACTTCTGCTGGTGGGGCAACACTCCCTGGAACAAGCTTCAACCTGCGTGACCATGTACTGTGGGCATTGCTGACATCAGTTAGATACAGCAAATGCCAGGCAAGGATGCAGCACACCTATTTGCATGACAGAAACCATGTCTTCAGCGGGCACAACTGGCAAACTGTGGTTGTACGCAGAACCTGATTGCACGTTTGTCATGAACGATGGTACACCAATGCACACATCCACTGTGGCGCAGGTTAGCACAGAGCTTTCGTCACCTTTCATCTACAGCTCCAGATGTGTTATACATATCCACCAGCTTCTTTGCAAACTGTGGGATGTGCTCACTGGCTCGCCTTCGTGTCCAATTTCGGTGTACATGAATGTAGTTTCGGATGTAGTGGTAGTCAATAGAGTAGCGGCCAAACTCAAGACCTTTAGGACCTATTGCAGTGAGCAGTTTGGCAATGATATTGCCAACCCACTTTGGTGCTGGGTCTGGAGCTTTGCCCATCTTGCCCCTGCAACCCCACACTTCAGCATGGCATTAAAGCAGCGTGCGGGTTGTCATGGGATACCATACAAACATGCATGAATCGACATACGCAACACGCCAGCTGTGTCTATAGCTAGCTGGTGCTCAAGGCATGTCAGGCACAGGTATAGTGCTTGTCACTCTCACCATGTGGGTGCTACATGGTTGCTCACAAGTCGCCAAACAGAACTACTTCATGTGCACAGCAGCTCACGTACAAGGGGTTGAGCTGAGCAGCACTATCACGACTAGTGTGCTATAGAAAAGTACAACTCACTCATCATCAGCCACAACTGTCTGCAGCACAAATGGCTTCCGGTCCCCAGAAGACATGGTTGGTATGATTTCTAGTTTGCCCTTCACACTGTCCATCATCTCATGGCCCCTACCATTGCGCACTGTGATGTACTGGGGGTGCTTCACCATGTCTGTGTTGTAGTAAGGCACACCCATGTACCCCACCACCTGCACCACCGGCATGAGCAACCAATGACAACGGCATGGCCTCATCATGGCACTTGCAGCNTACAACATGTGCAAGAGGTGCACACTGTGGCTCTCAGCTCATGACAACTCACCTGCATTTGAGGGACCTCGGTGAAGAAGGCTACCTCTCCAAAGCAGTCACCCACTGTCAGAAATTTCCTGCAGACACATCATGGCACACAGTTTCAGCAACAACCTCACGTAGTCTGAAAGAGCTGTACCATACTGAGCAACAGTGCAGTGAAGGCTTCTGCACNTGAGTCAAAGCTGTCTGCTCTGCCCCGCGATCGGTAGCTGTCATCAGCAGGCCTGCAGTGAGATATGCCACCCCTCATCAGTGATACACAACAAGGCAAGACACGCACCGCCTTACAAGGTAGACAGCAGCTGCATCTGCAAAATTGAATGGCACAATGAGGCTTAGGTGCAGAACAGCACCTGTCTGTCTTACAACTTCCTACAACTTGTCAATCTTCAAGAAAATTGTCAACAGCAGTACACTAACTAGTGTGCTGTTATAAGTGCACGTATTCTGCATGTTACGAGTGCTGTGCATAGACACATGCAAAGCTGCCTAGTCTGTACACAACATTCTACAGGTGATGACCTAGAGATGACTCACTTGGCAGTCTGGCAGCGGAAGCAGTCAGTGCGGCGGGAGAAGTTGTTGGCACCACAGGAGGGGCAACTCCAGTCCCCAGGCTTCTGCCCTTGCCCCAACTCTGCCTTGCTTCTGTAACACAGACACCCATTTGACTGAATTTGCGAGAGCGCGTTGTGAGTTGTCTTGAACAACCAGGCTTTGACAAAGCTAAAAAAGCCAAGGCTGCCTTACGAGCATCATAGCTGCCAGCACATAGCCAGACTGGCATTGTCCCACAGATCTTGCAGGGCACTCAGCACATTAGCAGTAATTCTGAGCCACCAGCCAGAGGTGCATGTTGATGGGCTTTGAGCACATTTCCAGAGGAGTGATGCAGCTACTGAAGCATTGACATGTGACAAAGGCACATAGCAGGGCATGAAAGGCATCCCAAAACTGTTCAGCTCTAGCTCCTTGACACTCATGCTGCCAATAGCTGGTTTACGGTGCCTAGTGCACTGCACACTGTCTCAACGGCAATATGTGGCTCCAGTGCATGGCCATGAATGGTGCTGTTTGACCTATACAATGAGTCTAGACTGCTGTTGGCCGCGCATATGCAGCACAGTAAACGATGGGTTGCAAAGCAGAGGCGGACCTGGGTATACCACACTTGAAGCATCTGCTACGCTTGGCAAAGNCATAACATAACTTGTATTTTAGTGGCTGACCACAGCTGCACTGATGTGGCTGTACTCCTGCTGCAAAAAACAATGCCTGTACAGCTGCTACTGTTGCGGGCCAAGATTGCAATGTCTGCTCATCTGAATCCTGAGTGGTTTGGCCAAGTGTACGTACTAGTGTATGCCATGTGTGGTCAAGCTTGCTACAAAGCAAAGCATCATCTGTACAATACATGTAGCCTTGAGCCCATCTATTATGTTGTGCACTATGGCTAAAATAGCAGTCATCTTGTGGTGTTGACCGCAGATACAATATCACAATCACATCAACTCGCACGTGCAGCACATCAATCAAGATGCACATTGTATGTCTTTTGGTGGGTGACCCCTGAAACTGGTCAGTGACCCGCAATTCCTTTGCATTGTACAGGTGGCTGCTGGGATTTCGCCTGATGTCTACACCTTCACATCCCTCATCAGCGCTTGCGGCTACAAGCAGCAGGCAGAGACTTGTCATCAGCTGGTATGATCAAGCCTTAACCAATTTTGTATATGATGCTGATCTCAATCCTTGTTTGAGTCACAGCATCTTCTACTGTCTTGAATATGATGCTGATCTCAATCCCTTGTTTGGACCACAGCATCTTACACTGTCTTGTATATGATGCTGACCTCGATCCCTTGTTTTGATAACAGCATACTCTACACCTGGCATTGCAGTGTGAAGCTTGGTTGTGCCGACACGGTGCACTGGGTTGTTGTGTGGCGTTTCAGCATCACAAGATGTGATGCACTGCTCTTTATGTCATGTAGTACTGCATGCAGACTAGGGCAGCAGCAGCTCAGGACATATTGTGTCGTAGGTGAGAGGTGTCAATGAGCTGTCTTTCATGTAAAGCTGCTCACATGTCTGTCTTGCTGCTGTAGTGGGACCACATGCTTCGGTCAGGTGTTGAGCCCAATCTGTATACTTACAATGCCAGAGTCAAGACACAGTGTGCTGTTGAAGACTTTGATGCTGCACTAGAAACAGTGACTGACATGGTCAGCAGTCAGACTCAACCAGATGGCACAACATGGCAGACCATCCTTGCAGCAGCTTATCGATCTGAGCGTCATGATGTTGTAGAGCAGGTAAGCTTTGTTGCACTCCAGTCAAAAGGCAGCAGTCTTGCTGGTCAGCTGCATGCTGTTTTACTAGGACTGAGCTTGTTGGTCACTTCTCACTTGTACCATGCTATCATGCGCAAGGGGTGCTGTCAAGGGACGGATAGCATGTACTTGAGCCTGCTGATATCTTTGCTTCAGGTTGCTGAGCTTGCCCCAAAGCACNTGCTGTATTTGGGAGACAACCACTTGAGCGGCAGTCTACCATCACCCAATGACCTCCCAGCCAATANGGGAAGGACAGAGGCCAGCTCAGCAGCATCCACTCCTCCTTGCAAGGCATCTCTCAGGTTCTTGTCTGTTGGGCTGACCAAGGCCTGCACAGCGGGGGCCATTAGTCATGCAGTAGTACCCACAAATGACACATGAAATAGCCAACTTGCAAACAAACAGTACCCATCAGTGAACCTCTGGACACAATCCATGGGGCATTACATATGCTGCACCAATGNTCTTTTTATATCAGCACAGAACTACTTTAGACATCCATGCTATGTATACATACCACAGGGCCATCACCCCTTTGCGTATGCACTGGCTGAGCTCATCGACAACTCCCTGAGAGCCACACGCCACGCAACTCAACCAGATCAGTCACGCACAATCACCATCTCCTTTGTGACCAAAGGCACAGCAAATAACCTGAAGGGGCTGATTAGTGTGCAAGACAATGGGTCAGGCATGACCAAACAAGCCTTGAATGAGTGGGCTATAATGAATTTGTCCATGGAGGATCGGGGTCTGCAAGCAGCTGCGCCAGAGGCTGCTGCACGGGGACAGCAAACAGCACCAGGAGCTGCCAACTTTCTGACAGGGGATCTGTCTCACTTTGGGGCAAGTGCTTGACAGTCAGTTGTGACCCTCGAGTGTGCATGAACTGCTGCCAGAGTCTGGNAGGCACCTGCCACTCGCTTGGGTCAAGATCATCCACTGACCCAAGTCTGCACGTCTGAAGGAACGGACTGCTGAGCGAAATGTATCGAGAGCCTGCAAACGGTTGACTGTCGTTGCATACCTTACATCGTCGTCTCCACAGCCAGGTCTATCATGCGGGTCTGCGCTATCACGATGAACAGCGGTGGACCAGCTCTGATCAGCGTCCCAATCGGGTGTGACTCCCACATCGAGCAGCCTCTCGCTTGTGTCCCGTACACTTTCGCGTAACAAGCTGATTTCAGTGTCGAGCTCAGCGTCATCCAAGCTCTTCCAACGCAATTCTGCTTCCGCATCTACGAGCAAGTCGACCGACCCTGTGTCTGTCATGAGATCAAGCGCGACGTACGCCACGGTCAGCGTGCGCTAGCGATGCACTGCCGAAGTCTGTACCTCATGTCGTCAACACGGACAGGCGTAGGCCTGCGCTCTGCAACGACACGACCAGGGCCGTGGAGGGTCGACCGCCCTGCAGCGAAGGGCGAAATGCAGACAAGCTTGCGAAGGCACAGCTTCGATCTGCCACAAGAGCAGTGAACTGCATCTGTGGCGGAGGAGCAACGTCGCACACATCCAGTGTTTCACTCGCCTACTGTGTAGAGAGCTGACGCACAAGTCGANTGGCGACCTACACGATTAGGGTTAAAGTGAAGATTTGGGGAATATGGTTGGTTTATATGAGCGTTTTGTACTTTCTATCAATGGTCTGATGCAGCTGCCATCAATACGCATGCCACAATGCATCCTTCACTAAAATCTGCATCACACTGTGTCAAAGCCAAAAAATTGACAGTGTCAGTACCTCTGCTGGGGTGCCCTGTCTGACTTCTGCCTGCTTGGCCTCCGGCCTCTTTTCTAGCTGCTCCAGTCCCTCGCTCATGATCTTGTCAGCCAGTTGCTCCTGCATCACCAACATCTGTTTGCTAGAATTGCTAAGTAAGTGGGTTGCGGCTCACCCTGCTAGTGCATCGCTGCCAGCCTTGCCAAATCAATGCATGCACACCTCCACATACAAAATGTGAAAAAAGGGCAACCTGCTAATAGCTTGTTAGATCCCAATCAATATGCTCAGGGTCTACACCTTACCCCTGATCGTCTGTTGATAGCAGTGCGGCTATTCCAAGCACCATCTATGGACATTGGCTCAATGCTGCGCTGTGCTGTGCTGGTTTTACNCATCATGTAGCCAGTCAGATTAGACTGCAGCAACTTCATTTGCTGTCTTGCTTGAAACTGCACCAAGTCCTCACTCATGGTCTCTGGCTGTGTGCAGACAGGTGTACTTGCCGTGATTTGCTATTTGCACCACTAAAGGCTGTTCAAGTAAACATGTGCCAACATGCAGACAAGCCACTAGACATAGAAGCAGCTGCAGCATTGCCCACCTTGTTGAGATTGGGGAGGTCCATGTGCTTTGGCCAGTTCTCAGCAGTGGGGGTGCCGACCAAGGAGAAGATCTTGTGTATCTGTTCCATCTCAGACTTGCCGGGCAGGAGGGGCTTGTTCAGGATAAGCTCCCCCATGATGCACCCCACGCTCCACATGTCAATTGCTGTCGAGTACTCTTTCACCCCTGCAGCAATGCATGGAACATGATGCATCCCGCGCTCCGCATGTGTACTGCCGTTGACTATTTGTTCACACCTACAGCAATGCATGCACCATGATGCATCCCACGCTCCACATGTCTATTGCCATTGAGTATTTTTCAACACCTACAGCAATGCATGTACGAAGACGNGCAGACGGAAGGGTGCCGGAAAGCTTTGCGGTGGAGAGGTTGAGTGCTAGCAGATGCGGGAAACTGCCATTTGCACCCCAGCTGTCTGGCAGGTCAGGCAAGTGTCCTGTCAAAGTGATGTTTGTTACAGAAGTCAGGCAGCCAAGAGACTGCCAAATGTCCATTGAGCAGTTTTGCGGCAGCTCTGTTGTAATCGAATAGCCGCTAGAATGGTAGGCGTGCTGCCAACCTAGGCGTTGAAGGATGTTTTGTTCGCACTCCATCAATGATGTAGACAGGGACGGACTGGTGTATCTCGACAATGACTGTGATACAATGGAGTCCTGGGCAGAATCCTTGCTTGCAGGTGCTGTTACAGGTGCTTGAGCCAGTGCACAAAGCACTAGGTCACACGNCCCAGAGCCTGCCTCACCGCACCTATAAGTCTGTGTATGCATGTGGCACCAGGATGCTACATGAGCTGAATTACCAGGTGGGCCGTAGTCTTTCTCTACACACGTGTTGATGCTTTGCCGGTGTTCCTGCTGCAATTGCTGATGGTGACGCTGCAACGTATAGCGTCAGGTGTAGAACTGTGCTGTTCTAATGGATGCACTCAAGTGTAATAGGCCTTTGTAGGCATCTCATGTGGCATGGCAAGTAAAGTATATACATATCAGCTCAAACCGTGTTGTGCATGCAGAGCTCACATGACCTTCACACTCCTAGACTGGCTTTGTTGCAAATTATATAACAATCATACCGCATGCATGCTGCACTTCACACGGTGTTGTGTGTCTCAACAGCTTCGCTGACCATGCTCAAGCTCAAGTACATATTCTTCCAGCCACAGCAACGTACGGTTGCATCATCACACGATATGTCAGAGGCACCTCTGCCCATAGCACCTCCCAATTAGTCAACGGCAGCATCATGTCCTGATGTGGTTCATGCACACACCCTGACAAACAACAGGCTGTGCAATAATGCANGTACAGGCTGCGTGCTCACTGCCAGAGGCACCGATTGAGCTGCAGTGTCAGTACCACTGTTTGCAGGTGAACAATCAGGATATGTCTGAGGAGACTGCTGACCAGTACCTGCAGGAGTGGAGCGGCGCAGACAAGGTTGCACGCCAAGCATGCGGGGTTGTATCTGAACAACATGCCTCTAGGTGTGCCTTCATGTTGACACGTAATGCAGCAGTGAGTACAATACCCAAAGCAGTGTTGCGTGTTCGAAGGCAATTGCAACACTCTGTCTGTGCTTCTGCCACAGGTACTGAAGTGCGTATTGCATGTGATGACAGTATGTCCTGCTGGTGTTGTCACATAACATGCTTCGGCTGTGGCCTGCAGCTTCTGGCATGGCAGCAAACCCATCAGAACAGAAAGGTGTGACTGTTCATCACACATTGTTGCTGTTTGCTATACAGCGCACTACCTGAGGCACCGTTATCTGTTGAGCACTGCAGATCTTGGCCAGAAGTGTCAGGGAGATTGCTGACGCTGGCTGACCTCTGTGCAGAGGGTTGAGGAAGGCCTGGTGGAGGCTGGGGCTGCACATGACAGACATCTTCAGTGCATGCTATACAGCATACAGCAGGCAATGCATGATGGTCAGTGCTGCAATGCCCTGTTGCAATGTGCATACCAGATACAGCAGATGCACACCAGCCTGACCATGATGATGCATTTGACAACAGCAGCAGACTGTTGTGCTTCACAATGCAACAGACCTGCTCAGAAGCGCTGGACTTGGGTTGTGCAGCAACCGTTTCAGCATCATTGCTTTCGTCCTTCAGCTGCTGCAATACCACATTACTCATATGCTCATTGCCTTGCACCTGCAGCACCCAGGTTGATGTGAGCAAGTTAGCGCGCCATTGCCACAATTGTTCCTTTTGCATATGTGAGTATTGACATCCTGATGGCTGCAACATGAAGCACGCCTGTAATGCAATGCAAATACACACAGCCCCTTGTACCGCACGTAACATGAAGAAAGAGCTACAAGCTTTCCTGATGCAGCCTAGCCACATATGTTACGCTCGTTGCTGCATATGCGCAGGCGTAAGGCTCACGTGTTTTGTAGAGAGATTCTTTGCTTGTTCGCGCTTCCATTCTTCTTTCATGCGCTGCCTCTCTGCCTCAAAATCCTTGGCTCTGCGTGCACNCTCCTGATGCTGGCTGTCAGACATGACGTCAGGTGCAGGCAGGACAGCTGAGCCAGAACCTGAGGCACCCAGATGCTGCTGGTTTTTTCTTTCAGAGCCCAAGCCAGGCTCCAGTGTTGCCTCTTGCTGCTGCTGCTCTTTGCACTGTCCTGACAGAGCAGGCTGTGCTACATTGTCACTGCTAAGGGGGTGGCAGCTAGGCTGGCTCCAGCTGCTGGGCTCTGCTGGGTTCTGTAGGGGGGTGAGGTCTGCATGGTCACTCTCCACCTCAACACCATTGTCCAGCCGAATGCTGTACTTGCCGCAGAATGGCACACTGGCGATAAGGAGCACCTCCCCCTGCATAAGCCAGATGTTCCCATTATGGCCGGTTTCATGTGCACTCGCACTCCCAACTTACCTCTCAACTAGGAATGACATCATGACAGCATGCCTGATTGATTTGNGTATCTGATTGGCCTACCTATGGAGCAGTGCACTGCATGTGATCAAGATATGTGGCAAAAATGTTCTGACTGTCTGCAGCAATGCGATCGGAACTGGCTTTTGCATGTATCATACACACCCTCAGTCTGTTGAAACTACGCTGCCAGCATGCTTCACGAGCCTGAAAGTGGTCTCAGCTTTTGTGTCATGCAAACAGCCATCCAACATAGAAACAGTGCCACAGGAAACTCTAATGAACATGTATTGAGCATGCATTTGAACAGCCTTTTCAAGTCCGGCTTGCCATACTGGCTGTAACCGCTAATGCTATGCTTGTGTGAATCCTCCTTGCCAAGGTTGCCCAAGGAAAAGGGCGAGTGGCCAAGAGGTTGCTGTGTAAGTCTGCATGCAGTCACATGACAGGGTCAAGGCAACATACCAGACTTCTGGCAAGAGGTACAAATGCACACAGCTTGTTTCCTTATGTCTGTGTGCATTGCTGCAACAGGGCCAAGGAAACATGGCAGAGTATGAGAGCAAGCTGAAAGATGCTCAGGCAGTGCAAGCTGCGCTTCTGGAAGAGCTGCGAGGCAACCCCCCTGACATGGTCGCTGCACACAGACAGGCAGCAGCTGACATTCAGACAGAGCTGGCTCTGCTTTATTCCAAGNATAACCCCCGCGACCCCGCCCACCAGTGTAGACGTTCTGAGCACGCTTGCCTTGGATCTTGAGCTGCAGAAACAGTCACTAACTAGCAAACTCAATTATGGCCACTACAGTGCATATGCAGCTATGCAAATCGTCTACCTCACAGCTATCACGACTTCAGCCAAGCAAGACAGTGCTTTTGTCACAGGCATGTGCCAACATTGAGACAGTGCAAAGCTGATTTCTTAACATAGCATGAAGCACAGGAGAGCATCTTGCAGCCTCATTTCAGCTTTATTTGCCCCGACACAAGGACACAGCATCATGTGTGAAGCAGCTGTGGCTTCGCACAGCCAAGAACAGCTTCGCACAGGTCAGTAGCGTTTGAGCAGTATGCTCAGCGTTGCCAGTGCCGGTTGACATGCTTGTTGCTACGCATGTGCTTTGACAGCCCGCATGCCACTGGCAAGTGCATGTTCTTGAACACAGGATGACCAGATCTTTTGAGCAGGTTGTGGTGCTTACATCAACACCCTTAAACTCCACAGTGCTGGCCTCAACGGCAGCCTGAGCTGCGCTGGCGTCTGCAAAATCTAGATAGGCAAATGGTCCCCTGCCGGTGCCGCCATACTTCTTCAGTGTGACAGCCCCTGATCCAGCTTTGACAGGGCCAAATTGGCTGAACAATTCCCTGAGCTCATCCGCTGTGGCTTCCTGCATACAGTCTGATATGTACTGCCTATTATAGTATAGACAGAACAACAAGGATCACACCATGCAGGCAGGGCGAAGCGCCTCTGTGAGTACGGTTAGGAAGCAATGCGGGCGTACAAGACCACAGCCTTTCCATGATGCCTTGCATCTGTGGTTTGTCCTGAACCTATACACCGTGTGCAAGCATAAATGAAACAGCATCAGATGCTGGACAAGGTAGCGCACACAGGGGACAAGATGTTGCAGAACACAAAACTGTTGACAAGACAGCCAATGGGCCGACATGAGTCAGTGCTTTGTTTGACATGCCCAGCTAATCCTGCCTAAGTTTGTTCTGACTTTCACACAAGATCTCAAGCCCTGCCATGATATACGGAACACCATGGCTCACACATGAGTTGCCAACTGGTGACCACTGTTTACACACCTCCGGGATGTTTGTAACAAAGACAGCCCTCTTGCTTGACTCATCGTCTCTGTAGCCCTGTCCCTGAGGCCCACTGTAAGGTGGTCTGGAGGGGGGACCCTGTGAGGATCTGTCCTGCACTTGATTTGCAGGCTGATTCTCTTTGGCGGATTGATCTGAGCCAGCGGAGCCTGCTGAAGCAGCTGGTGCTCTGTTTTGCTGCCTGCAGTCAGAGCAACATAGTGATGAAACCGACGGGGTATCTGTGAAGACTTGTCCTGACTATGGCAATGTGGTCATCACCCATCCTGGCTGGCAGTGAACATGCTCCAGAAATGCTTCAGGCCACTCTGCCATATGCAGCATGCATTGACAATGGCTGATGAGTGGGAGCTTTGCACGGTGCGTACTTGCAAGGTGTCAGAAGCTGCTGACTGCAGTCATATCGCCCTGGTCAGGATAAGAGAGGCATCATAAATATAAGTCTCGCGAAACTAACAAAGGAGCACAAGTGGTTATTTCACACAGCTCTGCCAGCTGGCAAACACAGCAGGCATGCCTGTCACATGTCATTGCCACCCTGCAGATTCAGAAAATAGTCACCTGNGAGCCGTGATATTTGTAGACTCGTGCAGCAAGAAATGTGAAGAATGGATGGAGCAACAAAATTGGTCATACGACTCACTAGCTGCAAGGCAAAAACACAAGTGCAATGACTGGACGGCTGTTCTGCAAAGTTGCAAAAGCACACTTCAGGTATTCAGTTTCGTTGCAGGCACGCCCCAGTCATATAACCGACCGACAACCTGGCTACAGCAGTACTACAGCACTACAGATNAGACTTGCACTGAGTCAAAGGCTCATGCCTCGACAACAGTCTTGCCTGAAGCCATTGTCGGCCAGGATGGGCTGTAAGTGCATCTCTAGCTTCAAGAATTGCACTGGGTGAATGGTACCAGCAGACGCGTTCAAGTCCTCTCTGCTTGACAACACTTGGCAAGGCGCAATCTGTTCACATGGGGGGCCATGGAGAGGTCCAGCATACACAGGTATAATGTTCCGTCATTGTTCCACCCTGACGTGTGACACAGTCACAGCAACCAGCTATGCAGCTTCTGTCCGGCTTGAATGCCCGGTTGATAGCATGTGAGCCATCACAGCTCATGAAAGTAGGGCTGCATAAGCAAATTCAAGTGGCGACAACACTGGTTGGGCAGCTGCCCTATGGACATGTCTGGAGACATCGACACGTTTCGTTCAGCTGCCGTGATTTGCAAATTTGCAAAGCTGTTACTGCCGCACAGGGATCTATTACTTGGGTTATTGGCGCACAGGTATTTCAGAAATGAGTCCTTGCTGTCCAAGCTGTGTCTTGTGTGGCAGATACAAAGTACATGCCAGGGTTTGACTGATGTACATTACCCCTGCTGACGTGAGCACTATTGCCATAGTGTTGCAGCACCTGTACCTATTGACAAAGTAGGCCACAGGCGTGGTTGTGTTGGCTATGGAACGCTTTGCCATCATTACACAGAGTGATCAAACATTTGCAGACATGAGTTGTGGTACCAAATAACGTTACATGCAACTGCAGTTGCCTTGTGATAGACTGGCTGCAGAGCCTGTACAAATTTTGCNTCACACAAAATTGCCTGCCTTGCACATCTGGATGTGTACTTGCTGGGATCAGCTTGTAGAGTTGACCTGCATTTCTTTCAGCTGTCAAACTGGTAGCGGATACTGATGCAACATCAACCCAGAGAGCATTTGACTTGCAGCTCCCGACAAACGCCAGCTGCAGCCAGGTTGCAGATCTCATACTGTCAGAATGTTGTCAGAACGTCTTCCTGGTGTCAGAACAATGTCAGACTTTTTGGCAACACAATGCGTGTTGACTACTCACCACAAGGAAACCCTGAAGCCTCAGGCCCACAATCAAGCATGCCAGTGAACAGTAACACAGTACCTCTGGTTGTCGGACAGCTTACTGCAGCAGGTGGCGGCACCATCCTGAAGCGTAAACCCAGAAATCCAAACAGCTGAATGAGCGAGCCATTTCAGCACAACACTCATCTCTTCTGGCATACTTGTGAGCCTGGTGAGCAGGACTCAAGCAAAATGCATTGCTACTCAAGACATTGTGCACGTTACTTCACAGACAATGCTGATGTCTGCAGGCATGGCTGATAAAGCTGCATTAGCTGCTACCTGGGTGCCAAGTTGATATGAAATGCAAGGGGTTCTAAACATGCGGAGGAACAACGAACAACGAATGAGTACCTAAGACAGGCCTCTGGGCTGGACTTCTGGCTGGGTTGCAGGCGCGTCAGGGAGGGGGGTACCCTGCCTGCATAAGGGGATTTGGTATGGGGGATGATATAACAATTGAGATTCATCTATGGCACTCTCCCTGCTAGCGCGTACCCCTGGGGTGCAACTCAGAACTACCATGTGAGTGCATGTTGGTGTTCAGAATTATGACANGAGCCAACTCAATCAGAGGTGACCAACCTTCCTCTAGATAGCGCTGCATCTGATGCATTCTGTGTGTATTGGTTTGTTTCATGTATTGCAGCTTGCTCTGCCTGCTTGAATTTTGACACACATCCCACAATGCAGCATGAGGAGTTTGACCTCATTCAGCCACGTTGATTCTGATGGGGGTGTGCTCACTGATAGGATGCACTGCTACAGCGCTGCACAGACTCAACATGCACAGATCAGTTGAGCTGCATGCTACCTGTGTCCAACAGACTTCATTACAGCTACCACAGCTGATGTTGTGTCGCCTGTGCAGGCCATCATACCCATTGACACGCTGCGGGACTTCATTGCCTATGCCAGGCTGAAGTGCCAGCCTGAGCTGACGGAGGAGGCGGGGCAGGACCTGGTCTCCAGCTACCTGGACATGCGGCAGCAGGGCATCAGCAGAAACACCATCACAGCCACGCCACGCCAGCTGGAGTCCATGGTGCGCCTGTCTGAAGCCTTGGCGCGCATGAGGCTCTCTGCCACTGTGGAGCGCCATGATGTTGCTGAAGCCACCCGCCTCATGAAGGTAAGCCTACAAAGCTTACTGCTATGTGTGCTGCTTGCATGAGACAATTGGGCATGCTTATGCCATACGTATGGCCTGAGTTGTAGACATACCACACAGCTGGTAGTTGTGTGCTAAATGCAATGTCGTGGATGCCGCATTGCCCACCAATGGCAGTGTCTGTCAGCTCAGCAGGTGCTGCTGCCGTCACGCGCTTGGGGGTCGCATCAACCGAAGTTGTGCAGCATGGACCTAGATGAGATTTGCATGCAATTGCACAGCATATTTTCGAGCCTGTGCTCTGTAGGTGTAAGCAGGAAGGCAGCTTTGCATGTTGTTTCAGAACTGGACATCAGTATCACTCATGGCAGCAAGCTTTACGCATGGGCATCTGCTGCTGTTGTAGGTAGCAATGCAGCAATCAGCTACAGACCCAACAACTGGGACAATTGACATGGACTCGATCCTGACTGGCATGAGTGCAGCAGACAGACAAGCTCAGAATCACCTGTCTACTGAGGTCCTTGTCATGCTGAAAAGTAAGCATCAAAGACTGAAGTGTATGCTGTGTATGTGTTGATGTTTGCATACACTTTGCAAAGTGTATGCAAAGCATGTGTCACGATAGGCTGTCTTCTGACATTCACATTGGCCAATTGTGCTGGCCTGACTTCAGCATGCTGACAGGGGATGATTTGCAGAAATGCTTGTCAATTGGTATGCCTCCAATTCCTTTGTCAATGTGTGCAGAGACTCGGACACCCTTGACTGTCCAAGACATTGTTCAGAAAATCAATGATCAGGCTAGTGTACCGGTGGGGCTTCATCAGATTCAAAAAGCTCTGGAGTCGCTGACTGACGAGTTGACAAGGCTTCCTGGAGGGAAGCTTCAACATAAGCATGCTATTGATGTGTAACACTTGTGGACCGTTAGATCTGTAGACGTGACTTGTTGACACTATTGAACTGACACACTCACAAGATACCCTGCTAAAAACCTGACTAGTAGACAAGCCCCCTAATAAAGACTGTGCATGGTCAATCATTGTCAACAAGATAGCAAAAAAATTGGCTTAA
Organism: Trebouxia gelatinosa; assembly: GCA_000818905.1. Classification (NCBI taxonomy): domain Eukaryota; kingdom Viridiplantae; phylum Chlorophyta; class Trebouxiophyceae; order Trebouxiales; family Trebouxiaceae; genus Trebouxia; species Trebouxia gelatinosa. The sequence goes on from KN805358.1 coordinate 2,513,121, forward strand.
AACATGTTAGCACCACTGTCACATCTCACATTTGTGTTAGGTGAGGCACAGATTTGTGCAGAATGTGTCCATCTGCGGGCACAATGCTCACAGTTATGCTCTGGAGAATTGCCTTTTGTCGCCAGCTGGCTTTTTGCCATATGGATTGCTAGCACTGAAGGTGTGTCCACCTTTCTGGCGCTTGTAGTCTGCACCTGGCTGCTTGCGAGTGTGGCTGGCCTTGCTCTCTAAGTTGAGTGTGACCTGCGTCAGCCATCAACATCACTGAGCTGTAAGTAGTGCTGGACCGTAAGTAGTGCCAGTGAAAATGCTCATGCCATTGGCAACGATGGCCAGGTACCATGTATGTTACGAAAATACATTGTCTCTCCATTGAGCAAGCATGCTGTCAATGTGCAACAGACATAGCAGCTTGCTGCCTGGGTACTGCCTCTGAGCAACAAGCAGTATTGCATTTGCTTAGATTCACTTCTGCAACACACCTGCACAGAGCCCAGTTAGCAACAGAGCATGTTCACTTAAGTCATATGGGAATACGCTCACCCTGGGTGGGGTCACAAAGCCAAATGACTTGCCCACAGACGCCAAGTCCAAAGCATGAACATTGAAGATGTTCTTCAGCTGATGTGAGTTGTATGATAGCAGGTAGGACCTATACGCATCCTTGGCGCTCTGATGGAGGTAGTAGTTCTTCTCAACAAGCTTCTCCAGCTGGGACTGTACGTTGGCAAGTTTGCTAGTGGGGAACTCGTACTCATTCAGTGGCACCTTGGCTGCCTACAGTCATGTGCAGATGGTCATAGGATTGTGTCAATGAAAAAGCATAGCAGACCAAATCTGCATGGGTATGTGTGCAAAGGGGACCAGTCATGGCAGGTGTGCAGCGAAGATTGCAGCCGCTTTGTGTGCCCAGAATTTACATGCCTGGCTGACATCTGTTCATCATTCATACCTCATGGAAATGCATAGGCACCACAGGATCACATATCACACACAATCCACCGACATCAAGCATGGCAGATCACACATCACATGCACAGCACACATGCATANCAGATCATGCACCTGTCACCATGCACAGGCCGCGATCACATTATTGCAAGCCGGTATCGCCGAATGATGGCAAAAATTTGCTGGAACAATTGCAAGAGCGTACATGAAATCGCCAGCACGGTGATATACCGGCAATCCTGGCTGTTAATTAAAAATGTTGTGCTCTGATTTGTGTTATGATGTGTAACATGTAAGCACAGCTGTCTCACTAAACTTTGACACCACATCAGACTCCGGTAACAGTCTCACAGCAAAACTCATGGGCATGAATTAGGTATTTTATGTGACGTCGTACGCTGCGCTTTGCTCCACATCGCAGGCTGTTGAGGCAGTGATTACCTGCACACTGATCTGAAGTGCCCTGAAGCAGCATTTGCATATGCATGTGCTCATGATATCACAGCAGAACCAACGCAAGGTACAAGTTCTTGATATATACCTTGTACAGGTGAGTAAGCATGCTGCCTTTGCCCTTGATGGGCCGCTCCCCCAAGCTGACAAAGTTGCTGGCCTGGCTGAGAGCCTGCTGCACGACAGCATTGCTGACATGCATGCAGCTGGGGAAGCTGTTGCNATGCTTACGATTGTATGACTGAGAGAGCTACCTGAACAGTTCAGATTTATATACCTGGACAGCAGGGCGTGCAGCTCATTTGGCATACAACGGACATGCAGCTGTTCAATATCCAAATTGCTTCACTGCAGCCAAGCACAGTCAAAAGTCAAGCGGAGCAACAGTAATGTCAGGAGCATACCACATGCATATGCACCATCCAGTGCAAGCTATGTGTGCAGTTCAGGTCAATGGTGAGTGCACACACCTCAGCTGACGCTCAACTCAGCTCGCAAGGCCTGCTGTACACGCAATTGTGTGAAGCCAACAAACAGCCAATCAACAATGTGAGCCTGAAGAAGATTGTAAGCTTCATGCGAAGCTTGACAGCGGAGCTGTCGATATCATCCAACCGCTCCTCGCATCTCCCTGATGACTCACCAGCTGCTAATAGCAAAGGNATATGTGGCAACAGAATGCTGCAGTATTAAAAATTATTGACCTAAGACCCCAGAGGACATGCAATCAACAGAGGAAAGGATGCTTTGTGTACAAAGGCGCTTGGGACTTTCAGGTGTACAGCTGCATCCTGCCGATGCTATGACAATCACAATTAGGTTGTAGACAGGCTTACGCTGTCATGACTGGTATGGACATGCCATACGCTTTTTCCCACTCTGGCTCATCAAGTATATTGCGGATCTGCAATAATCGTAGGCATTGGCTACTAAAATTCCTTCACACTCAGACGGGATGCACACAGTTGTGCTGTCATACTTACCTGCAAACTGGCTTTGGATAGAGGCGATGGCTGAAACATTGCCTTGTCTAGGACTGCCTGTATCTTCTCCTGTACGGCAAGTAGACTGTTTCACATTGGTGAAGTACGCAGCTTTCATGAAAATCATGGCATAGGCCAAGGATGAAACATGCATGTGATGCTTCGTGTGAAACCTGTGCCATGTCAATAGGTGAAGCAATGTACATACCTTGAGCCCGTCGCATAGATGACATCCTGGCTTACTGTAGACAATGAGGTACAGCTCACTTTCTCCTGACAAGCCAGAGCTTACAGCATTTACACTGCACAAACTGCCTGTTGTTTGCTCAGTGACCCACAGGGCTGCAGACTGGGTCAGACTGACTGACTGCGTAGACGCGCAGTGCAGTGGCGAACGTGAGGCAAACATTCAGCTACCTGGCGTGAGTTGTGTGACTGCGCCTGCAGTCCCGTGCATTCAGTCCGGATTTTGCTTGACATACAATTGACTGTGTCTTGGTTCGATGGCACCTACGTACAAGGTTTCTGAGGCGCCGTTCCGACATCTGAATGGCTCTGCGATGAAGCACCTGACGCCCTTTATACCTGGTGCACCCGTTGATCCGGCCCGGCCTCGCAAAGACCTGAGCGAACGCGGGAGTGTGGTACTGAATAGATCGCAGCAGCATACTGCAGTGTGAGATATGTCAGTATGGTTGAGTCACTTAAGTCATCGACCGGGAATGGGTCTTACTTGCGTCAGTCCAAGGTGTCAGCCGGTGCAGCTCTGAAACCAGCTTAGTCCAATAAGCAAGGCTTCAGGAGTAGCTAGCCACAACCAGCAGCAGCTTGTGTAGTTGGCTGACACAAGAGAGCAACTATGCAAATGGTTCGCATGTGTCAACCTGTCAAGCCACGATGGTCTCACGCAGAGAATGAGCATGCATCATCAGTTTGNATCTTGCTCATGATACTGATCATGGCCACTCGACCCACTTCATTTGATGCCTCACCTGCAGGAACGAAGGGGTGGTGTGCACTGATAAAGCATTCCAGCAGGGCTGTGCTGGGTTGTGCCCCTGGACAAAGCGCTGCTTGTGCCCTTCACAGGCAAAGTACACCACAGGCTGCCCATCAGAGTAGCTGAAACCCTGCAGAACGCTGGCATGATAACGCATGTGTCAGCAATGTTTATGTGCTACGCCTGACAGATATCTGTGATGAGCAGATATCAGACCAAAGTCCAGGGCAGCATACATCTTGTGCCCACAGGTAATGTTGCTTGTACGCATGCACAGCTGCCAGGAGTGGACTACCTATCTACAGCTGTCGTGTCATCAAGCTGCCACATGCACGGCAGCCAAGACGTCCAAACCTGTACTGTAACCCTGGGTTGTTTGTGGTGCTGTGAGAGTCACTGTCCCTGCCCCATACTGGCTAGCTGCTTTGCTACATGGCTTAATCAGGCAGCAGGCAACGTATGATAGCAGGACACCGCGCATCCAGTACCGTAGCGCATCCATGTTGCGTTCCCTAACGAAATCTGTTTCCTCTTAATGCAGCATGTCAACTTTTGCCACCACAAGAAGTTGTCTGCCTGCTATANAGGTTGCTTTGTTACTTCTTACAGCTTCAGCATGAGCCTCCTCAATGTCTGACCCCAAGTCAGGGGCACACCACATTCGAGGGGCTGTGACAGCAGGCTGATGCTGACTTGGGCCTTCAGCCTTGACTAGATGAGGGTGATGGTGATGCAATCCAGGAGCATCAACATCTGACGTGACATGCTGCGTCTGCAATGCACAGCAAGTCCTGGCCCAGATCAGGAACCAGGGAAATGGAGCACAGTCTGCTAAATTTATTTGTATGCTGCGTGCAGGGCTTACCGGAAGACTGTCATTGCTGGCATGCCTACCTTGCATCACCTGGATGACATGCCGGTGACTGGCAGGGAAAGGCGCTTAGCTGTAGCCTACTTGCAAGGGGGCAATGAGGTACACCATTCAGTGCTGTCAATGCCTTCACAGTGCATATGGAGACTCTCAGCACGAGGTGCTTGCTGCGACAGCAGAGTCAAAGTTTTGGCCCAAGCATAACTGTCAGCAGCAACACACAAGGGGCACACTACAAACACTGTGAGGTTCTGCCTAGTTGTACTTTGCAAAAGCGATTGGGTTGCAATCAGCACCCCTTGTGGAAGCTGATTGTGCTGTGCACACTAAGAAAAGCAGCAACCTCAGTGCCAACATGACATGATATGACCACAGCNAGACTTCCTCTTCATAGCAGCTGCAGCAGTGGTGGTTGCAAATATAGTGTCAATTATCTTCTTCAAGAGGCGACTATACTAAGGATCTGCAAGGGCCTACAAGTGCAATTGGTTTTACAAGTTGTGAAAGTTGTGCCAGCAATTTTGCAGCCGTAGTGCTGAGTCTGTGCTTCTGTTGTCAGCAGTACCCGTAAACAGTTTTGCAGTTCTGTTGAAGGTGTGGCGGCAGCATCAGCGTCAGCTACCCACATGCAAGGGCATCACCTTCACGCTAGAGCAATCTCATGTCCACTTCAGCAATAACATGCTGTACTTCAACAACCCAGAACAAACTTCAATAGCCTTTTGGTAGCCAATAGCTATTTGGTTTTGAAGGTGCACTTTGAAGGTTGCAATGGCTACCCAGTACACCGCAAACCAATACATCAGACAGACAGCTTTGGCCATGCAGGTGCTATGCTAGCACCTATGTTATGCATCAGTGTGGGAGTCTGCAGCCAGTGTATTGTGTTGCTCTAGTCTCAGGCTACATAAGTGCTGATGTGCGTATTCACAACTGCTGTGTGCGGGTTCCAACAATTTCAGCAATGCCACACTAGGCAGGCTAGCGCTATTATCCTTTCTTGCGCTTCACTCATTGACTATAACTCCCCTACAACTTGAAGTCACAATGTGTAACTGTCTCCACGTGTCTCCATGTGCACATGCGCAAATGCAGTTGCGCTTTTGATGCTTCTGCCAGCTTGGCAACTACCATGAGCAGCAGATACTCAGGACTGCATGCGTCGGTACAAAGCAATGTCGATGGAAAAGCATCTACAGACCTGAAGCTGTTGTATAGGTCGACCGCCGGCACTAGCAGATCACTGCAAGTCACACTTGTGTGGGTACAACAACTGGTATGCTTGCTGCACAAAAGTCTGTGGGACCATGATCCTTGCTGCCTGCAAGCATAATAGTAACAATTTACGTAGTTTACAGGTGTGCCAATTTACAGGTGTGCCAGCCAGGTGTGCCAGCCGATGCTATCATTACTAGGCGTGTCCTATCTACTTCTGAATGCCAACATATACACAAACGCTGAACACTAAGTAGACCCTAGGGGTGTGCGCTGATTGGGCGAGTGCCATAGTCGCGAGTGCCACAAACCTCGTTTATTATGCGGTATTGTTGATAGAAACGTACGGAACAAGGCCTGTTGATACGAATGCCTGGAAAGGCTCCATCTTTACACAGCTATTGTAGGGTGTGCAGAATTAGAGATGTGGGATGCGAGTTGAGACTACACCGACAAAATACTGTCACAGGTGTACGAAAGTTTCTGGGATGCAATATCCTGACATTGCCCTGGCAACGCAACAGCAGTGATCTTTCTCAATGCTAGGCTCGTCCTGCTTGCACTGCTTCAGGCTTTTAAGTAGCCTCGACTTGGTCTGTGAGTGGCCAGACAAGTTCACTGACCCAGACCGCACTGGAGTGTAAGGCGCAACAAGCCGTAAAACAGAGGTCACTGTAACACCAATATGGCTCTGAGCACACGTGGTGTAGGAGCTATAACACACATGCTCGCAGATTGATACTGATTTGCATGGAAACCCCATGTCTTGCAGCATGATCCTGAGCGTCACCAGTAGTTATCATTGCATAGCACAATATGCTAAGTACAGGCTCTACATAAAGTCATCTTCGTAATCTGCTGCTGACTTGTATTTCTGAGCCATCTCTTTGTTGGATGACATGCTGTCAGCCTGCCTTGATCAAGCAAACAAGCGCCCAACACCTCAGCACATTCAGGGCGTCATTGAGGCATCAGAGCGTGCTCAACAAGGCTTGTGAGGTTAATGACTCACTTCTGTCAATCCTGCAACTCTGTCAGCCAGGCTACCCAGATTCTCTTCAATGGCACATGCAACTCTGGCCCAGATAAACCCAATCTTGTGACAAGATTTGCAGTGGGGTTCANCAATGTCTGTCAAGCATGTTGAGAAGTCAGTAGTACAAGCAACAAGAAGGCATTTTTGGCGTATGCCGAAGTTCACTCGCAAAGGTCCAGCATACAAGTCACTTGCCAATGCTGTTGGCAAGCCATCGGCAGCTCAACTAAACTCAGAAACATCTGACATCCCAGAAGACGCACCACTGCTCAAAGTAGCTGCAGCAGATGCAGCAGCAAACATGCCAAAGGTGGTGCCCAACAGGGCTAAAAGGGGGCGTTGCCGGGAATGCCCCTGATCGCTGATCTGAGCACTGCTGTCCACCTGCACGAAGCGTTGGTAGTCCTGTGCAGGTGTTCGTATCTGGGGATCAGCGGCTGAAGCTTGCGGTGTAGCCCGTCCTTTGCTTANGACACATATGATTCAGACTTCGATGAGTGACCCTGTGGGTTATGATGGCTCTGTTCTTGTGGCGAGCGCAACCATTGCAACATTGCTTCCAGCACAAGGCCTTGTNATGCTCCACCTTCTCCTCTATAGGATATGTACACTGGGAGCAACATAAGCATAGCATACCGATGCACCCCACTATATGCTCGTATGTCACAGGAATGTGTGCAGACCACAACTTACTGTTGCCAGCAACCCACTCAAATCCAGCAATGTTGCTGACATTGTACGGAGAAATTAGAAGGATGAGGAGCAGATTTACATGTATCTTGTACACGCTGCCTCATGAAGCATGATTGCCATCACCCTGCTCAGCACAAACCACTTTACTCTGCACAGCAAATACGCACCTGATATATACATCACAACAGACAGCGCACCCTCAATGCTGCAATAAATCTTAACACCCGCTAATGCAGCTGGTTCTTCGAAGGCTGACAAGATAGATTGACTGAGGCACTGCTATAGTCCCTTGGTGCTGTTGCAACTGGCTTGCAACTGGAACTTTGACACAGCTAGCTGTCAAGGTTGCCGTTGACAGACTGTAACTGTAACAACACAGCGCAAACCTGCATGCCCTAGCTGCTGGACATTGTAAGAAGAAGGAGCAGAAAGACTGGATGGTGTGCAACATTAACACAAAAACAGGGTTATGTATGTGACTTGTGGCACATTATGATACTGTGCGAGATACGACTTGATGAAGTCGTTGGTTCTGTACTGCAACAAACATTCAGACAGGCCGCATACTGCGCAGCACTGGTTGCCTGTAGGACATGTGTGCAGCCTGATGCATGGTCAAGTACAGCAAAGCCACGTTTGGACAGACCAGTGGGTAGCATCACTTGCAACACTGTTACAGTAGAGGGATACGTCCACTGAGAAACATGCATAACAGTGCATTTGACTTGTCAGAATTACACTTGTTACAGCTCAGACATGAAGACAAGGTTACCATGGGGGTGTGAGGAGCTGCTGTAAATGTCAGTTTGCCATCAAACTTTTGCCTAGGGCTGCTGCTACCACTGCCTTTGCCATCTGCAGATCTGCAAATGTAAGTGATGTGCCTATGAGAAAGATGGCCTGACATTAGATTTCACAGAGGCTCTGTATTCCCAAGAACCTTCATGGCAATTTGATTAGAGGCGTGTGAACTGTTTGTGTATGGTCGTAGCGATAACCTGTGGATTGTGGGCAGCCCTCCAACACTGAGTTTACATGAGTAATAACTGGGTCAATATGAGGGTAAAACCCAGTGAAACACCTCATGAGGGTTATAACCCATTTGCAAAGCCTGATTGGCTCGTTTCTTGATGCATTGCAGCAAGAGTACCTAGTCAAAGTCTGCTGTGTGGCCACGCTCAGATGAGACATCTGCTGTTCTGAAGCTTGAGGTGCTGNTGCAGCAGTGCAGATGCTGCTGTATACTCTCAGCAAGGACCCATCAGTCAGGATCAGACGCGCAGCCATGTCACTACTGACATCGGTCCCTTCCCAGCATGAATCAGCTCAGCTGGAAGCTATAGTGCAGCTGTTGGTGCTCAAGTGCCGCGATAAGGACGCTGCAGTCCAGCAACAAGCCTACTGCATGCTAGCTCAGCTGTCAGGACACACTCTGTTGCAGACTTTGAGCATTGAGGACTGGAGGACGGTTCTAGACACTGCTCTGCTAGCGTCTGCCCTGTCATGTGATGCCCTTACAGAGCAGCAGCTACAAGAGCCTGGCCGCAAACTGCTGCACAAGTGGTTGAGGCTTGATCAGGTAGCGGAAATGAGAGAGAATGCAGTAGGCTGCAGGCATAGTCCAGAGTTGAAGACAACGCGGGCTGTACAATCTGCAGCTTACCTTCAAGCAGTCTTTATGTATGGTGTGACCGCATTGGAGTACTAGTGTTGGTTGCACAGAGTCAAATAGAAACTCAAAGCATACTGGACAGTTCTGCTTCATGCTGTTCTCGACACACACATGATTGTCCTGCAAACACAGGCCTCAGGGGGTTCAAGACAGAAACCTCCACAAGCGTCAAGGCACAGCAATGCAAATATGTCTGAAAAAGGACAGGACGTGATGACCTCAAGTAGATCGCATTGCCCCTCAGTTGCAGCACAACATTGCTTGCAGCAATGATNCACGCCAGGAACACGCCTCGAATCCGCACACACAGGCGTCAGCAGCTGATGAGAATGGCGCAGCCGCGCTCAGGTGGGTTGTTGTGCCTACGGCTGACGAGCTTGTACAATGCAAGCGTAGTCAGGTGCTGATACTCCTGACTTTCTGCGTTACCATCAGCCGTTGGTGCTGCAGAGCCTCTATCGTTCCAGTCGGTTGCGTGCTCACACTGATGCTGGGCTGTGTCGCCTTACTTGCGGGAACACAGCGAAGTGGAGGTGATAAGTGTTGCCATGTGTCTCGTCACTAGCCCACAATATGGCGGTTCTTGTACCACTCTGCAGGACCCCTTGACTGGCCCGCAGTTGATCCGAGCACAACTTGCAAGGCTGCAGGAGGGCCTGACCGTCTCCTGCAGCTTGGCGATCTGCATGGCTTCCAGTTGCCCATACGTACCAGCTCCAAGCTAGCACAACAACTTTTCAATGCGGTAGAATTGAGCGCAAGATATCAACCCCTTGTCCCAAGCCTGTTGCACCTGTTCATTGCATCGCATTGTATGACGCTGTATCATGCTTGCTTGATTGCATGCCAGGGGGTCTTGCTGAAGGCTAATNAGAGCGCCTGGAAGTTTGAACAACCAAATGCTGCCAAGTTCATCCATTGTCAGGATGTGCATGCTGAGTGAGAGCGCGGGTTATGTGCTGCAGTGTGATGACAAGGCATACGAGCAGAATGAGCACATGCTTGAAAGGCTCATGGCAGTAGATGACATTGATAATGTTCATACAAACTGTGCTGGGCTGTGAGCATAGATTTGGTCTGTTGATGACAGCTCCCATACACAATCTGGCAATGGATGCCATTCGATGCTTGGCTATGCTGCACCGTGGGTACAAGCACAATAGTTGCATGCAGAACCAGTGGTCAGCATATCATTGCAACACAAAAGAGTCAGGCTACCTATGCATGCCTGCAACGTATGAAGCTGATTTTGTTTGTTGTGTGCTGTGTGCTGCAAACATATGACCTTTGGAAGGCATTGTATGCTGTTACTGTGGTCAAACATCAAGCTCATGTGTGCGCATAATTGTGGGGCTTGGTCAGCTGTTTCGCTGTGTTGTATGAAGTGTTCGTAGCGATTTCAATATTACACAACCCCTTGTTCTGCAGCAAACAAAAGGCTACTACCGGTGACATGCAGAGAAGGTGATTGAACCCTAAACAAAGGCAATTAGATTGCCCCGAGGCACTACACTAGATGCGCATCTAGTATATCATACATTGATGGTGCGAGAACTGCTTGAAAAGCAACTTTTGTGTTCTTCAGTTTTTCACACAAATCCATCTGCACGCTTTGATAGTAGCATCTGAACCAAACAACTTGACATGCTTCGGCTGAAAACAAGGCAGATAAAGTCAATTCAAGTCTTGCTTCTTGACCTCGGGACCAGGCGCTACGGGCTCCTCAGATGCCTTGTTCCAGTCATCCCAGCCTCGCACCCACTGCTTCCCTTGCGTTGCTCTGGCAGACTGGTCAATGTTGTCTTTTAATTGAATTGCAACATCTGTGTAAAGTGCCTGCAATGAAACAATCCTTATGATCAAAGACCAAGGTGCACCACGACTTTGCGACCCAATGCTCAACAGGCATGCGTACTATCTGAAGCACGTGTGTGTCAACCAAGTGAGCAAGGTAAATGTACGCAGCTGACGATGCTTCATACCTGATATGCTGCATTCTCAGCCATCTCTGCAGGGGGTTGTTCTTGCCCTGTTAACCACTTATACAGGTCTGGATTCTCCTGATCAAGAACATGAGAGAACTGCACAAGCATGTCCTCGCTGAGATTTGGGAGTTGTTTCTCTGCCCAAATCCCCACCAATAAGTCCATTTCAAGAAACCCGCGCTGCCTACTACGATACATCAGGCTGTTGACCAGTACTTTTCGTCTGAGCACAGGATCATTTTGCAACGCTCTNTGCCTGTGCTTGCGCGTGACTTGACCTCGCTTATCACACCTAACAGCGTGCGCTGCACGGCAAGCATGGCGACATCTCGTGCTGGTGCTCAGGTGCAAACAGCAGCTACAATGCTGTATCTAATTAGACTTATAAGTTGGTGGATTGCAACTTACTAAGCAGTGGGGCTATTTTCTTAGTCTGCTTAATAAGCTTTGCTGGCTATAATATCCCTGTATCATTGGCTGCATGTGAAACAGCAGTGCATATCAACACGATGCCACTCGTGCATTCACACACGCCGCAAAACAGACGTTTAAAGGCACAGCCAGTGTAATTCAGTGGTAGTGGTCATGATTGGGCAGTCTTGTTACAGTCTTGTTACTACTTCTCCAGGATACTGGCGCTGCAAGAAACGGTAGCATGAACAGTGGATTTAAGAGCCAAAANGAATGTGCGCTTCCTTATCACACATGCATCTTTGGCAATGCAAAGCGTACAGCATGACAATCGCACAAGCAGTCATACATGGTAGCCCAACACTTTCAGAAGGCCGAGATACTGCGCAAGCTTGCGTGTGCTATAGTTAGTTATAGTAGGGTCTACTACAGTCAGCTTGACATAAGGCCTGATTACAAAAGCAAGCTTACCGTGCTGACCTGAAAGGGTTGGGAAGGCAGCATAAAAGGCGGCTGCTGAAGGCAAAGTCAGGGTAAAGATGTAAAAATAGCTGCCAGTGAAGACCCTAGGAAATCTGCGGGGCTGGTGCATGCTGTCCATCACCTCCCTGCACAATTGTGCACTCTCGCTGTGGGCCAACTCCTCTTCAGGTGGTTGCATGTTTGTCATGTCTGTTGCATGTGTCCTTGAACACAGATGCCAATTTGTGACTACGTTGGCAAAGCATGCAGCCTTCAATAGAACAGACAAATTTGTCAAGTCTGGGCAGTTGTGCTGCATACAGCAAAAGCAATGTGTGCTTCACAGGGAAGCGTGACATGGCATAAGGCACCCAGTCAGCTGCAGAACTTACACTAGCATGGCATGACCGCCATACACAAAAAGCAGATTAGTTCCTCCCACAACAAAGTTCTGCAAAGTCTGATTGCCTGGGATCCCCCACAGGCCCCCCTGGCAGCCATGAGAGGCAGCGTGGCCAACCAGATACCAGGCGGTGAAAGTGGTGCCGAGCAGGGCTATGGAGGAGAAGATGCGCATGTTGCGGAAGGAGGGTATGAAAGTCATCAGGAGCCCTATGCTGCCAAACAGCATTGCATACTCCCTGCAGCACTGCAGCATTAGTTAAACAGCACAGCAACATGTGCATTGGGTGCAAGGTATACATAGAGACAAAAACGCTCCTTGCTAACAGACATTAAGCCTTTCCTCTCCGCTTCCCTCTCTCTTCCTTGATCCCTGCTGCACCTTTCAAGTGTTGTGGACCCAAGCACACAGTATGAGTTGCACACTTACAATCGACACTGCACAGTGAGAAGCCTGAGCAGGCAAGGTCGTACCGCTTAGTGAAGTTGCTGCTGAGGCGGTACATGTTGCTAGCACAGGCAATGACTTGCGCCACGGCAAGGCCCAGCAGCGCCAGGACATTGACTATCCAGCTGGCTGTGCCCAACCAGGGGCCGCACAGCTCACACACCATCTCATGGTACTGCACACAGTACACCTTGTCTGTCCAGCCTGTCATGTTCATGTCATCCAGCGTGACCTGCATCGAAGCACAGGATGCTGGACATCACATGAAGCGTGACACCCACACAGCATAGTAGCTCTGCGCACTCTGTGGTGTCTTGCTACCTGTGTTGAGCAAGAAGTGTGCCATGCAGTCAAACTTGATACGATTGGTGGAATGTTTGAAGAAGTTATACAAGTAATGATGGATGCTGCTTTGTGCTAACACCAAGAGCACAGTTGTGATGCAGCTTAGTTTGCAGCAAGGCAGTTGAACCAACAGAGCTCATGTTGAAGTGTGCAATAGCGTGTTTGCTGTGTGCCCAGCCCAATTGCCTGCAGCTGACAGCATGACACTGCAATGCCCCATGTCATGTAGTACCATATGACTCTGCACATGAAGCTGACCATGATGATGCCGTGGTGCAGGTCCCGCCGCCAGGCTTGGCGCTGCTTTCTGAACTCCTGATAGAGCGTAGCAAGCATAAACAGAGTCCACAGGGCTGCTGTGGCAAACACCAGCTGGAATNGCCTTCTCAGCGACTGCACAGCTCGACCAATTTGGTGAAGTCACGGTTGGGATCGCCAGGGCTGATGGCCACAAATGCTCCAGGTAAGTCTGGCACACTTATGTTTGTTTCCTGTCATGTTTGCTTGCACTTGAATTGCGGGGACACTTATTGCATGTCTAACAGCCCTTACATTGGCCTGAGTGGTACTTGACGTTGACGCAAGGCATGTGCTCCCTTACAAAAGGTTACGAAGTTGAATGTGGTTGAAGTCCAGATCATGTTTGTGTGGTGCCTGTTTCAGCTCTCACAATGCATAGAGCCATCTGGCAATGCACTGCTGATGCAGAGTGTGGTGCACCCTTCAGTCAACTGCCATGTAATCTGTCAGCTGTTGGTGCAGGTGTTGGAACTACAGCACACAAGTGGGCACTGACAGCAGCCATCCTGAGCTATGTGAGCGGTGCACGCCAGTCATTCAAGACATGGGTTTTGTGCCATCCGCCAGAACTGCTGCTGCAGCAGACGTCTGATGCAGACTAATCATGGTCATAAGTCGGTCAGGCGTGGCGTGTGTGTGAGTGTGTCTGTNCAGTGAAGCAGTCAAACATCAAGCAGAGTTATGGTGTCCTGTATACATCAGTTGTGTAGTGCTGGCAGCCTATCTGGCTTGTCAGAATGCTGCTCCCATGTCAATCGACCGTGCACAGCATAAAAACTGGCAGACACCCGCACCGGACTTATGATTCTGGGTGCTTGAGTGCTGTGTTGGATTCATGTGCTCACAAGGTTAGCTTGTGGCTGGCATAAAGCGTTGCACCTTCCACAGTGCCTCATCTTGGCAACTCTCTGACATGCAATGCAAGCAATATTGTTGGCACTGTAGGTGATTGGGGTGACATGGCTGGACGGTCAGGCCTTGGTGGTGGTCAGTGAGCAAGGTCCCCGCACCCTGTTGGGCCTATATGATGCTTCAGGTAAAATCAAAACTCCATGTTCTACCATGTTACATATTTGAAGTTGCTCTACATTCCTGTGCGCTCTTAAAGATCCCTGCATCAATATCATGCATGATATTGTTGAACAGGTATCTTTGCTGAGCATGCTCCTACTTTCACATGTTGTCTCCATTTTTCATGTAGCCAGTGCAATGTCTCAAAACCTTGTCAGTTGGGTTGCAGGCAGCCTGGTGAAGGAGCATGCAGTGTTGGAGGACAGCTTGATGGGCTCACAGCACATAGCCAACTCTGAAGGCATTCCAGAACAAGCGTACCACACTGCAGTGGCTGTCACTCTGGACCGCCTACTGATCNAGATTTCATCCCATCAGCTTGTACCCTTACTGTGTTGTCAGTCAAGTCAAGCCGAGTGACCAAGGCTGTATCTATATTCATCAGGCAGACTCACACTGTCAGTTGCATGCAACCTTCCACCCTGACAACATGCCAGCAGACAGCATCAGTGCGGATGCCTAGTCTATAGCGCTATCTGGTCTGTTTGGCAGTCGCAGTAACAGCCTCAAATGGCGGACCACAATAGCCATGTGGACAGGTGAATATGTCCTGGCATGCTGGCCAGGAAACCTAAAACCTAAACCCAGCTATGCATCAGGTGAAAACATGACCTGACCACATGGCACAGGCAGAAGATTGCACATGCCTGCTGTGTTATGCTACGACTCAACAGCCTGAGATTGTGACACTGGTCAGTTTGAGGCCACTCAGCAACTGCTGGCATCACCTTGGATCCATTATCTTGTATTCTGTTGCTTTGGCCAAATAAAGAGCATTTGCCAGGCCAGCATATGTGGCATGCATTCTGCAGAGAAGTTGTAGAAAGGCGCACTCTCATTGTGACGGGGCAAAGGCCGACTGAGCAGCAGGTGGAACACATGATTGAAACTGGGGAGAGCGAGACAATCTTCCAGAAGGCTATTCAGGAGCAGGGCCGAGGGCATGTAAGCCATTCNAGCCTCTTTGTACAGCTGATCCTGTTATGCGCAAATACACATCTCGTCAGCTACTCCGTGATAAGGCCGAAATTTTGCTTTTTGTATAATCTTGTTGCACAGCAAGCGTGCAGCAACCATTTCCCATGACCTTGTTCAAGGGCCATGCACAGCCTACTGTAGGACCCTTGTGTGATTGGCTTGGTTGATTTAACCCTTGCTCGTACGGACGTGAAAGTGGAAAACAGATATGCGGCACCCTGTAGTGTACTGAGTAGGCCATACATGCTGGTGTAAAGCAATGTTAGTTGATACAGCTTTGCCGACGAGTGGGCCTTACTACCATGACAGGATTCTGAGTCCTGTGTCGGCCTCACCTTAGGGCCTTGCGACCATTAGATGTATGGTTGCTACTGCATCTTCCCCATGAGTCGCCATCTGCCTATCAGCAAATGGTGCCTGCTCAGCCATGCAACATGACAGCGTTGAAGCAAGATTCAAGGCATGCAGCAACATATGAGCTGCTCTTGCAGAAAGTCAGGGCTCTGCCACAGCATTCAGCAGCCCCAGACTACTAGTCTTGCTAGCAGAAGGATCCTCACTTGAGCTAGTAGAGGAGTTTGCAGCAAGTTCGCAGCAGCAACAAGCTAGGTACTTCACAAATGCTGTGGCTGAGGTTCAGCTAGATGAGGGTGCACAGCTTGATCACGGGTAAGCTACTTCAATCATTGTCGCAGTGTATGCTTACTACACTTGACAACCCTGGCTCATTATGGCAAGGTATGGGTTGTTTGTTGTTCACGACAGTGCTGTTCTAGGAGAGTGTGTCACATGTGGAACTGTCACTGGACTCATTTCGGATGGGTGTCGCTGTACAGTCCTGTTGTGCATCATGCAGCACACCTGGATACTGAACAGTTCACACTGCATATGGTGTAAACAGGCATTCTCAGAACGTTTTGGCGTGTAGTCACTGAGGCTCAATACACACACACACACACAAGAAACTTNAACCGACATGCCTAAGTAGTTCCCCGCGCCAGACCGCTGCACAATATTCCACTCTGCTAGCAAGTGCTGAAGCATGCACAGCGTACAAACATGGCTTGCAAGGTGGAGAGAACAGCAGAACAAACATACCTGCTTGGACAGTGACATCCAGCCAGGCCGGACAGACAGCTGTGACTTTGACTGGCATCAACTGGCCTGGCGTCATGGCCAAACCCTTGCTGGAGCTTTTCTTGACAGCCTGAGCATCCGTCAGCAGCGGCACATGCATCACCAGGCGCCCACCTAGCACAAGTGGGACACTTTCATCATTGAGTATTTGGAATCTGTGTGAGTTGAGTGTAGTGTCTGACAATGATGCATTTGAGAGCAACGTTCTGGCATGATGTGAAAAGGAGAAGCTGAGTGGGAATTGTTGCTTTTGTTAAGCCTCAGGGGCAGTATCAAATGTCAGTGAACAATGTATTGCAGATGGCTGAGCCCCAGCAACCTCTGCAAAAAGGAAGGGACTTTAGCAACAGCGCTGTCATACGCTCTAGCCAGAGCATATGCTGAGTCTGCACTTGTAGTGCAACACATGTGCATAGCAGGCAGAGCAGGCAGGGCAGTACCTGTGACCTGGCTAGGCAGGGCTGCAACCTTAGCTTGCACAAGCTGCCCTTGCCTGAAGGGGCTTCTGCCCTCCAGACTCTGCAGGTTGAAGTCATGCACAGCTGCAAAGCCCATGGCGTGGCCATGCTTGGGGAGAGACAGCACCACATAGTCATCCTTCACTAGCTCCACTGTTGCAGCGAGCTGTTCCTTGCCCACCTACATAAGTCATGCACAGGTTGGTTCTCACAACTGTTGACACCAACAATGGCTGTTGATGGTCAGTACAGACAGCATGGGGATTTTACTGCAAGGTTGCCTATTGTGTGTCTGAGCCACAGACTGCACAGCATACGCAGCAGGAATCAAACTGCCAACATGCAGGGCCATGGAACCACAGCATGCACAGCAGCCAAACCACNGGCCCCTACCCCATCCCCCACACCCCCAGCCATAAACGCCATATCACATCAATGCTTTTCTCCATTCCTTTTCCCTGTATGTCTGAGCTGCCTTCTGGCACTTGCCTGCCCTCACCTTTTCCTTGTCCATTGCTTGACGATGCTGCTACTGCTGTGTTTATCATTTGCATGCAACCAGAAGCAGCACTGCTCTGGCCTGAGCACCATCACTGGTGTGTTATTGTGCTCATGACTGATGTGTATGTGGATGCTCATGTGCTGCGCAGAAATGCAATGCCCAATGTTCTGGACAGGACGCTTGCGCTGTGCTGCAGCAGTGTCATATGCAAGTTTGTAACCCTGCTTTTAAAGCTTCACAAAACATGCTGCACATGTCATTGCTGAGACATGTGGGTCGACTGTTGCAGGAGATGCCTTGTGCAATCCTGTAATTTGTGTCCTCAGGAATATGTCACTGTTGCTGGCATGGTTGATGCAAGGGATGCCTTGTGCAATTCTGTAAGCTGCATCTAGGAAAGCCTTTGTCGTTGCTGAAAGAACGCTTGATGGACGATGTAGGGGATGCCAGGATAAAGAGCTTGAACCTGACAGCCAACAACATTGGAGACAAGGGAGCTCTTGCACTGGCTGAAATGCTCAAGGTCTGACTGCAATCAGCCTTGGCTGCAAGTCAACCGCCAGCAGGTGTCAAAACCTAGCTTTCATAGCATGTATGCTGCAGCCTAACGCCTTACTGGCTTGGACAGACCAGCCTTCTTTGTAGCTGCAGATGCCCTGGACAGGACATCTTTCAGTGCAGGGCCAACCTGATGNAACTTGGCTGCTGGTCAGAAGGTAGCTGATGAGCTCAACGCTGCTGGTCTGACGGTGAGACATGATGGAACTTTGAACACCCCGTGCAGTGTCGGGCATCGTTTGAATAAACGACTTGAGTGGATGTTGCCATCCAGGGCAGAGTTGAGGTGCAGCCACTTGACTTATCAGACCTGAGAAGCGTTCGGCAGCTCGCAGGACAGCTAAACAATGATCGTAACATCGACCTCCTGATCCTGAATGCTGGTGTCATGGCATGCCCTCAAGCCTACACCAAGGACAACTTTGAGCTGCAAGTTGGAACTAACCACTTTGGCCACTTTGAGCTCACAAAGCTGCTTCTGCCAAAGCTGCAAAGCCAGGTGCAGCTTATCTTCAGCTCCATAACCATCATTCTGCAAGCAAGTACTGTTCATGAGCCAACCTGGAACTGACATAGGTAGCCTGCNCTAGGGAGTTTGTCACAGAATGGTGATACTGAAAAGAAGGACGCTTAATATCCATGCTGGTGTGCTTAGGGTTTGGNCGCCTGAATGAATGTGATGCTTGGAGTAAATGACAATGT
This sequence comes from Trebouxia gelatinosa, assembly GCA_000818905.1. Classification (NCBI taxonomy): domain Eukaryota; kingdom Viridiplantae; phylum Chlorophyta; class Trebouxiophyceae; order Trebouxiales; family Trebouxiaceae; genus Trebouxia; species Trebouxia gelatinosa. The sequence continues at coordinate 2,531,754 of KN805358.1, forward strand.
GCTTCTGCCCCTCCACAGTGATGATCTTGGTGTAGCAGTTGGGGTCACAGCTGTGATTGATGAAGCGTGCNGGGACCTACTCATGCATAGAAGTCTGTTGTTGCTGACAATCACGGTCAACATAGCAAGGGAGGCTGAGCCTGCGCCAGCAAAGCGCGATGACTAGTGAATTCAGTGGTGGCAAGCTGGCACAGGCATGCTTGGAAACAGCAGCCACTGTTGTTGATGACAGGCATGTGACTAATTACAGTTCACTGTGGGGTTGTAGGTCTGTGGCATACGTGTCACCACACTTGACGTATATGCAGCTGATGAAATTCATGCAACTATGCATGTGGCAGCTTGAAGCCTGCTGCTACTGTACACCAGCGTGGTCTGCTTACAAGCTTCTCTATGTTTTGAAGACACAGCATGTCACTCAACTGATACTGCTGATGTATGGCCCAACCACAACAATATTGCATGCTGGTCTGCTGTACACATCCACTCATGTCCGGAATCCTTGAGAGCCTAGCTCTGCTTGGGCTGAGCATACTAGCAGCCCAGAATAATTCACTGCAGATCAATATACCACCGGCAGACATGATCTTGAACATGAAACATGATCCCACTCCTGGCCCCAACCATAACCAGTCAGCAGTCTGGCCAAGTCAGCCAGAGGCAACACTCACAAAGAAATCCGTCGTGCAGCTCTGTAGCTCAATGACATGACCCCACCTGTGTCTACATTGTGATTGTGCAGCCTTCAGCATAGCTGCTTTCCTGTGTTGCCCTGCTGTGTGCCGCCTCCAGGCTGCCAACACATTGCCCTTGCAGCTAACCTGCTGCTCCGTAACCACATGCCATGCTTGCAGCAGCCGTGTGAACGCCATCTGCTGAAGAATGCTCTGGAAATGCTTGTGTGTAGCGCTCTGAGCTAAGGCTGCGCTGTGCCATGCATGTGTGACAGTGCGGTGCATCCTCCTGCCCCGCCTGTGTTGCATGTCATGTACCTGCACAGATATTGTATGTTTGCTCCAAAGTGGCTGGTTGGTCAGAAGTGTCTGTGCATCGCACCGCACAATGAAAGCATGTCTTGCTTTGCACGCACACAGCGCAGTCAATGAGGTCTGGCTCAAGCTCTCAAACACGTAACATCCAAGCAAAGCAAGCATGTGCAAATGTTATGCAGCCTTGGAGTGGTTGCACAGCTTTGATCTTGGCAGACATTAGCAACACCAAAGGGTGCAGCATCAGAACATCAATCACATCATAGAGATGTGTCCTAGCAAAAGTCGCAAACGCTGCTCAACAGTTCACCAATAGAAGTTGTTGCTTGGCTCATGCATGCTGCCTATATGAGCATCTTGGGATGTACTGGGAGACACCTATAACATGAACAGAGCAGCACTTGAGGAGCATGGTGCTGTGCTGATGGAATGCACAGCAACCTCTTGTCATAATGGTCNGGGTGCAGTCAACATGATTTACGGTAGCTGAAAGTGGTCAAGAGGGTGTGACGCAATTCACCAGTCTGAAGCAAGGACTGAAATCTATGGCGGTTGTACTGATTCTGGATACTGCCTGCAGCATCTAGTTTATGCCGGTGCCAGATTACGCCATTGTGGATTGAGAACAGGAGATACGGTTGTGAATGTGCACAACACGTGCTGCTGGCAACATGCCTTTGCTGTGCATGCCAACAGTCTTCACAGATCTAGATGATAGCAATGCTGGTGCAGCTACATTTTCTGTCATGTAGCTACATGTTCTGTCGATGGTCATACAATATGGTAAGATCTGCTGAGGCATGGGCAGCACTCAAGCCAGGTCAACATAAATGTAGGGCTGGACTTCTGAAGCCAGAGTTGGCAAGTTGCATGGTGTCCACGCTCCGACGAGGGTGCAGCAAGGTCATAAGCTGAGATGCAGCTGTACATCACACAGGTAAGCTGAAATGGACATAGCAAGTGGCAGACTGACCCCTGCTTGTTTGCTACCAAGGTCCAGTTGCATATGACTGCACCTCCTCACTGAGTAGTCTGCGCTGATTGCTGCTGGTGAGGCTGTTTGCAAGCGGCCTGCTGCTGCCACAGCTGATGCTGATGTATATCAAACTTAGCTGACTGATCCTGCTGCTGTTCCACAAGTNCGGCGTTTCTGCTTCTTCTCATCTCTCACATCGCTCAACTCCGCCATATGCAAAATGACTGCTTGGCGTTTGTTGCACCTCGAATCGTCCGCAACGCTGGCAAACGCTTTCACATGTATCGGTGTTGCTGGTCAACAGCCAAAATATTCCGTGCCACAAATGCACATCGAGTACAGTGGCCTGCTGCGATGACACTCAACGCTGCAGGTTGAATCCGCAAGGGCGTGTGCCACAGCCCAGGTAGACGTTAGCGTCAACTTCAGTTGCCAGTAAGCAATGCCCTACGTAACGATTTCGCGGGTCCTTTTGGCTTGCACGTGGGTAATTTTTGAACAAAAGCATGACGCAAGAGCACAGCGGATGACCTAAGCTCCAACGCGAAGCGTTTTTATGCAACGGAGCACGCGCATCGCTATTTGATAGATCGCTATCGGCACGTACGCATCACTGGTTACTTTGCAGACCTCGCACGCAGGTTGCACTGTGAGATTGACCAGCACTGAGATGTGACACGCTCCAAAAATGCAAGAATAGCAGGGCAAACCTGTGCAGTGACTCGTGTCGACACCAACGTGCTCCACCTGAGCGCTGAGCGCAATCTGGGACACCGATCAGACACGGAAGATTGCAGGCTGCTAGCTTTTGCCTGCATCAGGCTGCAGCTCAACTTCTTGCTGTGATCACCTTTCTCTCCTCACACATGCTGGCTTGGCAGCTTGCGTCTGTAGTTGTGCCTATATTGGTGCCTGAACTCGTGAATGGGCGACCTCAACAAATCTGTCATCCACTGTGATGTGGACTGCTTTTATTGTCAAGTTGAGACCCTCGACAATCCAGCGCTAGCTGGGAGGCCTCTAGCAGTGCATCAAGGCAACTCAGGGGGCTTTGTCGCCGTCAACTATGAGGTGTGCAATGCTCCTTCACTAGCACCCAAAGGTCCCGGATATGGTCAGCACACCTACCATATCAAAAGAGTTGATATAAAGAGTCAGATTTATACCTGCAGGCCAGAGCGTGTGGAGTCAGATGTGGTGATGGGTCAGATCCTGGGAACCTTGCAGCAAGAACCTTTCAGCAGGATAGACCAAATGAAAACCGAAGCCTGCCTGAAGTACGTCAGCTGTGTCCTGGGCTTATCACCAAGCCTATGCGGAGTGACAGATACAGGCAGGTGTGCATGCTCATCCAGACCGAGTCCAAGTCCACAAGCATGCTAGCTGCTGTATCTGCCCATGTACTGTGCATGACCTACTGTAGCCTTGTGCATGCACTTACACTGGCAAGATGACACCTCAGCTGGCTGGGCAAATTGTACGTTATGCTGTGTGACATGGCTGTACATTCTCTGATCACAATTCGTCACCTGTGACACATATTTAAATGTATACCTTATTATGTGCAGGGCAGCTCCCTTGAAAGCGTTGTCCTCTACCTTGAGTGCTTGCGTTATGAGCCACCCTCTTTTCCCTGCCTACGTCTGGCGCCTATTAACTCACAAACTGCACACTTGCACTGCAAAGAGAGGCACAAAAACACCACATAGGCCTCATTGACATGAGCCACGTTTGGTGTCACACACGTCAGCCACATGCCTCGCCCTGCCCCATACAGCGTGTCCGCCTTGCAGGCNAAAGCTACATTCATGGTCTATGTGAGCAGGTGGCATGTAGACCTGACTGGAGACAACTGAGTCAGGTTGACGCATGCAGCTGGTGCGCGTGCAACACAACTTTACAAACTCACAGAGTCACTGCATTTGTACCAGAAACATTGACAGCCATGCAGCCCCTCAACAACCGTATACCAGCATTAGGTGCATGCATAGCATGACACCATCATCAGCAGCAAGAGGCAATACCTTGCAAGCAAGTTGGGCATAGTGTATGTCCGCACATACGCACAGTTGCTCAGCAGAGCTAGCAGCTTGGCNACAGCTGGATCTGCCTGCTGCCATGCTCCCACAAACAGGTCCTGCATATGTGCATGAGCATCATAGACAGCACAAGTGCCTTTGAGGGCAGCACAGGTGCAGCAATCGCTGGCTGAACAATGTTCAGACGGTTGCTATGCTATGACACGCTCAAGAAGGCTGCACTATCCTTGCACAGTAGCTTTTTGATCAAACAGGTAGCAAGTTGGTGACACTTTTAGCCTGTGCCTGAGCAGCAATTCAAAAACACAGCTGTTGCAGATGCTGCACTGCCTGAAATCATTGCAGCTCATAGATGAGTGTTCGTAGTTACTGTACTTGCATTGTACCTTGCAAGCAGAGCAGTACAGCTGACATGCTGAATGCAACANAGTCAAAGAGAGCAATTGCAAGCTTGTTTGCAACGTTAGTAACATCCCTCATTCGAAGATGTTACTCTATATAGTACGAAGCATGTTANAATGGTAGGTTAGACCCCACAGCAGGACCACGGCTCTTGATGCAACCAGGCTTGGCTCCCAACATGCTTCATTGCTTTGAAGTGAGTGAGTGAAGTGACCAAGTGTGAGTGAGCTGCAGAGTGAATGCCATGAGGGCAGCTGCACAGCAGGCAGGACTCTCCAATGTTGTTCTGCATGCGCCGCCTCTTCCAGTCCAGTTTGGCACATACCACAGCAAGGCATTTGTGATCGAGTATGCAACTGGGCTGCGCGTTGTGGTGCACACAGCCAACCTCATCTATGTGGACTGCAACAACAAGAGTCAAGGGCTGTGGTACCAAGACTTCCCTCACAAGGTGCGCTCTCTAGACCAGGACGGATAAGACTCTGAAGTTTGGGTTGCCAGTTATTGCAGACAGCCATGACTCAGGCTGTTTTACTGGCCTTGCTTGGCAAGGCGCAGTCATCAAACACCGCTATGGGGCTTGGATTCTAGGGCTTGAGATGTCAGCAAAATGGCGCCGCAGAGTTGCCCGCCGCAATGCTCTATCGTGATTGCAGCACTGCTGATGTTCCTTATGTACTCTTGTGCGTGTTCAGGCATTTGTGATGCCTTGGAAGTGTGGTTGCATGCTAGGAAACACAAATGTTTCAACACATGCTGCCTTACAGTGGTGAAATTGCTGATACTGCTACTACTGTGATCAACTGGCTGTGTCCTGTGACAACTTGTGCGAGAACAATACAGACAATACAGGGCAGCAGAGACAGGGTCTTATGACGTGCANAGTCTTGGGAAAGCAGGATGGCTTGCATGTCGATATGCAGGAAGGCATATCTGTCTGGCATGCTGTGCTTAGGGCTGCACCGTTCCTGGTAGCACTTTGGCAGCACATGGCTGCATCAGCACCATGACTTCCGCGGCTGCATAAGTTAATATAACGTTTCCCCTCGGCTGCGTGTTGTATCAGGACTGTTTTGTTGACTATATCTGCCGAGTTTGTGCTCGCGCAGTGAGAGGGTTTGTGAGGGAGTGTAACAGTGGCTTGGGCACCCTCACCAGGCTTTTGCAAGCCAGCTCAATCCAAAGTAATACCATGTAGGATATGTTTTTGTTGTTTAGGCTATCAGACCTTGTATACCTGCAGGGACTGCAAGTGGGTTCTTGCTGGGCAAGTTTTGCACAAATGATGGTGTGAACTGTGAAGACTCACACCCGGCACCACAGCCTGCAGAGTACCAATGCCGTGGCCATATACTGTGGCTCATCATCACACTACTCACCTGCATGTCTCCTTTCGGCATCCTCATTTTCAGGGTACAGTTGCTGCAACGTCTGCAATCAGAGTTACTGGAAGCTGTCAACACAGCCATCTAAGACACAATGCAGCACTCAAGCTTGCTGTTTGCATGTCTTCATTCAAGTAATGGGCCTCCTGTGCTGTTCGTGTGCATTCAAGTGTGTGTCAATACATGTCAATTGTTATTGCATATCTCCCCACATGTATTTGTTGCTAAAGTCACACATCAATCACATGCACTCAATGATCACCCTCACGAACATGACTGTGACCATGACAATCGCTGTCTGCATATGCACTATGTGGAATGCTCCATTGATGCATGCATACAATTAGCAAGACAGCATGTGGTTATGCTGCCTGCAGGAGTGGTTGCGACCAGCACCCAAGCACGTGCAGCAGCTCACGTATGACGCAGAAGCGGGAGTCAGCAGGCGTATCAGTCAAAATAGCGAAGACAGGCATGCTCAGGCCAGGATGGTGCTTCCAGAGGTGTTACAGGAGGCTGGGTTAGGCTGGGAGGAAACCACGCAACTGCTGCAGGGTCAGGTGGCTCGGCTGGTCAGCAGAGATGATTCTGACTTGCCTGAGTTGGGTCGCTCACCAGACAAGTTTGAGCTTGTGCGAACACACAGTGGCCCTTGATTGGCTGTATAGACCATGCAGCCCAGACGTTGAACATCATGGCTTATCTTGCACAGCATATTTGATGTTTGTACATTAGAATCGTTGCATCCTGTGTTCTGTGACCTGTCTACAATTGAGACGTATGTCATCTGGAAGCCCCGCAGCATAGCTTGACTTGAGCTGGGAGTTGTGTGTGAGACTGGCGTCCTCATTATGTAANGCCCTGCGCCGCCACCTCATGCAGCTGCTAAGTGACCTGGAGAACCTGCCCGACTCTGGCCAGCGTGAAGGTTAGTGCCTCTCTTGCCCTAGGGGTTACTAGGGTTGTAACCTTGACCCTGTAGCCCCTAAAACCCACCAGGCTCTTGTTACAATGGCTTGCCTCTGTTGCATAGAGGGCACACCTGTTGTATCAGCATGTGCCAAGCTGCGTACCAGCTCGACAGTCTCTGTCCTAAACCCTAAACCCTGTTCCCCCTGNGCGCAGCAGCTGCCGACTGCAGCTAGCAGGATTGCCTGACGAAGCATGTCGGCCCGTGCCATTTTCGACAGTGTACGTACTGCCAGCTGGAAGTGGCAGAGGCACACTGGAGTTCAAAAGCAGCAGACCGCACCTTCACCGAGCGGACGAGCGCGTTACTTAAAATAGCAGGCCGTGTTCTCGCGCGCACGTCCGCTCTGACACTTACAGCAAGCTGCGAAGCTGACCGCGCGATGTCGTCATTCCGCAACGTTCACAATCCACGTGGGCCGGTTCAATTTCACTGGGTTCAACGCTCAAAACGCCAGCAGGCGTTATAATGCTGCATCTGACAGTTTGTCTTGCATCTTGCTCTGTGGGAACAGACTGTAACACAGGCCTGTGGTGTTAAACCCTGAAGCTATCAACATACTTGCGTGTGACTCTAGAAGCGACGGCTGTGCAGCTGGTGACCATGCCGCAGGCTCTCCAGGCTTTTAAAGTGGAGCAAGTCAAACGCAGCACTACACTGCCAGCTGGAACCTGCAGGTTCAGCACGAAGATCGATCCTGCGCAAAATTGCGAAGCATGGCATGCAGGTTAATACAACACAATATTGTGCCGATGCAGATCGATTTACACATTCTCAAGAGTCCAAATGTCAAACCTGCCTGGATCGTGATTGTGTGATTCTTGTGTGGCCACATGGATCTTATACCTTGCCAACCATCCTTTCACTAAACCCCAACACACACAGTGTCCTTCTGCATCAGCGTACACTTGCAACACATCATCAACCGACAGAACATTGTCCTCCACACAAAGGGACTCTAGTTTTGGCCACTTGGTCATATTGTTGTAGGATAACTCCAAGCCCTGAATCCTCATTGCGACCGTGCGTCACCTGTGGCTGTGTCACGGACGCCCGATAACGTATCCACGTATAACGCACACGTAATAACGCACACGCACATGGGCTCTACGCACCGAAGCGCACCACTCTGCGCACCNCAGCCTCTACTGATGTGCCATCCAACACCTGTGCATGCAGAGGCAGCTCATGCGTCATGCAGGAAGAGATGGCCACCAGTGAAGCACGGCTGTAGCATGCACAGGCCATCAACACTCTTTGCACTCTTGAGAGTTCAGAATAGCGTTCGTGCAATTGCACATACCACTGCGCATGAAGTGTGCGGATGCTGACTCTGACTGATGGCACACATGCAGAACAGCTGCAAGCCAGGCATGCCACATAGTGTCCATTACATGTCTGCACACGTCATGTTCAGAACAGATGCAGGGGGTGCACGGGCGCTGGCAACACAAAGGTAGAACAAACAGTGACAGCTGACGCCTGATTTAGTCACATTACAGCAGGGGCAAACATGCCTTCAGTCTGCATAGGTGATAGATGGTGAAGAGGCGGTATTCCGAGTGGGTTGCCAAGGGGTTGCCTGTCAGGTCTAAAATGATAAGTTTGGTCAGACCCCTCAGGTGTGTGATCTCCCTGATCCCCTGCACCAAGAGGTCCCCACAGTACAGCTCCATCAAAGTGTCCAAGCATGCAAGACCTGCGTGGAGCACAATGTTTGTGTGCAACACAGCAGTATATGCGCACTTGCATACTTGCTACACTATGACTGTGTCTGGACTTGGGCGCTCGTGCCTTTATTGCACGTTGCAGCAACAGATTGGTGTGCATACCATGCTCACTATCTGAATTCAGCAGACATGCATTGGAGACTTTTGCCAAGCTGTGCAGAATGTCAAAGGCCAAGTCAGAAGGCTTATGATGTGGGCAACTGTGTACAGAGCTACCTGCCAAGCTGACAATCTGGTTGGAGCAGATGTTCAAGTGTTGCAGGTGTGTCAAGCTGAGGCCAGCACAGGCAGCAGGGGCTGGGCTGGGAGTGCTCATGTCTTTGGAGCCGGCACTTTCACTCAGGATGGGCAGCGCCAACGCTCCCAGGTTTGTGCCCCTGCACATGCACAAGTCGGTGTACTGATGCCTCAGTACGCCCCCAACATCTTTGTTGCAACATAGGGGTTTAGAAACCTGGCATAACCAACATGATATGCTTGCATGGAGGCAGCTGATTGAGTCTNGTCAAGCAGAGGCAGCAGCACTGTGCACTGCTGTGACAGACACAAATTCTGAGTGTTTCCCATGTCACGTCAGCATCATTAGCAAACTGGTGCACTAGCAAATGACTAAGCCCTACCTGCTGCATCTTCCTGCCCTGGGCAGTGAAGTGGGACTTGAGGTTGGTGATCATGCTGAAGGTGGCTGTAGCGTCAAGAGTGTTCTGGGTGTTGTCCACAGTGCCCAGGTACAGAGCGTAGTAGTCACTGTGCAGCAGCTGCTGCATGAGAGCCTGGTAGTCAATCACTCCTGTCGCCTGGGGGTCATACTGCAGGCACACATAGCCATGGTCACACTGAATGCACATGAAAGGCAAATGACATTTAGGGGGAATGTTACATCAACAATGCAGTGGCGTGAGCACATAATGTTTATGGCGCCAGCCAAAGTCTGGTGCACTTGTGGGATTCACTGCTATGGATCGTGACAAGGTGTTCCCCTGTGGACAGTGCATGGTCTGCATGTCACCAAAACTAAGGACTTTGCAACATGGCAAAACCCAATGACATCTGCAGAACAGCTAGTGACTTGTGTTGCTGGCCCTGAGGCGCTTAGGATCTGCCAAGGTCAGTGAACATGGGTGACAAGTGGCTTGAGACGGAAAGTGGCATGAGCGTGTCTGCATGATATAGTTATGTGACTCACCCTGGAGAACAATGCAAGCAAGGAGTCATCATCCAGCTGCATCCCAAAACTCTCAGTCATCACCCGGAAGTCCTCAATCCCAATCTGCAGACACCAGGGGTATTGTGACTGTGGGTGTCATTGTGGCTGAAGACGGTGTCTGTCTGATAGCTCAAGGTGCAAGGTCACATGGCTATTTGCAGTGCAGAAAGAACAAACACGGCAACCCACTAACCAAACAGAGAAACGCAGAGTGGCTAAATCATGTCAGACATGATTTATGCACTGGCATGCCAATACATGCCAGTACTGGCGTTGATGAAATGTCGTCCATTGCTAACTCTTGCTTCAGAATATTGATAGATGACAGCTCAGTGTGGCACCCTTCATTGCAGCAATCTGCTGTTCAAGATGTGGTGTCACTGCTAAAAGGCCCACAAGCTGAACACATCGAAACACATGACACTGATGCATCCTATCTGTTTTGTGAAGTGTCACAATTCATCAAGCGATGCCAAGTTGTTGCCAATTTAGGCAGCTTGTGCGCCAAACCAGCAGCAGAACCAGCTTGCACAGCTTGTCCTTGAATAGGGGACACATCCTCACAGAAGGCCAAAATTGTTTGTGTGTGCAGAAGCATGTGGTGGAGTTGGAGGCTTACGTAACCACTGCCAGCTGTGTCATACATCTTGAAAAGCTTGCGAAGCATGAAGGCATTGTTGTTGGCATTGCCAATCTTGCCAGCCAGCCGCTCCTTCATGTGGGTCAACATGTCAGACAACCTCTTGCTGCAGAACAGAGACGGTCGAGCAGTCAGTCACAGAGCAAGAAAGACAAACTGAGCAGCAAACAGTCAACTATGGGATAGATGCCTCTGGGATCAAATTTTTGGGATGTGTTGCAGCATGTTGCAGCATATACCATAAANAAGCATTGCACGTTATGTTTACAGAACCACAAGCTGCCTAGCACACAGCAGATGAGAGCGATTGGGCAGGAGAGCAATGTGACAAGCTGTGCAGTGCAGCAGCGGCTTTGTAGCCCTGAAATGTCAAATCGTAGCACATGACAATGAGTGTTTGCTGTACCTTGAAACTCAGCCACATTGCTACTGTTACAGCTAGACATCACGCTATACAATCCGTCAGCAATTTCATATTTGTTTCAGATATCAGGCAACATCAGTGACCTGTAGCGTACCATAAGTCCAAACAGACGGTAAAAGCATGACCTTGTTCATATGTCATCCACAACAAACGTCACGCAAGCAGGCACAAACAGCTGGCTGTAGCAAAATNAAAGGAAAGCAGAGAGGACTGCAGACCACAATCAGGAGCCCATGCTCTCTGACTCTGTGGGCCGGCGTCCCAAGCTGACTGCATGCGCAGGGACCCGCGGAGAGCCTGTTGATGGTGCTGTTTGTGACGCTGTGATGAGGTGCGACTCACCTGACAGTGCATCCCTGCTGTCATGCTTCAGTAGTCACAAGCCTGTGCTGAGTTTGTAATCAAGTTTGCTTGGCCTGGCACCACATGCTTGCTTCAGCCCTACATATGGCCCTCTTTTGTGAGCATGTTTGTCGATGCTCAAATGCTGGGAATTGACTGTGACTGTTGTTGCTGGGCAACACATTGATCAAAGTCTTATGGGCGCTGGTATGGTACAGCCACTGGTACGTCAGTTGTTGCTGCTCATGGTTGCTCATGTTGATCTGCAGCTTTGTGGGTTCCGTAGTGTTGGTCTTGTGGTGTGCACTGTTGATAACAGCAATGTTCGCCTTAAGTTACCAAATCACAGGCTGCACCACATGTTGATTGGCTGTGCAGTAACTGACGCTCTTGACTGGAGGGTGCNTCACGACAACAGTATGTACAAGCAGCATGGTACCTGCAGGAAGTCGTGCTTGACTGCATCCACAATGATCTGCTCAACCTCCCCAAAGCTCATGAAGGGCACCAAGTCTGCCAGTGCTGAGATCTTCATCACGCTGTACACATGACTTAGCTGTTGCAGCAGACGCAGCACTGCTACTCTCTGCAGGGACTTGCTGTACTGCTGCAGGGAGACCTCTTCAATTGGGCTGGCACCTAAACAGCAGGGCCCCAGCAAGTGTTTTCCGAGCCTTGTTTGTATCAGTCACATGTTAGCAGGACTTGCACCTTCATTGGACAATGCATCTTCTTGCACTTATGTACGACTAAAAAACTTATGTACNAAGGTCGTTCATTTGTGCATGTTTGTCACAGCACCGTCTGGTTGGGTGTTATAATAAATGTTTTGATGTGCAGGTGGTCCTGCACTATTTTGTCACACCAGGTGCCAGCTTTGGGTCCCTGTCTCTGCTGTCACCCAGCCTGTNGATCAAGCTACCCTGAATGTCCAAAACAAATCTGTAGTGGACATCATTCTTGACCAATCTCTCCATTGCAGTATTGACGTAGTCCATAGGAATCTTCTCAATCTCACAAGTGATGTTGTGNTACACAGGTGCCCACGGCCATGCAACTCATAGCCAGGCGTACGCGTGCATACACCAGTTGCCAGCTGGTTCAGCCACAGCTGCTGCATGCACAGAAGTACCATTACAGACATGCGAACACCAGGGATGCGTGTCGCACCTGTGTGCAAGGCTACTCATCAACCAGTTGCAAGTTATTGGGTGTAGCCGTTGAGCCCTGCCAGCTGTCTATGCATGCATGCTGCTAGGATGAGCCTTTTGCTGTCTGGTTTTTCGACTTCGACTGGCTACCGGTACTACAATGCAATCGTATTTCTGATCGTATTATAAAGGTGTCCTAGCAGATGTCAGGATGGTGAGAGCTGTAGCTGGTACGAGAGACATGTTCGTTGTACATTATTGCACGTGATATCTTTCGTACATGGTTACGTAGCCTTTCGCCCGAATTATGACGGATAAAGTTTCTTTTGCCACAGAGCATGCCACGCCAGCCGTTGCAGNCTACAGCTGCCCTCCACGCACAGCAGGCAGTGCGAGAATGCAAAGCTGTTACGCTGCAATTGCGCTGCAATTGACTTGTAGTTTTTCACTGGGTTTGTAGAGCCTTCAGCTCCTTCAGTTGTCGCCTATCATGCATAGACACAGACAGGTGAATGGCTACAGAGAGGAGGAACATACAGCACTGTGCTCACTGACAAGATGGAACATGTGTGCTGAGAGTGGCAGAAGTGTGGAAAGTTTAAGCACACTGTATATCAAGCTTCAGCATGACAAGACATGTTGACAGGTTGAGGCTAGTATACTGCAAGCTGTTCCTTGATCTGATATTGCCTGCAGTTGATGATGCCCCAGTGCTGACAGTGACTCACAACACATGCTAGGCATGATTTGCTGTCACTAAGCACAGTGCTGGCAGCAGCAGCAGATTGGCATGCACAGCCTTTGCGCAGATGCCAAAGTCACCATACAGTTCTTGTTACGCATGAAGATGTACTGCATTCTGTCCAGACAGGTGTTTGGCTTTTTTGTGCCAGTACAGTTTCAGCCTAGTTTTACCTGCCGTATTTGCTCCTCAGTCCAGAGTGACACGCATGTTGAGGCATTCAGAATGATGTCACAGTCTTCCAGATGCCGTTCCACAACAGTCATATCTTGCTTCTCCAGTTGCNAGGCTGTCATACTAGAGACAGTCCAGTTTGACAACAACTCCGCCATTCATGGGGGTGCAGTCGACATCAATGCCTCAACCCCGACCCCTGTCATCATTGTCGGCAGCGACTTCATGTCTAACACAGCCCGCATTACAAGTGATGATTTGGGCACAAACACCAGCATTGTGCTGGCAGGCAATGGGGGCGCAATCCGCTGCATTGGAGGTGAGTACGGCAACATCTGCTTGGCCAAATTGCCTTGCCATATTGTTGAATTGCTTTGCCACATTGCTCTGCCCTCTGCTGCGCCTCATTTGCTCATGAGCCTTAAAACCAAACCCAGGTCATGTTTTCCATACGAAACCATAAACACATATCCCGGCACTTTTCTAAAGTTCCGGGAATCTTCTGGTGAACCCAGGTGGCATCAGGCAAATCCTGCATCTTGCCTGGAGCCTACCTTGTTCTGTGGCTTGCTCAGAAACCTGCATATCATCATCTGTCATCAATCAGCACTACAACAGTGCAGCAAGTTCTGTCTGTCTTGCATTGGAGTCACCCTGTTACAGAGCAACGCTGAGCACGCACAAATTACACCAAGCATGCATGAGTAAACAAGCATGTGTGGCACAGCATGCCATGCCACACTTGCAGGGAACCTGTTCCTGTTTGATGACACATTTGAGGACAACATCGCCACCAATGGCGCTGCTGTGTATGCAGAGCAGGGCTGTGGAGAGGTACATGCTTCTGGCAATCTATTCACAATCTTTTCTGCTGTCTTTGTTGTACACATCATCTGCACTCACACTAATCTGCAGTTACACACACACTGCTTTCAAGATTTGGTACAGGTCCTGCTGCATGCTGCCTTCATGCCAAAGTATGGCTAGCATGGCTGTCCTTGACCCCACAGTATTCCAGGCCTGGCATGTAGGCATATTGGGTCTAGTGGGCAGCTGCAATTGCTACAGTGCACTTACAGGGCACACTAAGTGGTGGCTCGACTTTGCATCTCCACACCCTCGTATTTTGCGCTGTTGAGAGACCCTGACCCTGTTTTTTCATACAATGAACTTTATCATCTCATTTGTCTGCAGACCGCCATCTTACAAGCCAGCGTGTGTGACACGTGTTGCAACGTGTTGCAAGAGTCATGCCATGCTCCTCCTATTTGCTCTGTGACTGCATGACAGTGAGCTGGCTACACACCAGCACGTCTTCAAATACACCAGTGGACCCCTGTCCTAAGATTTAGCACAATATCTATGTACGGGAAGGCATTGAGACAATTCTGCTGCTGACTCACTACCTCCCTCCATGATGATGTGGCAACACTAGTCACTGAAGCAGTTGGGGCCTGCATGGACCATTTTGGAGAACACGACTTTTCTTACAAAGTCATCTCAACAGATAACAATAACTCATAAGAGTCTGCCTGCCTGCAGGCTGATGACTACAACAGTGGCTACTGCTCACTAACTGAGCCCGGCTCCAACAGCACAGCAGCAGCAGTAGCAGCNGACGTGCGCGTGGTGCTCTGGAAGTTATGAATGCTTGATGTCTGATGTCAAAACCAAGATAGGCTTGCAGCAGAAGTGTACAGCTTACACAGGGTCAAGCCCTTCTTCTTGACTGTCACCGTGCCAGTTGACAGCGTTTCTCTCATGCCGATTGTGGCTGTTATTACCAGCTTATGCGCGCCATAGGGTTTTGGGCTCAGGGTTTTGTAGTTCAACAACAACAACCAGCTGATGCTGCTGACTATATGGTCGCACTGCAGTACAGTCACCTTCTTCTGTAAGCCTGTAACCATCCTCTTTTTCTGTACTGCTGAGCACATAGAGACGCCTGCCATGCAGCAGTGCAAATGCTGTTGAGGTCCTGCGCAATGCACCAGTCTGGGCTGCTCTGCAGCACGAGGATCTTTTGTGTGTAAGCATGAGGGGCAGTCATGTGACACTACNGGCTGCTGGGGTGGTGGTGACTGGAGAAGCCGCAATTGGAGTGCCTGCTGGAGTGGCTGCAATTGGAGTGCTTGTGACAACTGGGTAGGGAGTCATCCCTGCGTGCAATGTAGCTATGCTTATGCAGTGGCTGAAGAGAGTGCTTTGATGAGTGCTGGCATTGCTTTCGGGAGATGCTTGTGTAGCATACCTTCTGGGTCAGCATTCCAAGGCTGAGCTTCATACGAGAGCATGGCATCTTCTTCGTCTACTAGTGATTCAGAGCGGGCATAGCGGGCTGCATAGTTGAGGTGGCGCTTGGGGTTGCTGTCAAAGGAGTTGAGAAGGTCTGGGTCATACTGCAGCACCACAGCATGCATGACGCTGAGGGGAGCATACTGTCTTCCAGGCAAGTGTGTCTGACTGTTGCAGCTCTCCTCACTGGGAGATGTGATGTGCAGCAACAGTGCTGCATTGCCTTGCAGCATATGTTAACAGCAAGCTCATGCNACATTGCCCTGCTCAAGTCTGTAGCCACCCAGCAGCATCCCACAGCTTTTGAGCAGGCGCATCAGCTGCTTCTCCATTGGTCAGTGTGCTTCAATTCCGGTCAGCTGCAAGATGTACATCTGATTCAGCAGGAAGTGAAGATGCTGCCTCTTCTGCCTGTGGAAGTTGCTGGGGCGTATAGGTGGGCATGCTCCCAGGAGGTCATATATCTGAATGATGACCCAGGGGCTGCAATGCATTTTCAGACTGGTTCAGGTTGCACAGCAGAGGTCGCCTTCCTGACTTTGCCACTGGCAGGATTCAGCAGCAGGTGAGCCGCAGCTTGTGATCAGCATGGCAACCACATCAGCGGAACTATCTGCTTGTGCTTGTGCATAGTTTATGCACTAGCCTAGAGATCATCGCTGATGCAAGGCTGCCTGGAAAGCATTGTCTGCACATTCCATTATGCGAAGAGCTTGGTCTTGCAATGTGGCGACTGGCTATGATGTGAAGCGCTGCATGCATGTGGTGGTGTCATAAGGCTTGCTTGCTATGAAGGCACACCATCCACATGTGATCTCTTGCATTCTCACTGACAGCAGCATGTCTCTTTGAGAGAGCAGCCTCCACTGTAAGCGCCTTGCTTGCAGGTCAGAAGCGGCAACAGTCTGGCAGTCTCTGCATCAGATCCTGGGTCTGCCTCTGCTGACAGAAAGCCTGCAGAAGAGGCCAATANGCATCACCTTGTGCAGCGTGAATGGCAGCAGCTGTGGTCTGACTTACTGCTGCTTCTGTGGCTGCTGCTGCAGCTGTACAACTGTATCAGGAGTATGCCGCCCTGTTTGCAGGCCTTGCGTATAGCTCTGCTGCTGTATTTGGTGGTCAGATTGAAGCTGCCCAGGGGGGAGTTGCTCATGCAGATCCTGGGGGTGTTTGTTTGCTGGCGCAGCATCTGCAGTGCGGTCTGCATCCTGGGTATCTGCTAGCTTGCTTGGCTGCTCATGGTCAAAAGGAACATCTGCAGTCCTGCTGAATGTCCTGCACATACTTGTCAACCCATGATACGCTTTGTGCAGCTGCTGCACAGACCGTTNTCCAGCGTGAGGCAGCACACTGCAACACCTCTGGTGACCAAGCACCCACATGCACTGCAGCCTTGTCGCTGTTTGAGAGACGAGCAAGCAGGTCTATGCAGTGTGGAATCCAATAACGGATTGGCCTTGATCACCAGTTGCGGTCAAGTGGTGATGAGATCTAGGTGATCTCATCATGCAGATCATGTCATGCAGATGGACATGATCTGCATCCTCTGCAATCATGCAGGAGCAATGCAGCTTGCAAGGTAGCTAAGCTGCTGTGGGCAAGCCGGTGTGTACCTGGAAGAGGGAAACAGAAAGCTCCTTGACGCCTTTAGGGAAGTGGGCCTTGATGACGCAACTGCCCAGGCTGTTGTGCCACACCAGCCGCCTCCCACTGTGCTTGCTCAAGTAGAAGTCCTGCAGAGCATGCACACTTGCAGCCGCCACAGCCAACATCTGACACTATGTGACCACAACCCAACAGAGCATGATACTGTGCCCAAGATACTGATTGGTTGGTCAGATGGTTGGTTGGTTGGTTGATTTTTGTATGNCTCCTTCTGGCCTTCCCGGCGACCCTGAGTTTCCCAGCTGGAACTACTCCGATGTCATGAAAGGTCTCGATGAGTTCCTCGACATAGTGCCGAATTTTGCGTCGTCTGGGGAAGACTCACAGGGTGTCACGCAAGCATACACGGATCTGAACGATACAGTCGGTCCTCGCATGGCTACGGACAAGTCTGTCGCGCTCAAAAGGAGGCAATATAAGAACAAGCTTGCGCAACAACGATTTCGCGACAGGCAAAAGGTGCGCGGGCTGGTGTAGGACAGCGCATGATTGCTGAGCACAAGTATTGTACTGGTAGCAACGAATTGCAGGCTCGCTCTGATGAGCTCGAAGCTCAAGTCAGGGCAACATCTGCACAGCTGGAGGAGATGCACCGCAAGCAGAAGACTCTTGAAGCTCGTAACACTATGCTTGAGAAGCTTGTCAACCTAGACAGGACTCAGACAGGCCTATCTCAGGGGTCACCTGTTGTGGTAAGCAAAGCAAGCACGTAGCTTGAACCATAAACACATTAGTGAACACATAGTTGCCTCACAGTTTCAGCTCTGTCCAACCAGGCAATGCGTCATTAGAGACAGCACCGACTCCTATACGCGTGACATGCATGTCCTAATCTGCAGAATCAGCCAACGTTTGGAGCAGAGCTAGGCTTTACCACCATGCCTGGACCTTTGGCAGAACTAGTCGTCACATCACCACACCTCAAGCTGTCCCTGCCAACCATCAAGACCCAGGAGGTGGCANGCTCGTGCGCCACCACATCTGCATCAGCCTTCAGCCTGTCCACACTCTGCAGCAGCTTTGTCTCCTGCACCGCAAGGGGTGGTCAGTGATGAGTGCACGGGGTGTGGCGGTGTCCCCTTTCAGGGGGTGCCTTACACCGCCTCAAAGGTGGACACAATCACAAGCTCACAGACAAAGCAGCCATGTGCTATAGGTCACAACCACTATGCGTCCTAGCCCTGCTGTAGACGCAGTTTCCGGGCAGACCAAGCTTTCCCAAGGACCTTATGCCTGTGTGCTGTGTGCTATGCAGATTGCATCAATAACTTGATGGCCAGAAGGCACTAAGCATCATGTGTGCTCATCGATGTGGTCAGTGTGCTCCTGTCCTTGTCATTGCAAGCCTCATTAGCCATGCGACATCGAGCCGGGCAGAGCAGGTTTGGACCTGATGCAGGAGGTGGCAGAAGGCCAGGTGGCGCTCTTCATCCGACAGGTCAGCAGCCTTAATGCGGGCAGTCTCAGCCTGGTGCCAGGCAGCCAGCTCGCTGTGCAGCAGGGCAAAGTCTGCAGGGCTGCGGGGCTGCAGCCGCCTCTGGGCCTCAAACCTCTTCAGGGCAGACTGCTGCTCTGCCGCCTCTGCTGCCGCCCTGTTGGCTGCTGCTGTCCCCTGCCTGGCCTCCTTCAGCATGAAGCGCACCCTGCCTCACACACAGAGCGATGTGAGAGTTGACATGATCTGTATATGTTGATGTGTGAAGGCTGCAGAGGCTCATGTTTGCAGCAATGCTGGCTTGCAGGTAGAGGCCAAAGGTACCTTGTGACTGCTGCTATGGCTGCTCAACAAGGCAGCACAGTACAGTACATGCATGCACAGTCCTGTACAGCAAGATATCAACCTGGTTCACACTCAGGTGAATTTGTGTGAAACACTTGGTTAGGTCCTTGGTCTAGCACAGGTGATGCCTGGTGCATCTTAACATGTCACAGTGGGTGCTTTGCCTTGCAGCACGCAGCACATGCAGGCCACGTGAGGCGAGGTCATCTCAGTACCTGATGCGGGCAAGCCAACCCCTGGTGAAGCGCTGAATGATGGCAGCACACCTCTCCTTCTCCGCCCACACCTCATCAGCTGTCACATATTTCCCTACACATCACACATGACTTCACAGCAGCTACTTGCTATATAATCCGCAAAGGTTGCAGGTGAAAGACACCTTGAACAGACTAGTTTCCAGTAGACAATGCCAGCTGAGGTGACAACTGAATTGCTACAACTGTGTTGGGCACATCCTTGCATGTTGGGCAGATTGACTCTCTCGAAAGTGTAAGTATGAGACAACGAGAACGCAGACAGGCACCTCTCTTCACACAGGCCATGGTGTATGTGTGCACAACTGAATGTTGGCTGCAGATCTGTGACTGCAACATTCACCAGTCATGCAAGCCTGCGTGTAAGTTTACAACAGCGTGCTACTCCTTTATGCTGCAACAGTCAGCATCAGCTCGCATGNCAGCATGGTCTCACCTTGTCCCTGCTCTCCAGGATGTGATTGGTGTGCCCAATGACCGCCGCCATTTCCTTCCTCTTCACTAACAAAGACTTGGCCAGCTTGCGGTGGATGTCATCAAAAACCAACCTCTCTCGTCGTAGGTTGTCAATGTCGGTGCGCAGCGCCCTGTTGTGGGACTTGGACTCGTTGTACTTGTGGTACATCTTCTCCAGTCTGTTTTCCAAGATGCGGATCTGCTTCTGAGTCTGCAGCAGCACTAACCGCAGTCTAGTGGATGTCGTAAGCCACTTCTGCCTGAAGTGTAAGTATGAGTGGTGCATCTTGCATGCCTGTTGGTATCTTGGACTGGCATTCTGGACAAGCCTGCTGAAATTGGGGCTGCATGCTGTACTTGGACGCGCATATTCCTGAGTTACTCTTGATAGACCACACATGATGCTGATGTGCCACAGAGGCGGAGCTAACATGTCAGAGTGGCAAGTGCGATGGCCGCACAAGTTGGTCTATATCCTGGCTGTGTGATGTCAGAGCTACAATCCTACCTGACAGGTGCCCACNTTGACTTGCAACCAATTGCACTCTGTGTTGTAATGACAAATAACTACAGCCTTCCTGCTGTGAATGCCAGTCTGACACATGCCAGAGCATCAGGTTTTGCATGTGTTGTGGGGCGCCACACACTGNAATCAGTTCACAAATCAGCTTACATAGGCTAAGCAAGCGTTCTGTAGATGATAGCATGCTCCCTGCACTGCGCCCAACTCATGCTGTGCAGCTGCAGCAAAGTCCAGCATCCAGATCCGGGCACGCCCTGCCCTACAGGCACGGCTCCTGCATGCATCTTAGGATGTAGTCCTAGTCTCATAGGCATTCCACAGGAGCTATAGCATGCTTGCACAGCAGCGAGTTCACAGCTGAGCAGGCCCAGCAAGTGTGCTATGCATGCAGGAAGACTTTCTAGAGGCGGTGAGAGCCTGCAGCCAAACTTGCTGCTCCTGCATGCGTCTTAGGATGTAGTCCTTGTCTCACAGCCATCCCACATGAGCTATAGCATGCTTGCTACGCATGCAGGAAGATTTTTTAGAAGCCTTGAGAGCCTTGCAGCCTGACTTGTGCATCACAGCCGCCTATGGTCAGTTTCTACCAAAGGCCTTTCTTCAGATTCCCAGGTGTGGCACAGTCAACATACATCCTAGCCTGCTGCCCAAGTACAGAGGTGCTGCACCTGTGCCACGAGCTCTACAGGTACACCACAGGCGATAGGCTTATCTAGGGACAGCTGTTCTGATGCTTTTTGACCTGCCTGGCACAGCCCTAGGGCATGATGCCCTGACGCATGANGTTCCACAGCATGGCTTGCTTGCCTGGCACAACGTAATGCTTGAGTAGCCTCCCAAAAATTTGATTTGCTCCACAGCAGGATAAGCTCACCTGAACAGTTGTCGCACGACCAGGTGGCACAGTCGGGGCGTCGCTGAAGTCAGTACGCGCAGGATGGCCGTCTGATCCCGGACGCGTACTCGGATTCGCAGCCAGGCCGGACGAGCTCTGCTTGTTGCGACGAAAGCTGCTGTTCTGAACCTGCACATTGAAGAGAGGACTTTGAAAGACAGAAATTAGTAACGCGATCCTTGTCAAGCTAGCGCTTTGGCCACCCCAACATGCTAGCAAGCCAGGAAGAGGTTTTGACTGCATGCTGCACTGCTGAATGGGTCACAATGCAAAACAGAGCAAGGCAAGATAAGATGATCTTGCAGACTTTGGGATATGCGCCACACTTCACGCCGACTTGATTGATGTTTGCAACTTGCATGCAGATTGACACTTCTGCTGTTGAGATCGACATGTTTGACACGTCATCATACAAGAGCTGGCTTGGATTCATACCTGCACAAGGCTGGAGACTATGCCGGCAATGGCACCCACGTTGCTTCCAACATATACGGCATAAATTACAAATGTGCTGAGCTCGCCTGGGCTCAGTTTGCCCTGCACGACTAGGCGTGCTCCAAACCACAGCACACATATGANATGTATAGCATGGGTACTTTGCAATTGTGTTGGAATCAGGTGCTGCACCAAGCCCTTTGCCAAATCCACATCAAAGCGCACTTGCAGTGCAACCTTTGTGGCACCTGCTTTTGCAATAAGGTGGAACCGGTAGAGAAAAATCTGCATCTGCACTGCATTCATGCTTCAGAAGGGTTCAATTTTGTCAGGGCTAGATACATGGTGCAGTTCTTTTGAAGCAGACTCCAGAACAATGGTTGTGCTGCACAATGCTGATGCCTAGTGATGCANCAAGTGTTGACTCAGATTAGATACAGAAGCAACACAGACTTAGTACAGGATCGACAAAACTTTGGCGTTCCAAGACTACAGTATGGCACTATGCTACAGACACTTCCACGCATGGCAACGAACATGGACCAAGTCTATCGAGACACTCTATGGCCAACAACTGCGCGTGCTTTCTGTTTGCTTGCGTATGCCACCCACTTCTGGATGCACTCCTCTTGCAACAAGCTCTCAACACTGTGCAGCCTTTCTGCCAATAGCTCATTGTCAAAGGACCTGTGAATGGTGTTGTGACACTGCCGGCATATGCTGATGCCGTGACATCTGTCCTCCTCTGTTATCATCCCCCTTTTGAGAAGCTTCTTTTGCACCTCTCTTGGGTACAGGTGGTGCCAGGTCAAAGGCATGTGTCTTTCACACATCACACATGTGCCTGGTGCAACTTGCTCCTCAGTTTCTGGCATCGTGCTGCTGACATATGCTTGTTGTAAGGTGCTACCCTGTTTGAGCAAAGTGCACAGCCTCATTGTCTGTGCGTCAGGAGTCTGGTAAAGTTGCTGAAGATCTTCGCACAGCAACTGACTTTCCAGCTCTGTTGATGACAAGCTGAAATCCAGAAAGTGGTCGTTCAGCACGTTGTATAGGCTGTCAGGTGTCTCCCAAGCACTGACACCCTCAGGAAGCAGCACGTCGCGCGTGATGAACTCAACGATGTCGGCATCCTCAGCAAGATGGGGCAACCTGATCACAAGCAGTGCTGCTAAGAAGTCAACGTCCAGGGACCGGCGTGCTTCACTCGCTACCATACAGCGGGTGTTGAGCACAATGCCTGGTCGATCAATTGCTGATTGTTTCCCGGCGTGTGATTCAGCTTGACCTGTAAGGCGCTACACCACTAAGCCCTAAGCACAACGGGACGTGCCTCGCTGGGCAATCGCGGTCTGTATTTGACTAGCCTTACGAGGCCAGTGTTACGAGGTCATCGATNTCAGAGATACCACCAGTAAAGTGCTTGATGACAGCACCTGAGCCAAATTGTTCATGATCAGCAATCTTGCATGCCCAACTGCACCTGTCATTGCAGCAATCATGCACTTTGCGATATGACAGCGATCATGCAGTGCACGATCCAATGGATCTCCTCAGTGATTGCACCTGTCATTGCAAATGCTATTTCTGATACAAAGGGTCTGCAACCACAGGATTTGCTGTGCAACCACATGAGTTCCTGATTAAAAATGTGCTGGTACGTCACATGCTCATCACCCAGCGCAGTGTAAGCAAGTGTATTGTTACTCAATTTGGCTTACACACTTGCATGTAGGGACATATTGGCTTGTGGCATGCCAATCTCGCTGCGGCTAAGTACCTGAACATGGTGCCCTCATAGCCTTGTTGCACAGCCACTCTGGCAGCTTCGATCATGGGTATGCTGCAGAAGGGTGCAGGGCTGCTGATTGCCGATGTCAACACCGTCCTGGTATGGTCAGCACTCCATTGAACAGGCTGGACCTACAATTGGAACTCATTCCTCAACGACTGCGTCCTGTTACAAC
This sequence comes from Trebouxia gelatinosa, assembly GCA_000818905.1. Lineage (NCBI taxonomy): Eukaryota > Viridiplantae > Chlorophyta > Trebouxiophyceae > Trebouxiales > Trebouxiaceae > Trebouxia > Trebouxia gelatinosa. The sequence goes on from KN805358.1 coordinate 2,555,195, forward strand.
TGCTACCGAGGGCCGCTACACGCCAAGCAGATACATGGCCAGCTTCTTGTCAACTCTGTACGCTATCAAGAGCCCATTGCAACATGCACACACAGCTCAGCAGAGCCGTGGGATGAAATCTTATGCCAGTCATGGTGAACACGGCTGTCAACAGGTGGAAGGTTTTGCTGTGACCACCATGTACACCACCTCGCNCCAGGTTGAATGCAATGTACAGCAGGGGTAACCAGGGGGATCCTGAGCAGTCTGATCCACAGCTGGGGGAGCCCCCCATCAAGCATGTGGCCCCTGCAACCCCAGGAACTGAGTATCAGCCCTTGCAAAACAGCATGTCAGCGTTGTCAATGCTGTCAAGTCAACTTGCATTGTCTCAAGCTACTGATGAGCTGCACCCAGCTACAGACAGAGTGCTAGCGCTTCTAGCTGTCCAATCGCAGGGCAGTTGGCTCAGCAGCTGTATAGTAGTAGCGCCAGGCATGCCTCCTCACANTCGGGGCTAGGGGTATGACGCTTGTTCAGTGCGTCTGCATTTCCTGGTCCAGAGGTACTCCCAAACTTCTTCTGCAGCAAGGCTGCAGCTGCCAGCGCAGCTGCTTTCTGTGAGGCAGAGTTGGCAGACATGGCTGGCACAGTTGCCGCAGATGGATTTGTCTTTGCCAGTGCCCTGAGCTGTGCTACCTGTACAGTCAGCGTGTAACGTTGTTGCACTAGCAGCCAGAGGCAGGCGTACATAGGTGCAGCAAAACAGGTGTGCAATGCGGATAGCACTTGCAATGAGTCTACAGGTTGAACAGGACAGGCAATTCGTGTTCAACTCAGGCAATCGCTGACCAGAAAGTAGACGTTCTTGAGCATACATGATCAGTCTGGCCGATAGGAGCTGCATCAGCAAGTATTTGGCTCAAGAGCCATTTTTGGGTGTTCGCCCCTGGATGCAATGTATGAACTTGCACATAAGTACACTCATTAACTGTTATACACAGAATGACAATGTACATCCTACATCAAACGANCAAACTGAGCTTCTCCTGTAAGAGGGTTCTTTGGGCCCAAGTGCCGATCAAAGTGTTGATAGCTTTTGCTCAGTAGCTTCTCTGCTTCTTCGGGCTGGTCTGTGCTGTCCTTGATGGTTCCCAGCCTGCAGTGCATGTCCTGCTGTAGCCTACATGCAGCTTGCACAAACCACAGACATAAGCTGAGCTGTATGTCAGCAAGTGTTACAACAGGTGGACCCAGCGTGCACTGTTGTGCCTGACAAGCTCATGTACTTGTGCTTTGAATTGACCCTGATGATGAAGGAGAACGCGGAGACATTTCAGCTGGCAAAGGCTCTGCATATGCATGGCGTGAGATGTCTGCAAACATACAACCACGCAGCGGTCCACACCAACGCTTAGCGTCTAAGGTAGACTTTATCAGAACGTGTAAAGCGGTTGCTCATGCTGAATCCTTGAACTTACCTATGCCTCCTGAGCATGACCTGGTTCTCGTCTGACTTGTACACAGACTTGGCTGTATCAAGGCTGAACTGTGCTAACGCCTCTGCCTCAGCAAACTCACCCCTGCAGTAGGTGCACGTGCTGTTGCACAGTAGGAAAGTGCAATGCCCGCAGGACACTGAAGCTTGGTAGCAATGAGAGTTGCCAATACAGTTGGGCATACCAGCAAGAGCCAACTTTGCGCAACATGTCACTCACGGTACGCACAGTACAATCGCGATCACGGTACGTACAAAAGTACGACATGTTGATGACCTGTAAGGCAGCATTTACATGTAGTTTACACAATTTACATATACATGTTAGAGCTTTCTGTGCCCAGCTGGGCGATTACTTGTGCACGTCACACTGGCAGTGGCCACCAACAGGCTGTGGGCACATTCACTTTTCTCCTTTGAAGGAGCCTGTTGTCAAACAGCAGACAAGATGCGCTGCATAGCTGCAGCTTTGCATGATCTGCTTGCAAGTGCTTGGGCAGACTTGCAGGCTTGTCATCAATACGCTTGTGCATGGACGTGTCATGACTACCAAAACCTCACATGCCAGAACCCCCAGAGAAAGTACCTTGTGTATTGCAGTGTGGCAAATTGGTATAGCAGCAGGCACAAGTCCTCGCTGCCAGGCTCCACTCCATTGCGCAGCCGGATCTCNCAGGACTGGGCACCAACAGACTGTCGACAAAGTGCTAGCATGGCTGGATGAAGAAGGTGGAGTGAAGGGCACCACAATATGTGATGCTGGCTGCGGCACCGGTAGCTTATCCCTTCCTCTTGCTCTTCGGGTATGCCCACCTCTTTGCGTTTGCTGTTCATCAAGTACCGATTACGCTGAGCAGTAAAATGCAGGATGGTACTACATGTCAGTGCTGTTGTATGCTGNTCATGCTGAAGAGCCACTCTGAAGTAAGTCTGCACTGCATACAGAGCTGGTGCGATACTAATGCGCTGAAGTGATGCGTTTGTAGCACAGATTGTCTGGAAGTGAGCTGCAGCCAGGCGCGCAGAAAGATTTGGCTCAAAGTGTAGAGTCATTGCAGCTTGGGCATGCCAGCGACAAACAGAGGTTGTACAAACAGATTGCACACACAGTCCATTGTTACATGCCTGTACGCCTCGTCTTCCCCATGAAGCATGACTGTTGCTGAAACACAACTGACGCACAAAGCAGGTTGTTGGCACAGGCTGGAGGGGGTGAACGCCATGATCAATGAGAGATGTACAGCAGCAAATCCAGCCTGCAGGGTCTGACAATGCTACAGCCCATATAGGCACATATGCTGTTGATGCTGTTGCTGCAGCAGTGCACTCCANCAGCTCTGAACCCACATTGGGGGCTCAGGAAAACGAGGCCTGGACACACGCCTATCACTGTAGGGCTGTTGAGTGACGTTTGCCCCATTTGGACCTGAAGCCCCACCCAGGCAATCTGTGCTGAAAGGGGCGTTGGCAGGCGCCGTGATCTGAGAAACAGTCGGTGCTTTGCTTCCAAAACTCCTTGCCAGGGTTTTGTTATGCTGCCATTGCAAGCCATCATGAGCATAATGCATGTGTTGCTGAGCGGGTGCTGCACCCCCCTGGAGGGGGGCCCCTGGCTCCTGCCACAACCCCTGCTGTTGCTGCATCCATGAANCCAACAGACAGACACTCATTATGTATGCCTGCAATCTTGTCATCCTGCGTTGCCATTCAGTGACTCTGCTGGGTCCGATGCATGGCACACCTGACCACATTGTGGTTGCTCAGGATGTGGTGACCAGAGAGGGCAAGATGCTGTTCCTGTACAAGAGGCCNTGACACTGTGCTTGTACAGCCGACACAGGTGCACGCAGCACGCCAGCTGCGCTCTGGGCATGTGCTACATAGCAATGCAACATCGCCTGCAGAGCCTCTTTACTTGCAAACCCACTGCTTGCATCCCCATCTTCAGCACCATCTTGTGTCTGGAGGAACAAAGTGATGAGCTGGGCAGCGTGGGCAGCAATGCCCGCCTCTGCCAACTGGCGCTGTATGCCCGCTGCTGTCTCGCTGTCACATCCTCCCTGTTCTGCAGCCAGCTTGGCGCTGCTATCACTGCTGTCAGCCTGTACTGATGACTTGCCATAGCCGGTGCCTCCTCTAGCAGCATGCTGATTGCTGCCTGACTGCAGCAGCTGGTGTGTGTGGCACACTTCTTCTGCACGGTCAGGGATGAGCGATGCCATTGACTGTGCTGCTCCTGCCGCTCGCCGAGAAGAATGTGTTGCGGCATCTGTGAGTGGCTTAGCTTTGTCAGCGCACATGCCCTGCAGCGCTGCGCTCCTAAATTCAAGCTGGGCAACCAGCTGTGCATGCTGCTGAGCCAGGNTTCTGCATGAACCTGCTTGGAGTTGCTGAGCTCCCTTGGGCAGGGGCGTCACAGGAGAAGAGCGCAGTGCTGCAGGAGCTGTGCTGTCAACTGAAGGAGGTCGTCAAGAAGGAGGCACACCCTGAGCTGCAGCAGACATGCCGTGNGCTTCTTCTTGCTTCAGCTCAAGCAACAGTCGCCCTGGGCGAGCCCAGTGTCTATGGATCTGACAACATTGCAAACAAGACCAATGACATCAACGGAGCTGCAGCTCTGGCAACAACAGTCAAGCAGTCCCACCTGGCAAGATCAACTGTGGATGCCGCCTTTTCAGCAGCCATTGCCAAAGNGGTCCCTCTGCTGCTTCAGGTGTGCTTTGCCCCTAGTGCTAGTGTCACATGCAGGCATTGTCTTGACACACTTGGCCATTGGAGTTTGCCGCTGGCCAACTCAGCGTGTCGTGTTGATCATGATTTGCAGTACACTTTGACAGTAAATGGCAGATACTAGATGCACTAAGCGTGCAGACGTACTCAGCTGACGGCTTGCCTAATGGCAGCCTTCAGTGTTGGGCAAATGCCCAGCACCGAGCTGGCTGGCATGGCAAGACTTGCTTGACCACAGCCGAGGCATCTGCACTTGCTGCTGTTGTCACCTGCTTTGATGCACATGTGCACATGAAGGCCCCAGCTTGTGATGCAGCTCCTGCAAACCGTGAAATACAGCTGCAGTCTTTGGTGCTGTCACAGGCAGAGGCTGGACCGTGCTATGCGCAGCCAACAGCTTGCAAAATCTGCTGAGCAGTCAGGATGCTGTGCTTGGACCCCAAGTGCCTGGCAGGGACCCCCTTCTGGATGCCCTCAACACCTTTGTAGGGACTCCTGGAAGCCCTGCCTTGAGGGCATGGGAGCAGGGGCTGCCAAACCCCACAGATCCAGCTGGTCAGCTGACAGGTGCATGCTTCATCCTTGTTGCAGCTGATCAACTAGCCCCACAGCACTCTGGCATCTGGTTGCAGGGCATGCAGCTCTATATTGCACACATCAATGTCCATGGCATGCCACATGATGGGGGTTTTGCCCATAGCACACAAAACTGTACATGCAACATGGCAGACAGGTGGTTCCACAAGTGGTTTCAAACTCTGGCTGTGTGCCAGCCTGGATCAGACCTCACACCTNGGCCTGCTGTGCGTGCTGGTGGACAAGTGGCTCTGAGCTGTCCATGGCAGTGATGATGGCATGGAACAGGAGTGGCAGATGGCTGCGGAAGTCTTCATCATGCTCGTATGCCACCTCTGCTATGAGGCACATGGCCAGCTGCGGCCTGGTCAGTATTCCCCTGCACATACTGTAACCTTGTGAATGCATACTCAGGACTGTGATGGGTTGCTGAGGGGGCAGAATTGTTGTTGCTGCCTGAGGGAGAGGTGGAAAAGATAGGTAGATGGTTTACCGCAAGCACATGCACAACACTGTTTTCAGCNTCCAAAACAGTATTGTATACTGTGTTGCACACACCCATCTTGACATCCAGCTGTCAGCTGCACTGTGTGACTGATGTTAGGTCTGTGTGTATTAAAGTTATACACAATATGGTTTCCTACTGGTTTGACTCATTCGTGCATGATGTGCAGGTTACCCAGAATCTTCCTGAGAAGATCCAAAATACAGATGTCTCACCAGAGAGCATTGGAGCCAAGGCAAATGCACGCAACAGCGGTGGCAACTTCAACAATCCCCGCCAGTGATTGCTTCCAGTGGTCAGAATGTTGGAAGTCAGGTTCCTTGTGTCTTGCTGAGTCTTGCAGGAGCCTAGGCTGGCGCAGTTGTGTTTAGGATTGCATGTAGAAATGGAGCTCACAGTGTGTTTTGCCCATGATATGGCAGAATGGGCGAAGTCGTTTTGGGTGGTCATCAAATCTCCAGTGGCGTGGTTGCAACATGCACTCGTTCTCTAAATGCACGAACTCAATGTCGTCAGTAATTGGTATGCACAGTTGCATGCATTCAATNCTTCTTTTATGCCTGTTTCACTCGTGTCGCTCATGCCTGTGTGTTGAGTGTCAATGCTGTGACAGGCAGGGTCTTTGGAGTTTCTGGCAGGTCAAGGGTTTGATTTCAACAAGTGGATCTACCAAGGCGTGTCAAGTCGGCCTGCTGAGTGGCGCAACAGGTTGGTGAAGAGCAATGCANAGGCATGTCAGGTCTATATTGCACCTTGAGCGACACAGCTCAGCAGGGTGAAGGCTGAGCTCAAGTATACTGATGTGCTTGGCCCCTCCCATACCATGTATGTGCTCACGGGGAATGAACGGCAATTTTAGGGTTGCCTAGCCCACCATGGTTGATCAAGAAGGAGTCTACAAGGGCGCGCAGGGGAGCTGATTGTTGAGATGTGGCACAGGCAATCTCCGACAGTCACATGCTTAGGATGAAGCAGCAATGCAGGTCAGCTTTGCATCATGTCCAGTGCAACACAGCTGAGCAGAGGGACGTGTTGGAGGGAGTCCAGGAGGGCAGGCTGCACAGGCAGGCTTCATTGGGTACCTTGAGTGCTACACCATCAGGACAATGCACTTCAGCACTGAGTCCTACCCAGTCCTACTGCAGCGTAGCTGAGCAGGGTAAAGTCATTCAGGGGGCGCAAGGGGACAAGCTCCTGCAAGGCCACACAGGCAGCTTCCAGCAGTGACCTCCCTAACCATGAAGCAGTAGTGCACTGCATTGGCCCAGCAACATACCTAGTGCAATGCNCTTGCACAGATTGCATTGAATGACAGTGTCAAGTTTTTTGGGCTCGGATTTTGGACATACTATGCTAATTACATAATGATGATCCTGATGCGCGTTGGTCACGGCAATTGTGTGTGTGTGTGCCTGTGCACCTACTANAGCAGCTGCTCTCAAGGTTTCTTGCTGCTGGCATCATGCCTGTGCTGGTGGGAGTGCTGACAGCATACAGTGAGGTTACTAAGGCAGATGCAGCTGTGGGTAATTCTTGGTCACCCAAAGCAGCTGTGCCTGGTGATATGCCTTCAGACTGNACGTTGGCAGTGCCCACAGCTATGCAGTCATTGCACTAATCATACCAGCTTGTGGGCATAGCAGTTGCTCTATGCAACACTGCTCAATGCTGCACAGTCAGCATGTGAAAGCATGCCTAGCTTGTTCAACACAGCAGTCTGATAAGCATACTTGTCTTTTGCAGGCTCCTAGTCTTGGCATGGTAACAAGGCATTCTGGGCAAGTCAGAGCAGCCAAAAGCTTTATTCCTACTAAGTCTGTGGATCGTACAGACAGCAAAACTTCTTCATGTGAGTCTCTGGGATATTCTTGTATTGTATTGTTATGCATCAAGCCATCATCATTACCACTGTCTGGCTTGCTCCTGATGCCAAGTGGTCGTGGCTGTTTCATGCACCTAGCCACTGACATGAGCCATGGTCAAGCATGCTTAAGCAACAAAGCACAGCATTCTAGACACAAATTTGAGGTTGGCTGCCCTCAAGTCGAATTGTGTCTCGCACAAGTGCTGTCTAGGTTTCCTANGCATGACCTGCAATATGGGCATGCATTTGTAACTCTGTTTGACATCAGAGCATTCGTGTTCCACAAACTTCAACGCCACGTGCTGCAGGACCTCCTGAGATCTCAGGAAGGGTTGACAGCTTTGAAGGCATTGTAGAGTTTCTGCGGTGCCAACTCATTAACAGTCACAGCAAAGCAGCCAAGACCATGCCAATGCGCCCCAAGTTGCAGGAGGTCTATGACAAGCTGTTTGGACTCCTGAGCAATACAGCAGAAAGCCCAGGAGCTAACCACTCTTTCTTGTTACTTGGCTCCAGAGGCACTGGTAAAAGCTTGGTGGGTCCTCAAGCATGACAAAGATACAAAAGCTCACGTCATACATGACGTGATAGCCAGAAACTATGTGACATTGCACGCAGGATGTGTGCAGTGCTGCAATATTATCAATGCATGTGATGGTGCACTTCTGTTGCTGCTGACATTTCAAGAGAGGTCACTGTGAAACACATGCTGGATCGAGCCGCAGGTAGTGCAAAGGGTCTTGACAGACTTGGACAGCAAACACAACACTGAGCAANATAGGCTTTTGCCACCACCACTGGGTAGCAGACACAATACATCCCTGCCTTGTAGGGTTGCATTGATGACTTCACGCTGCAGCGGTCTACATGCAAGNACGCAGCCGACCATCAATGAAGCCCTACCCTGGTTAACAAATGTTCTGCAATGAGAGGTTGTTGTTGGACAGGTAAGTGTTGTTGGACAGACAAGTACGCAGGACCATGCAGTACAGGTGATAATCAATCTGCTTTCACCTGCAAGGTTTAAAGGCACTGTCATCAGGTCTTCTTTGTACATTGCCAATGGATCCTGGCTCTTCTCCCCTAGTTTGAAAGCTATATTTGGGGCTACTGGACTCAGTAGCAAGTCACACTGTTGAAAGGCTTGTCCCAGAGCTTGCTGAACCAGGGCACGCACCTGCAGGTCCACAAGCCAGCTGCATCATTGATACGAGCACTCATAAGGCTAGGTTTGGCATTACCATAGACACACCGGTCNGTGCGGAAGCCCAAAGGTTGCCTGGCTGAGGCAGGGTATGCCTTGATGGTGCCGCTGCTCACCATGTCCCTGCACACACCCACCCGCTGACTCTTGCTTGTTTCCTTGAGGATTTGTCATCTACATTAGCACTTTACCAAGATACAGCTAAGCATGTCACAAGATACAAAGACACAGGCTGAGACAGCTTGCTGGCACAAAAGGGAACACCACGAATACGAAACTTCCACGTTGTGGTGGAGCATGTGTGACACAGGTGTGACCGTTGCAAATCAAACATACCCCGCACCAGAACAGTGCCGCTTGCCCAGTTGATGCTCTGTCTTGAGGCCTGCACCAATCGGGTAAGCATGGCAGCATTGCACTTGATGCCTGCAAGAACNGATCAAGCTGTTGTTTTAGCAGGCTGTAGCTAGCATTCATGTGTGCATTGCACAACTGTGAACCATACGTCCTTGTCTGACCAGCGTCTGCTTGGTGGGCCGGCATCTAAACGGTCAGGAACCGCATACTGACGCACACATCTCCCATCGTCGCTTCCCTGGGTCTGGACAAGGTGCTTCGTGTCAGCAACCCAACATGCACTGTCAGTGATTCCAACCCATACTTGAGATACAGTTTGGACGACTCCCTCCACTAGCTCAACAACTGTGAAAAGACGAAGCTTTGTTGCATCTTTGCCTCCGCTGATTNGGCAACAGTGTAGCGTGCCAATTGCACAACTAGCCACATCCAGCCTGTCCAGGTAGTAACATCCTGAACAGCAATAGCCATGCAACTTGCACTGTACCTGATAGAAGTCTTCTTCCTTCTCACTTCGGTATGGTACACCCCGGCAAATGATCTGCTGGGCAAATTTGCCTCCAATCACAGCTTGCAGCACTGGCGGAAGACGCCTGTCTCGCAGATACTGGTCTGCTGTGTCCTGCATGTACACTCCTTNGTTCAACGTGGCTGGGAACCAATCTTGAGCTAAAGCACACTGAAGCTTGCTGCATGTAGCACAACTGCTGGCTCGCGGCGGACACTTGAAGGCGCTAGATCACAACTGGCTGTTGTCTAGCCGCTCGTGGAGGGAGGCCGTAAGTGCATTATGGACAGGCGCATACATATGATTGCGGTGCGCAACTGACGTATACTAAAGGCGGGGACAAAGAGCGAAGCGCGCTCAAGAGGTCGAGCGAAGATGCCTTGCCGTGTAGGTCTTTCAGCCAAAGCTTTCCACCGGCAGCTCATAGGCAGCGTTATTCCGTAACAAGGTTTTGCACTAGGTCCACAGCATCATGNAATCTCATGTGAGTACCGGTCCTTCGCCACAAACTGCAGCACATCAGCAGACACAGTCAGGAATGGAGTCGACATCTGCAGCGCATGCTGCGCAGCAGCAGTTCCAACAGCCTCCCACTGATAGACAGCAAAGGGCGGCGCCTGCAGCAAGACACTTCAGTCGACAGCAGGTATGCAGAAGACGCAAGACACAGCTCAAGCACCTTGTCAGCAGCCATCTTGGGTCAGACCAATGCTATGCGTGGCNATAAACTCAGCTTATCAAACTTGGCCGCTCTTGTCCAATGGTCACGTGGAAACTATCTTTGCATCCAAGCTCAGGCGGAACCCATCTGTCAGCTATAGCAGGGAGAGTTTCGAAACGCCAGATGGTGGCACTGTGCACATCGACTATCACAACCTCCCGAGCACAATTGTAAGCACACAGCCTCACAGTGAATACACTGATACGTGTAGAGCAATGCACTTCAAGTCCCTGGGGACAGCTGTCTGTGACCAGCATCTGCACTGATCTGTGCCCATGCTTTTATGAATGCCCTTTGTCCACAGTGGCTGCATACAGTCAAGTTTACTAAGCTTCTCAACGACTGGGTACACCAAAACTCCTTCATAGGCCTTCTCAGTATCCATGAGTGAGGTTGTCAAACCTTTCTTGCATTTGTTTGGCTTTGCACTGCTGTCAAGCGCTGACATGGCATGGGCGCACATGTGTGTAGGTACACAGCTGCCATTTTGCATGTGCATGGTCGCGCTCACACGTCACAGACAAGCATTGAGCAACTGCCTTGCAACTGCAGGATTTGTTGGACAATGCACCTGTATTGATTCTACTTCCTGGTCTGACAGGAGGCAGCCATGACAGCTATGTACGCCACATGGTTGGAGCAGCCTCTGTGAGCGGCATGCGAGCCGTTGTGTTCAACAGCCGCGGCACCAGTGACGGTGCTGTGACATCACCGCAGTTCTACTCTGCATCCTACACTGAAGATATGCGGTACATTCAAGCTTGTTAGTGTCTGGCATAGGCCTGTGAGCTTCATCTGGCATCAAAGTGCAATGTGTACTTTGGTTTGGCGAGGTTGATAACATCGGTACACATGCTGGCACATTGCATATGCATGCAGCATGTTGGGCAGTCAACACGACTGCCTAAGTGCTCACCTGCATTTGAAACAGAGCTCCTATATGTGAAGAATATAGGTAGCTGACCTTCCCGACACCGACTCCATGCTTGTAGACACAGCAGCTTTACATGCATGCATGCACAGTATGTCACAGAAATTGNTGCCCAATATATCATGATTGCAACGACTGTCATGGTGCAATGGCTGTCAATAACGGCTTGCTCACAGTGTATGTATGAGATGTCTAGCAGCACATACTAGTTGCCTGCCCGCTAGAATTGCAGCAGCTTCATTGCTCTGCTCCTCCTTGCTTCTGGACATGCGCTTTGACTTCATCTTGATAAAGAGTTTACCAAGAGCCTGCAGACGACAAGTAATTTGTGCACGCAATGCACAGTACAAGCAGCAGCTTACCAGAGCTACATTGTTGTCTCAACTTACATTGCAGGTGAACAGTGCCATTCTCACCGTAGCAAGGGTGGTGAGACACAGAAAGGCAAATAGGTACAGGCTCACACTCCAAATCTCTTCTACAAGTGGGGCTGATGGGTGCTCTAGAAACGAGCCTACATTCCTCACACTTGGGTGAATAACTTGACTTCGATTCCAGGTGTCAGCCTATGCTTAGCAGGCACAGCAGCTCTTGCTTNCTGCATAAAACGTGCACTTGCACACTGTATCTCATGCAATTTGCTACATGCTACAGTGGTTGGAGCATCACCTCCGGAGTGTGGACCGATGCTCAACCCCCTGGCTAGTGGTAGGCATGCATCGTCCCATGTATGTCGTTCATCCACACAAGTCCAACAGGATTGTTGCAGGTATGAGTTGCACATCAACAGCCTATACAATGCTACACTGTGCTGCCAAGTCTGTTNGGTCAACAAACGTCGACTAACAGGCTTGCCGTTTTAGTCTGGAGCATGAAATACCCTCAACTGGCATAGCTATGCATACACTCGCAGGCGGGGCTGTTTGCAGCCACCGTGGTGTGCAAGGTGTCACTGAGCGGGAAGCCAGGTGCGCAGCAACTACACGTGCATCGCACGGCTGTGTGGTTCAACAGGCGCTGCCTACCTGACTTTGGCCTGAGAACTCAATTATGTCCTTTTCAACTCTGCGCACCGGAATTGTCCCGTACAAAATGCCTTTGTGCGCCAGAGCAAGCCTGATCCGCCAGNTACTGCTGCATACAGCTTATGGCAATACCCTTTGCCACGTCTCACCTGAGTGCTGCAATTCGTAAGTTCATGCTCCTGTATAGATGGCACATCTGTGGAACATGTACATAATGCAAGGTACAAGAGACGGTGCATGATTGTGGACATACCACAGGACTCAATGATCAGGCGGCATGCAGATGCTTCACTCAGCATTCTCAGCTTTGTAGACACAGCCCAACAGCAGGAAGCCACTGAGCTCTCTTGTGTGCCGTCGTATCTTCATGCATTTACCTCTGTCACCCCAATACTATCACACACTAGCATTGCCCACATTTTGAGCAGTTGGCACCTGGCAAGTGCGCCATTGACTGCAAACATAATGCGACAAGCTTCTGTGGGGGCGATGAGGTTGTCCCCTAAAGTATGCAGCAACTGCACCTTGAGGGCCAGTGAGTATGAGAAGGGCCATGCCCTAGCAGCAGAGACCCCTCCTTACCCTTCAGCATGTCGTATCATGACATGTCACTGGAAAGAAGATGTCCAGGGCATGGCTTGCATATGTAGGGAGGTNATGGTCTCAGTGATCGGCCTCAGCATGGACAAGGTGACAATCACTGCATGTTGAGCCTGTGGCATCTGTTTGGATGCATGCCTTACGATTGGCTCGATGCATCCTTTTCACATCAACCAAGTGCTTTCAGTGCCATGCCTGACGTCGTCAGAGATGACACTGCTTGTATGGGAGCTGCAAGAACAGCTGTAACAAGAAAATGCTGTTTGCAAGGCGTCCCTGGTGTCTGCAACCCAAGCAGTAGCATACGTGCTCACGTACATAACTTTGCTTCAAGTCGTGCATCATCCACAGCATATAACTGATTGTAGATGCTTCATATGTGCTGTGGCAGGTGCAAGAGCTCTGTGAAGCTGCCAATGCCAAAGTAGGATCAGACAGCGTACGCATTGCCAACTACCTGTGCACAGGAAACTATGCCANACCTGAACAAAAGCAATGAGTCAGACACAAAGCATCATTGTTGTGAGTCACAGTGTAGTGCCTTTCTTGTCTTAATGCAGACAGTATGCCATGTTGCGCGATCGCTTTTGCTTCTTGGCACGTGTCAGCATCAGCCTCACGGCTTCGGAGGGCTGGCTGATGATTTTGATACAAAAAATTTATTTTGAGTTCAATGCAAATGGCAAAAACCTCTGCTCACTGATGTGCTGCAGTTGATCTACTGAGTAAACATGCCCAGTGACTAGACACAGTGCTGCAACAAAAAGGCGACACTTGGTGATAGCCCGACAATCATTGCCAGACAGGCGCAGAACAACCAGGGGCAGATCTTCCTGTTTGCTCACAGCCAGCCAGGATTGCCATGCATACCTGCATTACTGAGAAACACTGCCGTACAAGCCCTGGCTNCCAATTGTTCTCAACGCTAACGCGAGCAGACTTGTCATTACAATGTATGTATGTAGTCACAACATGTACCATGGACGTGCAGATTGCGCTAGGTGTATGTATACATTCCACCATATGCAGATTATACTATACTCATCGTGTTTACATGCATTTCGTAAATTGTGTGTGTTAACCCCAGGCTGACGAATTATGTAGGCAGCACAATGTCTGGGCACAGTGCTGGTGCTTACTTGGCCCAGGAACAGCACGTGGATGATCTGCAGCATGAACACGTCCAGGGCAGCAGCCAAATGAAGCGGGAAAGGTATTTGCTTTCTGTAGGCACACACTGCATTGCCTTGAGTTGTACTGTCTGCCTGCAAGGAGCAATGCCTGGTGCAAACAGCACCCAATACACAACAATGACACCATGATTGTGATGTCATGATGGCATCTGTTTGCTGCATGCAGGGAGGGTTTAATCCAGGAGCTGCGTAGCACTACCTTCTCACTGGTGGAGGCCTTCAAAGGGGACTATACACAGCACGCCTCGCAGTACGAACAGCGCATACGACAGCTGCAAGCACAGATGCACAGCCAGCCTGCAGTTATAGCTGATCCAGAGCAGTCAGAGCTTGTTTCAGGTACTTAGTGACTCAGCATAGGCAATGCTGTTGCAGCACCATCATATGCCNGGGAGATGACTGCTCCAGTTTCATTTTGACATTTTATTTGATGCCATATGTTCAAATTGTGCTGCGCATGCTAGGAACGAGTAAAAGTTGTGCTGGACTTGACTGTACTTGATTCGAGATGTGACTGTGATAGGGCAACTTTACTTTTAGCAGCAGCACAACCGCAATTAACGTGTAAAGCTGAGGACTGCACGAGGTGCTCTGTGTATGACCACGAAATGCCTCGTACTGCAGGTTTACAGAACGTAAGTTTCCACAGCGTGAGTCAGCTGTTGACACACTTACGTAATGTGCATGCCTTTCATGATATCACACATATCACACACGGTTGACCAGCCTGTCTAGAATAGACACATGCTCAGCATGCANCAGTGCAATGTCAGCAAAATGGGTGCTGCTCTCGCTGATTCAACAAGCATGTCAATTCTGCACTGCAAATCTCTCCACATTGACATACTTTGCAGCATGATCATCTAAAGCATCAACAGCCAAGTGACCTTATTGAGGATGCTGCAAGGCATGTATGGATGACATACCAAGCAGTGAGGGCCGCAGATTGGGGCCTGCTGCAGCCAAAGGTGAAGCCTGAGGAGCGAGGCCTAGAACAGTCTGAGACAGAGTAGTGTCCAGGTCCCGGGGCACCTTCACCCTTGGGGATGACTCGACCCTCCTCGTGCCTGAACTTCATGCTGCAACCTGCTGTGCTGCTCCTCCGCAATACATTGTATTCTGCAGTAGTGCCAGTCAGGGGCACAGAGAAGGGTGTTGATGGGATCAACTGGAGAAGGTGCTTGCTGCATCTGAGGGCTGAGCAAGGCACCGGCAATGTTAGAATGGGGCTGATGCTGATGCTGATGTGGTGAAAACAAATGAAACTCGGCTGGCAGCCAAAGGTAATGTCACATGACACTTCTTGGAGGAGCAACTGTAATGGGTGCAGATGCATCTGGCAGCAGCAAGATGACCTACCACCAGGGCCGGGNAACTATGCCATCTCAGGCGGCACAGACGGCTGTGAAGCTGTTGAGCAGCTGGCCAAAAGCAANAGCATGCACTCCAATGCACGTTGAAGACAAGCAACCTGCATCTGCCCCCGCTGAAGCTATCCTGCCTGGTTCCAGTTTGCCTGTGAAAGCCCTAACCATTCAAACACTTGCAAGATCAGCGGCTGTACACCCTCTGTCTGACCAAACATCAGAGCAATCACCAAACAATTCATCTGCTCAAGCATCTCCAGCGGTACAAGGCTTTTCCCCGTTTGCCACCAGAGACTCTTTCACTGATCTAGCTGGACAAGTGTTGGCCCACAGCAGAAAGCTAGAATCCAAACCTCGCCATGAGACTGTGAGCTTTGCAGCCATAGCCAAGAACCCATCCTTGGCAAGGCTTGCACGGGCTGAGCTTNTGTGCCTTCCTGAAACGCTTCTTCTGGTATCTGCCGGCTGTGTGAGGTACGAACACTGCATTCTTGGACTTGACGGCAATGTAGTCCTCTAGCGAGATGTCGTTGACCTACGTCAGGCAAGTGAGCTAAGCTGGTTGACCGTAAGTTGCACTGTTCGTTTTGCTGGTCGTGAAGCCTGACCTCCACATCGTCGTAGCTCCACTTGCCGAAGAGTTTGATCTCCTGAGGCCCCCCGGCAGCCATGTTGGGCACCGTAGTCTGCACAGCGCACTGCTTGCTTGCCAAAGAGAACCGCAATCAGGCGGCGACCAGCAATAGGCCCTAATTAAGGGCATTTCCCANCTGCACCTGAGTAGTTGAGCGGCAACTTCGATGCCCAAGAAGCTTGAGAACAAGCAAAAGCGCTCCCTCCGACGGAACGTGCCGTGGCAAGTCACGCTAGGTGCAGCCTTCTTGACAACTGTCGTGCTATGTGCGCGTAAACGCCGAAACAGAAGTAAGCCTACTAGACGTCAGTCAGGACCAAGCTCTGCCACAGCAATAAGTCAGGTAGAAATTGTAAACAGCAGCTGCAGTGTGAGTCGGTGTGTGTGTAAGCAGTGGCGTGCAACAGCCTCCACAATTGCTCTGCTATGCAGATCAACCAGCAACTTGCGGGGCATGCTCCAGCTGAATCAGATAGTGCATATCTACAGCTTCCNGATGACACGTCAGGAGCATGCAGAGGAGGTGCAATCCTCAAAAGGTCGAGGACATGCTCCCAGCACAATCCCTCTTAGCCCTGCAGAGGTGTTGCAGCAGCAAGGCGCCTTCAAGCTGTTTCTCAATGATTTTGCTGGTGCTCTGGCAGACCTAGATGCAGCTGTGCAGCTAGGCGCCCAGACTGCACTGACCTACCAGTGCAGAGGTGCAGCCAACANCAAACACAGACCGGCTCGAGCTCTGTTGGCACTAACAACGCTGACAATGTCATCGATGTCATCCTGCCAACAGCACAAAAAAGGCGCTGAAACCATGTGGGGTCCTCCCCTGTGTGACTTTCACGGTCAGCTTGCTAACACAGTAGCAAGTGTTTGCCTGACCTCGGCCTTCAGCAGATGCTGGGTACCAGATTATNGCACGTCAAGCTCTTTGCCTGAATCACGAATGTTTCCTGCAAGCAGAACATGGCTTGCTACAGACTCGTGTCAAAGCTTTTATTTGTACACTTTGAAGGATTGAGGAGCTTTTGGCAGTTTGCCTGGGTGGACCAAATCAAGCCAAAAGAGACCTGATGATGCAGGTGCATGACATGGCTTTAAGACTGTCACAAATTGATGTTTTGCTGATAGTTCCGTATAGTTCCAACAATTTGCAATACTGTGTAGCATCGCTGGCTGAACACCAGAGTGACAGTACAGACTTGCTGAATCCCTCGCTGTTTGCACCTTGGCATACATCTCGATGCAAGTGATGCTTGGCAAGCCATTACACTAATAACGACTCAAAAGGCTGCACACATAGAAGCACAGAAGTGAGGTCACACAGACGCATCTGCAGGGGTTTGCTTTGCAGTGTCACATGCTTTGCAAACCCCACAAGCTATGCTTTTAGGCATATCAGCAATGCTAGCATCACTTGTGAGCACTTACTCAAGACGTGTGTTGGCTTCTGAGGGTCAACAAGGCATGCGCTGCATGCGTGCAGTACAGCTGCATGAAGAGCCGNAATTACAGCTTTAAGGCCGTAGTGATGCAGGAGGCCATCGGCTTGAGGCGCATAGCCTCCACCTATGTGTTGTAGCGAGTCGGCACCAAGCAAATTTGTAATCAGAGCCACAGGATCCCTGGACCCACCAGGTTGCAGCAAGTCATAGCGCAACCTGTTCCCTGCAGTGTGCACACATATAAGTTGCTGCTGCAGCAGCAGTGAAACAGCAGCGCAGGTACAGTGCTGCTAATAAACATGTCACAGAGGCTATAAGCATTGGCAAGGCAGAGCACAGGTACCTGCTGTGCGGCTCAGTGGCTCAGCTTGGAACTGTGTTTGCCAGATTGAGGATGCCAAACACGTAGCATATGCATATGAGTAGTAGGCACCACCATAGTCGACCAGGTGTGCAAACCTGCAAGCAAAGACCACTGCTGTCCTCCATAGATGTACATAGCAAGTCTGCATAGCGTACAAGGGCATGCAGTGATCATCATTGCATTGGACATTGCAACAATCGACAGAGTAAGGACACATATACACACATATGTATACACATCCTTACTTTGTATATACATGCAGTTTCGAAGGTGTCTTGCATGGGAAAAACACCCCGGATGTATAGCAGTGCCCATAGCTGCTTATATGACTGAACAGGTTGTCTGGCTACACTCACTGCTCAACTACATTGCCATGACTCACTGCACAGGCACATTATCAGGCTTCCAAAGCGCATAACTGCCTTGAGCAATGATGCTTGGCAGTACCTCAAATGGGGATTTAGGTTGTTGTCAGTAGGGAAGCTGGAGTACTTGCTCCAAATCTCACAGAGGGCATCAGCTGCAGCCGCTCTGCTTTCAGGAGGATTGACACCGTGAAACAGCTGATCCATCATGGAATGGCAAATCTGCAAGCCCAAACCAAAACCAGCTCAGTCTCAGGCCTGTGTCTGATGTTGACATGCATAAGCGGTACATCACGGCGAGACACAGATGCTTTTGCAGGTCGACACTANCCATTTGCCATTCTTCCTCTGCATGTGACCTTGTGACAGCACTTTGCTGGTGTGCCTGCGCACAAGTTGTCCATGCACACAGTGCCTCGACAAATGTCAGCAAAGTGCCACTGAAAGCACAGGCATTGGCTTTACGAGTTGGCAGGCTCCCTCAGTATGCACAACCATGCACCTCCCAGCACCTGTGCCAACTGGGTGTCAAAACGTCAATCTGTAACCAGTTGCTGCAGCAGTGCATCTGTGTCATGTATGCATGTATGGCATGTCTTGCTCGGCTAGCTGCAGCAGAGCCTGGACACACTGCTGCGTGCTGCTATAGGGGTCAGTGACAACGCTTCGTCATGCTGCTGTATGTCTGTCATGCCAACACTGCTGACAANTTCTGTGTTACAGTCTGTAAGACTAATGTGCAGCTGTTGGTGAGGAGTTGCTCTGCACATGCTCTGTCACTGCGCACTGACATGCTATGGCACTTGATCTTGCTGTGCCAAGATTGATTGGGTGTGTATCTCTTGCATGGCTGTGTGTCCAATTTTCCCAAGTGCTTGACCCCAAATCTTTCATCAGTTTTCCAAATGGTGTCGTCAGCAATCTTGAGGACAACCAGCATCGCATGTGGGTTGCAGTACAATGTTTAGCATACGCTGCCTGGTCAGCTTGTCATGTTGTGCAGGTGTCGCCACAACAGCGTGAAAGTGCGTCACTGCTGAAAGACTTTGACCCTGGTGATGGAGCAAGGACAGGCAGAAACTAGTCTGAATGTGTGTAGCTTATAATGTACTGAGGCATGTGGTAAAGATCCATGCCAGATCCTATATTAGTTATTTACCCTGATGCGGTCCAGTTATGAAATCAGTGCCTGTATGCAGTAGCTCCGAAATATGTTTGAAGCTCCATCAGGCTTAGCAGTACTGCACCGACTCGTTTTTGTGCACGAACCTCGGGCGCACCATGCACGATTCTGCTTTTAAACGGTATGTTTACTTGTTCACGCATGTCTTCACGTTGAGGTCGGTGGCGAGCGCGCCGTCGACTTTAGACGGGCTGATCATACGGAATGAGCCGAACACCTGGTTCTCCCTCAAGGTCTGCACATCTTGTGGTTCAGTATNCGCTGCATGATATAATGCTGCATTGCATGATATGATGCTCGAAAACGCTTGGGGTTGGCGACAATCAAGACCTCCCACTTCATCTGAGCACACGTGACCAAGNGTGTTTGCTGATTGTGGCACTGGATTCGGCACCCTTCGCCACATATCACCCACTTGAAACTCAAGCTGCTCTACACAGATTGTCTGCCTCTAATTAGCAGAGTCTGAAGATTTCGCCAGCCTCACATGCGAAGTACAGGATTTTGTGCATGATATGCTGCGTGCCAATGCCAGAATTGAGCACCTGCTGTGTGCACTGGAAGATGACCCTAGACACAGTCGCTTCCTGGCGCTTTCAGGCACCATCAAGCTGCTGCGCAAAGCGCATACTNCAGAAGCGTACCTGACTTGAAGCTATTGAGCGGGGCAGCCACTGTGAATTTGCTGCACTTCTCTGGTCAGGAGCTCTGTAGNAACCCCCAGCTCAAGATGCCTTACATGGAAAAAAACCTTTACAGCCACTTGCTGTGCAGCATGTGACCTCAACAAAACCTGCAGCCTTGTAGGCTTGCTTGCATTGGAAGCGTACATCGACCTGCAAGCAGCAGCCCTGCATCATAAATGCTTCTAATAGCCATCAATGCAATTGATCACAGCATAGTTTGGCACAAGCAGAGCCAATTTCTGACATGCTCTGAGCACGCTGCCCCAACTGCATTCTGTTCACAACAGACAACACAAGGACAGCTACTGGGTCACACCTCATACCACAGCACCCAAAGCAGCCAATCTGTCCTCCTCCATTAGTGTGCTGCGCGTGCTGAATGCTGAGCTGAACAATGTCAGGCCAGCTGTATANTCATAGGAGCCTTGACTCTGCTGGTAAAAGCACTTTGGCTGCTGCTAAAAGCCCTAAATCAGCTGCACAGAGCCCCAGGACTGCTGCTAAAAGCCCTAGGAGTACTGCAAAGAGCCCCAGGGCTGCTGCAGGGGCTCTCAAAATGGCTGTAGTTCAATCCCACACTGCTTCTCAACAGTCTGCAGCTCCTGTCAAAAGCCCTAGGGCGTTCCATAACAGCTCCATGGCATCTTCTGATATGGTGACAGACTACAGCAAGCATGCTGATCACGACACAGATGCCACCTGCATACAAATGGCTCATACGCCAAAACCGGCTGCGGTATGTCGGAATGCAGCAAGTGCAGCATCACTTCAGGCATTGCACAAGCGCCCTAAGGACAGCGCTGGCACTCCCAGCAGCATCCTGCGGCGCTCCAGGTCATCTGTGCTAGCTATCAGTGGCTCTGTGCCAGAAGAAGAACAGCGGCATGTGAGGCCCAAGCCCTCCAGCAGAGCTGCATCAGCTCCGGGGACCAAGACAACAGGAACACCAAGCAGAGAGGCTGCCCATGGCATCATGTCACTGTCACATGTGACTGCAGGAATGCTCAACNTTAAAGCGCGGCAACTTCCCCTGTACAGAAGCGGCGTTATCGTCGGTCGGAAATCTAGATGGATATCGTGCTGCACACATGCGGTACAAGACCGTGATACAGCATAGCTGTGACCTATCGCCGTTAAGATTTCGATTTTGTACAGCTGCAACAACAGCAGCATCCAGCNATGGCGGGAAGACGTTGCAGCAGGTTACCAGTCAGCAGCTTTGCATAGCAGGCTATGTCGGGCTCCAGTTGCAGCAAGTGGGCAGCTGTGAGGTGGCCCAAGCGCCAGATGCCGCTGAAGACCTCATCAAAGATGACTGGGATGTTGCGGGCTCTGCAGTGCTGCACCATGGCCCGCTGGAAGGAGGGATCAATCATGATCATCCCACCAGCACCCTTCAGCAGCATTGCAGCACTGCTGATGCACACAACCACATTGCACAGCTACATAAGCCAAAGCTCGGTACATACTGGTTAGGTCCAAGTGTAGTCTGAAGCGCTGATACATAGGCAAATTGTCAAAACTGCAGTGCTAGCATGGCAGGTGCTGTGAACACGATGGAGCGGGCTAGAAACTGTTTTGTGAGTCAGCTCCATTGGGGTTCTGAAAGACTAGATGATCGGCGCTGCACAGTAATTGTGGGCCTACACGTCCCTGCCTGGCACTTTGACTCACTAACTCAGGGGCAGCAGTACGGCATGCCTTTAGCAGTAGCATTCATTCTGTCTGACACCATTGCACCGTGATTGATTGCATATTTGTGGTGATGAGCAACATACATAATACAAGACGAGAACAGCAAATCTTGACAAGCCAACAACATTGACATACTGGTATTGTGCTGCACAGACTGACAGCAGCGAGTTGTTGAGAAAGCATGCGCAGCAGATGACAGGTTGCATGCCAGAGGTTGAACTGCTGTACACTAGTAGACATGACATCTTTGCATGGCATGTACACATGGCAACAACACATGCGGCGTTAGCTGGGAGAGCACACTGATACTCATAGACTGCAAGTACAGGCCAATGCGACATCAACATCTGTGACATGGACAGCATTGCTAATTGATCTGCAAGGACAGCTACCTGTAGAACCGGTTCAAGGATACATGCTGCAATCCTGATGTCTGATTGGCTCTCATACTGTTCCATTGCCTGCTGGATGTGTTCAAGGTAGGCAGACTGAATTGCCGCCCTTTCCCCAAATAGCTTGTCTTGACTGTCGAAGCTCAGCTGCTGTTCTGCCGTGTGCTGTATGTGTTTTGCCATGTCAGGCGGTATGTCGACCTTCCAGAAGCCATTGCTGAGGCCTACAGTGGGTGGCTCAAGGAACAACCCCCTTGATTGGAACCTACGAAAGCAGTGCTTGCCTGCTTGCCGACTCATTACTGTACTGTCAACTGTTGTGTGAGGCATTCACGGCTTGCATGATGCGCCTTGCATGGAACGTGTGGGGAGCAAGTCAGCACTGCACCACACANGCAGCGGGCTGAGCAGAAACGGGTGGAGGATGAGGAAAACCTGCAGGCGGCCATGGCCTCTGGCCAGAAGCGGCGGGGCAGACCCCCTGGCAGCCGGAACAGGCCTCGGGAAGAGGGTGAGACTCTGCCCACTTATTGTGTGACTCTGACTGCTGGAATTAAACAATGGGCGTCTTTCTTCGTGTATTGCTGGATTTGTGATGCTTAGATGGGCATTGTAGGGATGAGGGAGGAGACAAGAGTGCTGTTGTTGTTGTTGTTGTACTTGTTGTACTTGTGTCTGTGCATCTTGAGCAAGCTCAGGACCTCAAATCCTGCACAAATTCCTTCGTTCTGCATCTGCAGGTTGTTTGGCTTCAAGCTGTACTGCCAAGGCCCTTCACATATCTGTCTTGGCCTGTAGGTTGCTCAGAGAGCAAAAGCAGAGCAGCAGCATGAAGCTGTCAAACAGCAGATGACAACTTGGCTGGCAGGCTCCAAATTGCCTCAGCCACGTAAGATTCCCTTCCACAAGACAAAAGTGGAAGATGCCAGGTTGACAGACATGGCCGCCCAGCTTTTGAAGCGCTTACCTGGATGAAATGCACTGTACATCAGCCCCAAAGATGCTCAGGAGCACTTTGTACTGACAGCCAAGGTCTGCTGTCTTGCACTCTACTAACATNGAATTGGCATGTCAGCTGTACACCACCTTTAGCCCAAACTCACAGGTGTGGTCTTACAACCCCCATTCTGGACTAAGCCTACTTGCTAAAGTCACATGTGTAACTGTGTGCTTGAGTTGCAGCATCTGCAGCTGCNTTCGCTGTGTGTGGTTTCGTACTTAGTCATGTCCACACAAGCCTGTGCACAAAAAGTAAGGTTCTTGCACCTTTTCAGCTGATGGCAGACTGCCAGCTTCACGTGTGACCCCATTCATGTATCTTGGAAAGTAGCGTATAGTGGCATGCTCGATGCTGGTAAGCCTCAATATGCGAAAGACTTGCTGAGCGTCAAGCCTTTGCGTCAGCTCGGCGGGTCTGGCACAAGTCCATGCTAAGGGCAGTGAACGAGCATATACCTCAGCAGTGTCAATGTGTCCAGCAAGCATAATCTGCAGCAACTCACAGAAGCTGCCATCTCACCAGGCACGTAGATGACCGACTGACCGGTGTCCTACGAGGCATTTATTTCGACGGTGTCAAGCCGGTACAAGCATCAGTGCACGCTATACAACAAGCTATACCAAATCCCCGCCTGAAAGTGCGCCTGCATCTGCGATGCGCAATGTTCGCGTGCAATGGGAAAGTCAAACTTGCATGCATACAACTGCGGAGGCAACCATGAGTCACAACTTGACTTGAGCATCCCTACCTTTTTGACGAGGTTGAGCGTGGCATGCCATCAAGTTCACAGCATGCAGGTCTCAAAACGTCGTCCATGTCAGCGTTGTATGTGCCTGCATTGGTGCACCAACAGATGGACTTCCCGTATCTGCATGCAGTTAGTTGGTGCACATACACACGTGTGCACACACAGTGAGTCTTTCTTGCAATTCAATATTTGTCAGAGCGCGCTTGTGCTCGACTGCAGAGAGTCGAGGTATGATCTTTGGGAAGGTCCACGATAACATAATCGTTCTTGTTAACATCTCGCCAGAAACAAAAGATTACAAGTTTCAGCTAGAGACCCTTAAGCTTGGTCATTATCCCAAGCTTAGTCATCATAAGGCTGGCAACTGCAGTGCACTACCTCATGATTGACATCGAAGAGTTTTTCTAATCACCTTCTAACCACCACTCACAGCACCACAACACTCCCTCTACACAAGCTATGATAGTGTACAAAACAGAGGCATGACCGTAATCAAAGCAATGCATACAACAAAGGGACATTGGTTGTACAACACCGGGCAATGCACGCATACGGCCCAGTGTGGTGAGACACCTGACATCACAAGACATCAGCTGCCCTGTAGCTGAGGTAAGACTGACATGAACTCAGTGTATGAAGACTCCAGGTCAAATAGAAGCTGCCGCGATTCATTATCTGTAAGCTCCTGACTTGCTGGAAGACTGTGCAGCTTACTGATCCAGACTTTGACTTTCTGCTTGCCCTGGAACTCAGATGGGAAACCTTGGACCTGCAAGGCTGACCGTTATGATGAAATTTTGGTCCACTAAATGCTTGCGCTGTTGAGACAGGTCCAATCAAACGCACTCACCTTGTTCAAATTGGTAAGCAGGTCACTCATCAGGGGGAATATCTGCATACAAAGTGAGAGGCTCAGCACAAAAAGGTCAGAATGTGCTGCAGCACAGCAGGAACATGGCCAACCTGATCTACTGCAGCCATGTTCAGTTTCAAGGAGTCCATGGTTGTAATGAAAGCTTGCACACTCTCGGCTATGCTGACAGCAGAGTGTGCTGCCTGTGATGTCCTGCACAAGTCCCCAGTAGCCCTTGAGTACAATATGCTGGGTACGATCTGCTATGATGAAGCTTGGCCACCAGTTGATTGTGCAGGAGGCAGACTGGAGGTGCTGCACACATGAGACAATGCTGATGTACCTTGGCTTGCCATGCTCAAGGGTTGCAGGCATGCCTGACTGTGTCAAGCGTTTCATTGCCATGGGACATTGCATGTTGTAGTGTGCAAGGAATTCCTGCACATCGACCTGCGGGCACCAAACACTCATCAACGTTCGCATAACATGCATCATTGTGCGTGGTTCACTGAATACTTGCGTCCATACATACAGTGTCGTTGATAGAGTCCCATAATGTTTTATATTGACCTATAAGCTTTTGGCAAGCAGGCTCATAGTCCTTAGAGCTGATTGCGTCCCTGACGTATGCCCGTTCAAGCTTCTCAGTGGTTTTGAAAATGGCATATAGGTCTGCACAGGTGTTCAAACCTTGACAGGACGCTATGTGGAGCATCAGCATGAACACATGCAGCTGTTCGACCAGTGCAAACCTGCATAGTTTTCGAGTGCCTCACGCTCCTTTTTATTCGTTGGCAACGAAACCACAACGTCTTCCAACATGCAA
This sequence comes from Trebouxia gelatinosa, assembly GCA_000818905.1. Classification (NCBI taxonomy): domain Eukaryota; kingdom Viridiplantae; phylum Chlorophyta; class Trebouxiophyceae; order Trebouxiales; family Trebouxiaceae; genus Trebouxia; species Trebouxia gelatinosa. Next base: position 2,580,438 of record KN805358.1, read on the forward strand.
GGGGCGCACAAACACCGCTAGATCAGATCCCCTGCTGTGCCTGACGTACCACTGAGGCTGTCGCAGTGCTAAAAATGTTATGCAGGCACAGCTGCAGCTGGCTTTTGAAGTGGGTGCAAAGTCGATTGAAGAGCAAAGTCCCAATGAAGTTCTGGCCAAAATGAAGGCGAGTTCGGCAATTAAGCACGCTGACCGCTATGTCGTATACTTGCTATGCGTTGCACCTGCACGCTCACGCTCACGCAACTCAGCGTCGACGCCAAGCGTGGGCAGGAAATTGACGTACCGCGACTGGAGGTTAGAATCAACGTGCAAGACGGTCAACATCACAACGAGTGCGAAGTATAGCAAAATTCAGCTTGAGTCAGGCCCTCTGTGGTATATGTCACACTGTCAGTGAGCGACACTTGATGGGTGTGTGGAACCAACTGAAGGTACAGGGATTGACTTACACGACTGCCGGTTGTGGTATGCATATGACCTGACTTGCGATGGGTGTGTGTCTCGCAGCCCGACAGGAACACAGCGGTACCCTCAGCACGCGGCGGACATGCAATAGCTAGCATAGGCAGCAAAGTGTACTGCTTTGGCGGCGCCGACCGGTCGCCGACACCGTTCAACGATCTTTGGGAGTTGGATACAGGTGAGAGCGAGCTTCGGCGTGTCGAGGCCCCTCCGCTTCATGTGAACATGCGATGTGTTGCACAAGCAGAAAGCCTTGTTCAGCTCACTGCATGAGTTTGGCAGCAGTGCCAGTGCTCAACCAGGTGCTGAGCATACATGTCAGGCACAGGCAAACCGCAACCCGTATGGACCCGAATACAGGTTACTGCAGCAGACAGGTGAGTGACACCAGCATCACTAGCGTCAAGCCAGCTGCTCACTGTGGTATGGCTGCTCCATTGCTCATGTNGTTTGAGCGTCCCTGGAGTCTGAGCTTGGTCTCTTACGCTGCCATCCCCCGCTGATTGCAGCTCCCTTGTTGTTAGCAGTTCCAAGAACAGCTGTCTTTGGTGCCAGAACGGCTTCAGTGGGCTTCAATGTTCCGCCCTGCTCTGCTGCCGATGCTGTCTTGTCTGGCAATGCCATGTGGCTAGTGGGACTCACGCCAGCCTCGCTCTCTTTAGCATGTGATGCCAAGAGTGACTGACCAACCTGCCCTTTGTCCACTGGGCTAACCTGCTTGTCTGTGGGTGAGGATTGCGCCTTNGGAACTGCAGCGGGTCCCCTGCCTGGTGCTCCCGATCAACAAAATATGTCATCAACAGATGCCGTGGCAACAGCATCAGCAGCACTTGCAGCAGAGCCGCTTTCAGCTGCAGAGCCAGCAAGGCCAGCACCAGCAGAACAGCCTGACAGTGTACCTGGTCAGCATGACAATGCAGGGAAGCATACTGGTAGCAAGAGGTTGAGGGGCAAAGCTAGTGTGCTGGCAAAGGCCCTGGGGCTGAACAAGTCTCGAGCTGTCAAACAGCATGCCAAGTGTGCACAGCANGCCCGGACATGATGCTACTGAAGCTGAAGTTGAAGGAGGCAATCCTCAGCAAGAACAGTCTGCAGCTGCTGCACAACNGTCCTCCCTCAATCGGTTTTGACCAGTATCAATCAAGCAAGAACATGAGAGGCAGGTAGCCAGATTTTGACAGATTGGGCACAAAATCTTGGCTGTCAAGCAATTCACCCGGGAGTTCATTTGGGCGCACAAGCAGGGCACGTGGTCAGGATTGTAGTTTTAGCTTCTAATATGCTGACTGTGCTCGTGTTGCTCAGTCAAGCTTGGGCGATGTGCAGCGTGTCAAGCTGCTCAGAGCACCANGGCGCTTTGCTGACTTCCTTGGATTCGTGGGATTGGTTTGATGCATTGCTAGTCCCAGGCTGGTTTCCCCATGCCATTCGGGCAGACTCTGCTCGCTTTGCCTCTATGCTGGGATCTGCTTCCTTGGCAATCTCTTCAGAGATTTGCGTCAACTGAGAGGTGGAGGGCTTTGAGTCTTTTGCATCAGAATTGCTTTCCAACCTGTTTCCACTTGAGCTAGAGTCATCCCTGTAGGGAGGGTATCTGCTGGTGCCATCTCTCCATTCCCGTCGGATGTCATCTAAACCTATTTCTTGCTCAAGAGTCTGCTTGAGCTCATTGGACACTCCTGCCAGCTCCCTGATTGTTGGTGCAAAGCCTCGCAAGCTCTTCCCTAAGCTTTTGGCAGCCTATGCAGGTACGCGCATGTGAGGACGCCATCTTGAAGCTACAGAGATGCCGACCCAAAAATAAAATGCAATATTGACTGATGCATGCAGGCAATGGCTGGTGTGCAGCCNGCAACAAGCCAAAGTCAATCTTGTTGCTGGTAACAAAGCCTGAAGCAATCTTGTCTGTGTGCAAGAAAGGGGCTCTGATTGATCTAGCGGAGGTGACACGGGATGAGTACAGTCCTGGCAANCAAGTGTGCTAAGGTCTCCAGGCCTGGTTCGCCGGGGTGTTTGGTCATTCTTGCATTTCTGTTTTGCAGGTTTTGGAGCAGCATATGGTACCGCCAAGTCTGGCGTTGGTATTGCCTCTATGGGTGTGATGAGGCCAGAGTTGGTGATGAAGTCGATTGTACCAGTAGTCATGGCTGGTGTGCTGGGTATCTACGGTCTGATTATTGCTGTCATCATCAGCACAGGAAGTACGTATAGCGCTGAAGCTAAGAAGCATGTACAGCACACCAACAGCACCTGAAAACTGATTGTGTGCTGTGTGACACAGTCAATCAGACAGCAGCTAGCCCNTCTGGCAGCTGGTAAGAGCTGCAGTCCATGCGCAAACAGCACTGCTACCCCTCATGTGGTCTGATGGTCTTGTCTTAGTGCCCCGGATGGTGTTTTGCTGGTTTCAACCGTTGCGTTACTCTCAGCTATGCATGTCTGTACAGTACTGTGTGTGCTGCTCCCAGGTTAAGTGGGAGCAACTTAAACCTCCCACCAATATGTTGCTTGCACACTTGAGCAGGTAGAATCCTTTTCTACTGGCATTTAACTGATAACACACCATATGCTCTGAGCAATTCCAGATTGCTTTTTGGCTGATGTGCTTCTTGGAAGTCAGTGAAATCAGGCACATGGAATGTAGGCTCCTGCCTCTTGTCTGGGGCTGTCTCATGCTTGGCTTCTGCTACTGGGTCCTTGTCATCAGTGGGAAGTGGCTGTGCAGCAAACTGCACAAAATTGCAGGAATGTCAGAGGCAGGCCATCGCTTCAACTGTTGACTTTTCAGTCCAATGGTATGAGCCTGGTGGAGCAATGCATCACAAGGACACTCAGTCTGACTGTTTGAGTGTGGTGGACAGTGCACCACACGGACAAAGTGACAGAGTAGGGCTGAATGTCACACCTCACAGATGGTGGAGCTGCAGAGGGTGCNAACCCACAACACATTGTCCTTCCTGAGGTAAGTTCTAACTTCACAATTGATGTTGTGCGCACATTAGCAAGCATGGGCAACACTGTAGGGTCTGCTGTGATTGCTGACCAAACCCAGTTTAGTCCACATCAATTATATGACATTGCCCTCTGCTTATGGCCATGGTTGGCTTGATGCACAGCAGGTATGCCTGCTGACCACAATGCAGCACACACATGTATACTGCTGCGGAGTTGACCTTTTCATTCTGAACACTGCAGGACTGTAGGGTCACCATGAGCATGGAAAGCAGTGCAAGCAATATGACCAGGGCCAGTCAAGCCACACCAAATCTGCAGCATAGCCGCAAGCCCACAAGCTCAAGAGATGCAGACNGCACGCCCTTGTCGACATTGACCGCGTACCTGATGCGCTCTCCTCCCATCTCGCACTTGTAGCTCGAGATCAGCCACGACAAGCGTTGCGCGCTGCTACCGAGAAAGACCTAACTTGCCACTCACAACGCCGACATAGGCTGCATGCTAACTTTACAATCCTGCACAGCAAGCGTTTCATATTTGCCGAAACGTAGAAGAGCAAGACCGAAACATTGTTAGTCATGATTGCTTGTTCGGGTTCTGCAAGCCAGTGCATCCCTGTTCGCATGCGCGCTATGTTTTATGCTCGATGGCCACAACTGACCAAGTCCTAGCCTGCAGTTTTGAGCGCTGGTACGACAAGTTCGAAAGCGTCAGCTTTCGCAGCCACAGCATTCGGCTGCCGCCTGACCTCGTCGACTACCTAGTTCAAGACGGTGTATATTTGCCGGAGCACAACTCAGCGGTGAGACAAACATTGCACAGGGTCATGATACATCTTGTTGATTGTGCTGATGATGTTTAGCGGTCGTCCGTAGCTGCCGAAACGCTCTGCACCTGATCCGACCGCCACAGACGACGAGTATCGAGAGTGGAGTGAAGATGATAGTTCGCCCGGCGAGACTGAAGAACAAAACGTGCGATGCAAGAATGCTACCGTCGCTGGTTGATGATGGAGTCAACAATTATTACTGCGCTTGCAGGTACCCCCTTCCTGGTCTGCTATTGCAGGTGACATAAAGCAGGCAGTTGCAGCTCTTGGAGGCAGAGTAGTACCAAAGCTCAACTGGAGCTGCCCCAAGGCATGTGTTGGGTGTACTTGAGCTTGCAACCTTCGTTTGAACCCTGTGTTACCACTTTTGTCAATTTTGCGCAGGATCTGGCTGGTCAGAGCCCCAGCTCTGCATGGGCTATGTGAATACAAGCCATGTCAATGACTCTGAGCGTTACAACTTCTGCTTGTTGCTCATGCAGGATGCCACATGGGTGACAGCCTCAAACAGCATAGTCTGCGCCAATGCAGACGAGGTGCTTCTGCTTCTCAAGTCTTCTGATCGCATAGCACATGACATCTGCCATGCGTTTGATGGCTGCAAAGCTAAGGCAGACGAACCTGTGAACTGGGTACTGGTGCTGAAGAAACAGTACGACCTAAAGCCGGACAGGGAGTTCAGATGCTTTGTCAAGGACAATGATCTTGTAGGTATGAGAGCATCAAGTGTACCCAACCCCACCAACCAGGCTTGCATGCTGAGACCCTTGCTTGCAAACACCCAGTACCTCTGCAGAACCCTGTAGCACAAACGCAATCTTCAGGAAACCAAAGCGCTGCCTAGCGGGCTTCACGGCGCTGTGACATACACTGCTGACTATAGTTTTGCACTGCTGTTGCCAGCCTCGCCTGCTGCATAGGGGATCTTGTTGCAGGGCATGACGTATGGTGTTTTTTGCTTTCGCTTTGCTGTTTGCTGTTTGTGCTTCTTGACTGCATTGTGGGCTGCCTTCCAAGCNTCTCTTTGCAGCCCCCAGCCAAAGGATAGTTGCTTCAAGAGCTGCTTTTCAAGTCGTGGCCAAGCAGAATTCACTGAAAAGGCAACGGACTTCCGAGAAAGCAAGGGTGTACAATAAAGCACACAAGTCTGCTATTGCCACCAGAATGAAAAAGGTGTGCACCTGGTTAAGCCCAATGCAATGCTGGTTCAAAGCCAAATTGCACACTTTTGTCACTGGAACAAGTGCCTGTACTGAGGTAAGATAGACGATGTTGTTCAGGTTTTCAAGGCTGTAGCGGGCATGACAACTGAGCTACCGTCATCTGAGGATGCAATCAAGCCAATAGAGAAGCTCATATCAGAAGCATACCAAGAAATTGACAAAGCTGTCGGCAAAGGCATCTTGCATGCAAACACAGGAGCAAGGCGAAAAGCAAAGGTGGCAGCAGCAAAGCAACAACTCCTCATTGATGCTGGCTTGTATACTCCTCAGAGCTAGACATGGCAGTTGCCAAAGGTCTCAGCCAACTGTCAGCAGAAAACACTGTTCCCCTGATGCAGCATCACTCTGCTCCTTTCTGTGGTCGGCGGAAATACAGTGACAGAAGACCCTAGCGCCTACATACCTCGAAAAATTTTGTGGCTCTTGCACATTCATGTCAACATGTGCACGTCAGCGTGTGTGATAAGTATCGCTTGAGTTTGCGATACACACAGGTAGTAACATGATCTGGATCTCAGCTAAATATATTCAAGCTTGCAGTTGTACCAGCACTTTACATGCAGAGATTAACTTGGATGCTTGTGTCAGTATTCCGTGATGGGTTTAGCCATACCACACGGATGCAGACTGGATTTGCGGCCAAGGTCACACAATCTCCGGACTAGCACGATGGTAAGGGTTGCAAGTTACCAAAACGACAACAGAGCACATGCTCGCTGACAATCAGATCGGGTAGCTTTGCAATACGTGCGAACTTGGTTGCGGACTTATCAACTCTACTCATTGCTGGCTGATGACTTCCACTGTCTGCAGAGCAATCGACAACTCCTCATCTGTAGGGATCACCAGCACCTTCTTGCTGCTATCACTTATCTCCCCTACTCCTGACTCATGAATGGCAAAAGGACCAGACGTGGTTTCATGCACTTAGACTTGTCGATTCAAACATGTCATGTGTGAGTGGGCAAACAGGTTTAAACTCGGTTAAGCTGAAGTATCAATTTATCACTGATGAAAATAGCCATATAACAGCAAGTACTTTGTGCACAAATTGACATTACACGTCACCCTCTGTGCATACACCTCCAGTGACAGCATCATTGTCGCGGCTGGACACGCGCAATAAGCATGGTTGCCGTTNCTACGTCAACTGGATTGATGTCAGCCTGATTGCAAACGAGAGGTGAGCAAGATTTCTGCTGCAATCACGCTTATGAAACCCCTTGTTTTGCCGGGCTTGCCTGTTTGCAAACACGCGCACGATCTTACATACTTGACACAGGGCACACAATAATTCACTGTCTACCACGCTGATTTTGGTGATTTGCGCACAAAGCTTTGAAATGCGTTCTCAGATTAAATACCGCTTTCCTACTTTTTCAAGTTCTGAAGTTGGAGCAAACAAGACCATACAACATGTCGTCTGTGAAAATGTTTACATGCATGCAGAGCAATGGTGCTGCCTGGGCTTCTGACTGTGTCAAACAGTGCTAATGGCTTGCAGTCACTTTACGCTTGGATTTGATGTCCGGCATACACTTTGCATGTATGAATGACAAACATGCAAACCCTGGCAGTCATTGGCTGAGCCCTACTGCAGTATATTTAATTAGCACAGTACTCACAGCTGATACAACACTGTAAATGTTTGCTCCTGCTTGCAGGTTCATTCCATTGCTCTTCAGCCTGCTGTCATCCCCATCAGAAACCCTTAAAGGTGCTGCAGCAGACGTCCTGACTGAGCTCATCAGCAAGCGCATGGAGCCAGTCAGCAAAATCAGTTTGATTCAGCAGCTAGGGCTTGGCAGGGTTTGTGCGCAGTGGGGCAATGGCTTACCTGTGCAGGAAGATGAAGAGGAGCTGGCAAGCAAGTATGCCAAGTTGCTTGCAGCCATTGTCACAGGTAGCGCATGGCAGCCTGATGGCAATATGTAGTACAGAAGTCTCAGCGTGTACTTCAGGGCAACTATACATGTCAACATGGTCAGAGCATCCGCATGCAAGGGCTGGAGTTTGTCTGCTNTGAACCAGCACGTGCAACATCTGGGTTTGTGTGCAGAAACTTGCGAAAGTCTTGTCAGCACGAGAGTTTGTATGGTGGTACAATGCACATCCCGAATACAAAGGTCTTAAGCTGGATCTGAGCAAAACCAAAAGCGTGGCCATCTGTGGGCTTGGCAATGTTGCAGTGGACTGTGCGCGTGTTTTGCTGCAACCTGCAGAGAGATTGGCTAGCACAGACATTGCTCAGCATGCTTTGACACAGCTGCAAAGCAGCGCTGTCAGTGATGTGCACCTCATAGGCCGGAGGGGGCCTGTCCAGGTCAGCTATGCAACAGTGCGCTACACACATCCAAAATGTTCTTGCATCGTCTAGCACAATCGGACGCCTTCAAACATTGCTGCCATTGCCTACAAGGACTGAACTCTCAAAAAGTTAGCCCCTGGCTCTTTGCCAACCTGACTGAGTCTGCAAATGGCTGTTGTGACGCTGCACTACTCATGCAGTTCTGCTTCTAGCTTCATTCTGCTCAAGCAGCAGTATTATGCATCCGCACACATGCAGGCTGCATTCACTCCCAAAGAGCTGAGACAAATACTGGAGATGCCTGGTGTCCAAGTGCATATCGACAAAGCAGCTCTGAATACTACAGAGTTTGATGAAGCAGAAATGAAAGCTACGCGAATGAAGCGCCGGGTGTATGACATTCTCAGCAAAGCAGCTAACAGGGCTCCACAGAGGTACCAGTGCCATGCAGCTGCTTGATGCGCTTAGCACTGGCTTGCAGTTACACAAACCAGAGCACATCAGCCTCCAGCAATACGTGACCATCACCAAGTTACAGATCTGCCTGGGTGCGCATCATCTCTCTTGCACAAGTAAAGTTGCAGATGTAACTGGTGCAGCGTCTGTTCACACCAACAGTCTGCTGACGCACTGAGGTGCAGTGTCCAACATTCCAGGGTGCACTGCTGTGTTGCACTGCAGACCATGTCCTGCAAGGTAGCCCGCAGTTTGTTGCTATACTGCAATGTGGTCGTCCTGCATTCTGTGCTGTGACACAGCTCGTGTATATATGCAGTGGCGCACAGCGCAATTTGCATCTGCACTTCTTACGTAGCCCTGCAAAAGTTCATGACTCTGGCTCTGGTGAAGTGGACGGTCTTGAAGTGGAAGTGAACAAACTGCAAAACAGTGAGGATGGTACTCAGCAGAGAGCAATTGGCCTTGGACAGTACAAACGCATCCCAGCACAGATTGTGCTGGAGAGCATTGGATACATGTCTCTCCCCATGGTTGGCGCTCCCTTTGACACTAGCAGAGGGACAATACCGAACAGGTAGAGGCCCTTCACACATGTTCCCAGTGAACAGGGTGCATCACAGGCTTGGCGTGTACAGTGCATTGTTTGCATTACGCGCTTGGCCGAAACTGTCAGTGGCAGATTCCAAGTGCGCATGGACCAGCCAGCTTGCTTGATTTTGCAGTCAGTGTGGCAAACTTGTCTGACCATTAGCTCAGACAATGGTCAGACTTAGCAAACATCCTGGCAAAACATGCAGAGCTAGCGGAGTAAGCTGGCTGAAAGCTCAGCAAGCTGCATGGTGCAGGCTACCTGGTGGCTGCTGCCCAGACTGCTTGTTGTCAATTGCTGCAGACTTGGCAAGGTTCTGAAAACAAAGGATGGCTCTGAAGTTCAGCCTGGGCTGTATGTGTGTGGGTGGGTGAAACGAGGTCCAAGCGGCATCATAGGTACTTCTGACACGACCATGGTGACTGCTTGGCTGTACCAGCAACTCTTTGGGAAAGGACATGGCTGTAGGTGCTGATGTGTATTTGAGCTTTCAAATCACACCAAGTGCTGTAGCTGCTGCTCTATATTGGCAATGAGTTCAGTAGCCTCGCGATCAAATGGTGTGTCTAGAGCAGTTCTTGGGGCCTGCTGAAGATTGGGCTGCCCTGTATCTTGATCATCCTCCTCACCTGGCATGCCTGTGGTGAGTATCGACAAGTGTGTCAGATCTTACATAACACTATGCTTGGTTTGTCCGATTATTGAATGCATGGCCTGAAGTCCCAACTAGATTAGTAAGCTGTGTCACCATGTCTTGCTGCATCCTGACAAGCTTCAAGACACAGCTTGGACGAGAGGCAGCAGAGGCTGTGATGCAGTAAACCGGCAGTTGATATCACTCACGATGCAGGTGCAACAAGCACTGAGTGTACTGGACAACATCAGCAGTAAGCATGGCACAAGGTTTGCAAGCTGTACCATTCAGAGCTGGAAGTGTCGCAGCCTGATGTGAGGCAACAGCCACACCAGTTGCAGCCACTAGTGACTGGCCAATATTGACTCAGTCTGCAAAAGAGGATGCGTCAGCGGTGGCAGCAGCACCAGAACCGGNAGAAGCATAGACTTCTTCTTGAAGTCTTAAAGAACTTTAAGAACCCTTTAAAGTTCTTACACCCTTTTCTTAGGGTTTAAGAAAATTTTGAAAGTTAGGCCTTCAAAGCTAGTCAACCCAGATCTGACAGCAGTCTATGATCATGCCATGCCTGATGCCACCAAGCAGTAAAAGCATAACAATTGAAAATCAGTTGCCGACTGAAGGTTTGTCAGTCAGGAATGTCAGGGTTAAGTGAGTATGAGTAAGATTCCTGATTCACTTGGCAACTCTTCCCGCCTGCATGTGCCAAAGTTGTCATGACAGAAGGAGCATTGCTGGCCATGGTCCTTTGAAACCTGCTCTTTGATAGCAGAGATGTAGGATGATGGTGGCAAATGCTGTGAGCCACACAGCTACTTGTATCTGTTGGTACAGTGGTATGAACATGGGCATGTCAGCCAGCAGATCTCATAGACAGAGCTCAAACAGTGGAAGAAGATGCATATCAGGCAGCTGTGAATGCAAATCGAGTCTATTCAAGCCTTGTAGTACGTTTATTATGGTCATGAGAGTTGCAACCGCTCATTGTCGACATGTCTAGCTGGTATGGCTAGACTCAAACCGGTTGCTCTGAGCTGTTGCTGTTGCTGGTACTGCTGNCACATTGCCTTTGTGGACTCAACACATGGGGCGTCAGCTCGACATACATCTTAAGCATTCACTCCTGCAGATATTTCCTGCAGCATTGTCTTGCACCTCATGTCCATTGCATGCAGTCAACCACATCTTCTGNGGTGGCAGCTTTTGCCACAGAAGGATGCGAAGGGCCAAGGGCCTTCTCCACCAGGGGCAGAGCCCCGGCCAGGGCTGTTTGAGCCTGCTCCCAATGGCCCTGCTTGCCCAGCTGCAGTGCGCATTCCACCTGAATGCATACACAGATATTGTCAACCCTAAGCCCTTAAATTCAGAATCATGGCACAGTGCAAAATTGGCAGCAGAAAATCAGCACAATTGCACCTTATGGTGAAGCCAACACAGCAGCCCTGACCTGTACATAGCATGGTGCATGAGTGAGACTTGTCTGTTGAATATGGGGTGCAACAGATACCCAGCAGCGTGTACATAGTCTGCAATGTCATGAAATGTCAATATTTGTCACGACAAATCTTCATGATTGTCATGTCATGTCAGGTGAAGAGAGGACAGGCTGCCTTTGGTTCCGAATGACATCGTGTGTCACAGTTGCGTGGCACGACACCAACCTGAAGCAGCTGCATGAGGTGGCGAGCNTGGCAAGCCACTGCTGCTGATCAAGTGGCTGTGCCTGTGCCTGGGGAAGCTGTGTGAGGACATGCCTGAGGTGAGCCAGCGCCTGCACTGATGCACCACTGCCATATGTAGCTACATGTACCCATTTTGCCAGTAGGCTATGACTTACTTGCATGCCTAGCTGCTGCTGCTGCTGCNCATTGCGTCCTAAAATGAATGTGAGATGGTCTGCCATGCCCAGCAGCTGGCCAAAGTAAATGCCACTGTGTACAGCCACAATGCCCCTCTCATGCATCAGAGAGACTGCTCGCTCAATGCTCTTCTGATTGTGAGTGGCAATCATAACTTCTGCATCTGCTTCCTGGCTCAACTGCACCAAAGCATCTGCACACCTGTACAGACAAGTCTCTGTGTCATGCCACGAGACCAGCCAGTTGTGACGCTGCATGTCAGACCGCTACCAGCACTTTCCCTGGCTGGGTGGTGACTGCACGACTGGCAAGGGCAGCAATTGGACAGTGTATACACAGATCTCAACTCTTCAAGTAATGCCGTGCACACTGCCCCAGACCAGCTTGCTGGCAAACAATTGCACAACATCCTCAGCTGGCATTTGTCAAATTCTAAAACGTCACAAGTGTGCCAGTGATGTACAGGGCTGCTGTTATGCTGACCTTAGCAGTGCACAGATCGCAGCAAACACAACAAGGTGCAGTTGCCTACCTGTTGTAGTTGGCATGGGTCTGTTCCAGGTCCTCCCAGACTGGAGAGGGGAACTTCAGCTGCTTGGCACGCTGCCGCTCCAAGTACATGTATGCTCCTCGCACCAGCTTGGCACCGAATTTGAAACCCTCCCGCCTGGAACGCTCAATGTCCAAGTTCATGCGGTCCCATGAGTCCTGCAACACACAGCAAGTTGTTACACAAGTGCTGCTGTGACATGTTGCGATGAGTGTAATGAGCATGGTGTGTGCACAACAACATCAACTCACGCCTCATGCTACGTATGGGTGATAGGTGACTATGCAGGGATTCGAAACATTACCACAACTATTGGCTGCAGGTGGACTCTGGCAACAAAGCACTTGCATTCTTGTAAATGCACACACATAGCTGTAACATGACCGATACGAAGCATCTCTGACAGCTGTTTGATTGCATTCATTCATGAGACTGGGTGAGGGCATGATGCTCTACCTTCAGGTAACATTGGTAGGTGTTGAGAATGACAGCCTCGTCTTTGTTGAAGCGGCGTTGCAATTCGATAGCAGCATGGTCAATCGCAGGTTGAAAGTAGGTGTGCTCAGCATCCACCATCAACCGCACCCCAGACTGCATACATGCACGACTGTCAACTGGATGTGCCTCTGGGCGCTTGTGAAGACGCCAGCAGGCACAGATGCGCTGCAACAGGCAGCATTGTGCTGCAAATTGGTGCGCNCACGCGATCAAAAAGCAGGTGGGCCTAGTACACATCAATCAAAGCCCAATAGCATCAGCACTACTGTCACGCTGCAATGCCCTGCGCACAGCTGACTGACAAATACAAAAGTAATTGCACAGCACTGCTGCAACTCTCAAGCTCGACGGAGCTAAACTGAGTCACCGATCTGGAAACCCTCTTAGGATGTGCATGCCTCTCTTGGACAAAAAAACAAATTGTGCGCTCACCATTCAATGACAACTTCATGTTGCAGCTCCTCAGCATCGCCTTCCAAGGTGATGCTGAGCTCGCCAGAGTCGATCTCATGAGTGTGAACTGCGGGTTTGCCTCCGACAGACACAATAGATGGTTTATTGTTACTGTACAACAGAAGGTTGCCATGCCCTTTGATGGTGAGCTCCAGCTGGCAGACTGGGCTCTTGCCATTGCCATTCACATGCCCTGGTTTGGGTTCAGGGACATGCTGTGCAGCCAACAGCCCACATGACAAGATTGCCCCTCCACAGTTCAACATGTTGCTCAAGCCTATCACAGCAACTGCAAGCTGAGCCTGGCGCATGACTGGCGCAATGCTCACCACTGCACTCTTTCCACCTGCAGCATCACATGTTACTGTTGTAAGGTACATGTTGAGATGTGGTGTGTCTCCTCTCAAGTGCAGTAATAAATCAGTGCTCCCCAATGACATACATGCCTCTTCAGTGTCAGCATACTTGGCTGGTGGGCGTACAGGCTGCTGTACTATGCTCAGTGAGTTGTCACCCATGGATCAGGAGCGGCTGAAACCGTAATCTGCCCCACATGAGTGCAAGTTGCAGCGTAAGGCNGCCACAGGCGACATTTGCCTCCAAAGTGGATGTTGACTCTGCAGCAAAGAAGGCTAAGGTTACCAGAGAGGCGAGTTTCATGAAGGCTTGCGTGACTGCCTCCCTGCAACAAGCATCTTAGTGCCTGNTTTTGCCAAGCAACTGAACAGGTCTTCTCTCAAGACCCCAAGTAGCAAGTGGGCATAGCTGTTCAGTACTGCAGGCATCCATGGATGCCACCAACAATGTCGCAAGTTCTTGGAATTGCCTATGCACCAGCTGCCCTGCTGTGCTTCCAAATTACACAGCCAGCAGTTTGCACAGCAGACAAGGATGCAANATGCACTTAAGCTCCATGTGTGTGTGCTGGGTTTGTAACCAAGCATAACATGGCTTGCATGCCAGCACCCAAGCTATGCTGGTTGTTTTACAACAGCATGCATGCGGGCATGCATGTGATGCAGTAAATTGCCTGACAGTGTGTGTTCGACCACTAAGGCTTGTTGACGCTGCAGAGACAGATCTCGAATTTGAGTTTGCCAGGCTTGTCTGGAGAGACACAGCAGCCGCCATCAGACTACAGTGAGTCAAGAAGCGATTGTTCTTCTTCCCCGCACTGGAAGCCCAATGCCAGGCAACGGCCTGCCAACATTGACATACGGGAAAATCATGCAGCTGAGCCGCAGCCTCCAGTTGCAGAGGCATCGTTTAATGAGGGCATAGCAGATATTGACGGTGATCGTCATCCACCAGAAAACGGTCATGCTGAGGACGCCAACGGTCATTGATGCATGCGGGCATCTCCTTTGCATCCAACTTATGTAGAGCGTTGCTAGATGTTCGTGGCCGGTGATGAGATGCAGATAGGTGTGGGGAGTGTTGCGTTCAGCTTGTGTTCGGCTTGTTGACCACTATCATAGATTGTAGGTGCCAATTGCTGTTTTGTGCTTGCACACACGTAGGTTTAGTGTAGCTTGACTCGATCGACAACTATTTGCAACGATTCTTCTGGGCATGACCGCAATTATAGTTGAGACTGGCCGGGCAGATGCAATTGAAGAAGAAGAATCTGCTGGAATGCAATCGATGATAAATGGTTTCGGAGCTGAGACAGCAGTTCAGAATGCATTGTGGTGTGATCCCGACAACGCTCCGTGCATTGCGCAAGCAAATCTAGGCACTGCAAACCGCTCGTGGTTGACCATGAACATGTCGATCCCGGCTGTTGCGCAGACTGCTCAATTTCTCAAGCGGAGTTTGCAAAGAGAGGTTGGACCAGCATAGACACTGCAGCTTAAGCGTTGCGCGTGACTTGCAGTGCATTTCATATGTGTTCAACTGCATCATTGAAGTGATTTTTGCTGCGCAGAGTTTCCCCAGAGTAGCTTCGCAGCCCTGCCGGCTGTGCAGGCGGAGTACCTTGCAGCACAAGCACGTTAGCCGGTGCGCTGCAGCTGAGGATGGCAACTCGGCAGTAACGCCTGCGACAACAGGCAACATTGGGCCCATCAAACTCGTGAACGACCGAGAGACGTTTCAAGACGTCATGGCCTTCACAGGACCTGCTCCTGAGGTACAGTGCTTGCTTGGTGCAAGCNATGAGCATGTAGCCTCCCAGATAGACATGCAGGCTATGTTCTTGTGCTGCTTGAGGGTCATTGACTGTGTCTGCAACAGCAACAGAGCGTTAACGCGAGTCAGCCCGACAACTAGCTCTGGGAAGCTGCCTGTCATGGCACACCAGTTGGTAGCATGGTCAAGCTCAGCCTACACAGCTGTGACAGGCAGAAAATTAGCTGTCGAGTTTGAAGCACAAAGTCTGAGGACATAACAAGCATTCTGTGTATGATATTCACGCAGGCACAAGGGTCCAAAACGGAGTCAACAGAAGCTTTCAAGGAGAATCTGTCAGATCAGGGCAACAAGACCAGCATTGCAGTCACAGGCCGCAGCCCAACTAAGCCCAAGAAGGTCCTGGCTAATGGCGCAGTTCTGGATCAGCCCTTGGCTAATGGGCCCCCAGCAGTGCAATTACTTGCACAGGACAGTGGTGGGGCAGTGCTGCTGAAGCAAATGATGCAGCGCAAACCATTTGAGAGCAGAACACAAGTGGAATATTATGGTCTGCCCCCGGGCATCAAAGTGAGCTGTGCCGCCTCTGTTTTGTGTTTGGTTTTCATGTTCATGTCTTGCGCCCTGTCGCTGTGTCATAGCTGCAAAGATGCCTCTGGTTGAATGCAGGACTGCATGGCAGCATACTGTACACAAGCTTGCCTACAGCTCCTAACAACAAGTGCAACACATGTGTCAAAGATGCCAAGACGTGGTGTTCAGCGATGTACCTGCTGCTGTTGGTGATAGAGCCTCATACTGCTGTTGCTGAGTGGACTGGCCCCACTGACTTGCTGCGTCACCGTTGACAACAAAGCTTGGTTTAGGATGCTTCGCCCGCTGCAACCCTGGTCACCACAGGTGGACAGCTGCATGCATATGCTCATGCACTCGCCTAAACATCCACGCCAACCACCTGCACCATCAGCACCTGCAATGTCAAGCCAGAGGCATGGAGCAGCCAGATGGGACAAGAAGCAGCAGTACAGACAATCCAGGCCAAGTGTAACAGAAGTGACAGATAGATGGTGAGCAAAATTGCTTGCAGGAGCTGCGCCAANATTTTTGCTTTCATCCCTGCCTACCCAGCTTCAGCTCTGTGCAGGTGCCTCTGCAATACAGGAGCAGTGATGGAAGTCACGTAAATGTGTTTGTAAGGGAGGTAGTGGCACTCAGCAAAGTTGGCTATAAGCAACCTACTTTGCTGTTTCTGCAAGGTAAGCTGTATGTTGTCAACAAACTGTGAGATTGTGCCACAAATCTTGTAATGTCATGACGAGCATGCCTTGATGTGCCCTAGCCCTAGACCTGGCCCTGGCGCTAGCTGCACATTCCTGTTTTTTGGTGTCCCAGCTATGCGTAACCTCATGCAAAGGCTATTTCCTGCAGCTGCATATTGCCATATTGTTATGTGCAAGGCTCACTTGTAGTCAGGCCTTTGCTGAAACCACGTGCCACTTGCACATGTCACAAGTGTGTCATGACAAACGTGCATTGCGGTGCTGTGTGTGCTGTGCAGTCATGTATCAAGACAGCTTGCACCCCAGAGGCTTATTGCTGAGGCTGTGATTTGTCATGTTGTCTTGCTCAGCTCCGCCTGNCAATATCCTCAGGAGCTGTCTCAGCCCTATCTAGCTTGCATCTGCACTCGCTTGCTGCTACAATGCCAGGTGCCTCAGCCATGCTAGTCTCAGCACAAAGTCTCAGTCGATAATATGTCATGGGACCTGGGTCAGAGATGTCAGCTCTGTATGTGATTCAGAGTCATTGTAATGGTGCAGGGAGTGAAGACACAGAGGCAGTTGGCTATATCAAAGGACAGCAGAGCGCCCAGGAGGCAGCCCACCCTGCTCTGCTCAGCCTACAACAAGCCGCGCCTGTTCCTCTTCACCATGCAGGAGCCTGATGACACTGATCAAGCCTCCTCCAGCAGGTGCTTTGCACCCACACATTCAATTGCACAAGTTGTTGCCTCACCTGCTCTTGCCCTGCTCCACTCCCTCTTGACACCTTATTCCACTGAGTGTGCACATTCATGCCATCTCATCCACACTTGAGATCTGCAAATCATGTTCCCTCCAGAGTTTTCTGCTAGACACTCCAGCAAAAAGTGACTATTTCCAATTTGCCTTTTCTGGACAGACANAGCCAGGGGCTGTTACTTCAGGCAGTGGATCAAAACAGCTCCCCAAATATCTGAGCAGCAGCTCCTGCAGACAGATCAGGGCTCTGTATACAGCAATGCAGGTACAAAATGTGTTACAGTGGTGGTTGCTGACTTACACTTGCCCAGGCGTGTATTGTTCTCTCAAAGTTCTCTGAATGCATGTTGGCGTGCTGCACGTGGCCTGTGTATGGCTGTCATTGCTAACTTGTCACTGTATTGCTTAGACACTATGACCTCCGTTTATGTGTGCTCGCATGTATTCATTCCTGCTGTTGCACTTGGCAGGCAGACACAANTTGTAGCCAGATTGGATCTTTGCTTGCTTGCTGTCTTGCGTTGGTTGCATTGACACTGCTCACGAATGTCTGAGCAAATTTGTTGCAATAAGCCGACTGAGGTTGTGTGGTATTAGGCATGGTGCTGTAACAGATGTCGACATCACACGACTCCCTTTTGTGCAATCGCCAATTTGCACATGTTTGCTCGAGCGAGGTCTGCAGGTACACACCCAAGGTAGAGCTTGAACAGGACTTGATGAAAAGAAATACGTAAACTAGTGTGAATCGTATAAGCTCCATCATAGCAAGCAATGCAACATGATGCAGTGCATCGCAAGCGAACAGTAGAAGTCCATTTTTACAGCCGCGCCCAGCTGAGGCTTAAGCAAACAAGCTGTGAGGACAGGCTGACAGTGTAGGGTGTTCCATGCTGTCGAGTTGAGCTGCCGGCCATGAGTCCAAAGATAAGGCCAGCAGGTTCATCCAGCTTGGCAACATGTATACACGCCCACAGGACGTGAGTATTGTTCAACAGAAGTTTCTGTGTTGTTCTGGACCTTCTGCACGACTAGGCAAATGTGCTATCCACCATGTCAAATGTTAACGGCAACCATGTAGCACATACCTTTGACCGGATAAGGTGCTTAGTGTATGAGTACATCTCACTGACAGTACACTTCTGACCTGAGGCAACACCCTACAGACATATGCTGTAACAGCCAGGGCCAAGCCCTCATTGGGTCAGTGCAGCGAGCAAGGTGTCTGAATTGATCAAACGGGGAAGTCAACAGTGTGCTGGTCTGGCTTCACCATATCTGCAGTCAACACAATATNAATGACTGTGCACAGGTGAGTGCGCCAGAACCTCTCAAGCAGTTTACGTCCACTGTGCAAGCTTCATATTACTAGGATCTTGTTTGCAGCAAGCTGCCTCGTTGCTGTGTATGCCCTTTCTTTTGATCACAGCACATGTCATGTGCTCAGTAGGGGTGCTGCTCACCAGGTGAGAAGCTGATTGACCATCTGAAGAAGTGGCTAGACACAACCAAGCTGCTGGAGACACCTCACAGCTGGGAGCCTGGTCAGGAGTCCGACATTGCTGCTGCTATACTCGAGCTGTTCCACCTGCTGCCGCCTCAAGCTGCCAAGTTCCTAGAAACACAAGGAGTGAGTGCTTCATGGCGTATATCACAAACCCTGCCTGCCAACAGTCATGTCATGCACACGTGCTGCGCAAATGCCTTGCTGCTATTCAGATTGCAGGACTCTGTAGATGCCTCAAGTTGCGACCACTCGTGTGACTTGGGTCTCACATTGCTGTTTTGCGTGCACAGCTTGAATTGCTTGCCTCTGTCACCGCTTTCAAAGCACTGTGCACCAAGGGCTCAGGGCCACGTCACACAGATCGTTTTGGGAGGATTGTGGACTAGCAGTCCACGGTTGGCTGCAGTGGGTCTATCAGCATGATGCAAGCTGTACAAATCACGATTCCACACGCTCTGTTCAGTTTGCCTGATGCTGAAAGATCCACTGCAGGCAACAACCTGCCTGCTGTTTGTTTCACAATCTTCCCCCATCACTCGAGTGTCCACACAGCAGATTAAACCATGGTCAGTACTGCTTGTGACTGTAACACCCACTGCAGCAGATCTAGTGTTTCATATTGACCCTCTGATGTCACAGGAGCGGCCTGGGCTGGTGGTGCTGACAATTGAGCTGGAGGGGGCACTCACACAGATGCCAGGCAGCCTGGCTCCCAGCCGCATGTGGTCCCCTTACAGGCAACCCCTTGCCAAGTTCTTGAACAAGTACTCCCAGGATGTGAGCCATCTTTCCACCCTGCAAATTGAGACACAGCATGAGCAGCAGGGTACCTTAACTAATTCAAAGTTGACTTGCTGTGCACATTGTGCTGACAGGGCTTAGCACAATGACAAGGCAAGCATTCGGGACCTGTTAGTAACACCCACATGGCATGTACATACGCACAGGATGCCACAGCAGCGTCTGCCTCCCTGACACTTCTGAGCATGGTGCAATGAATGACATGCTGCCATTGCGCATTTCACTTCCTTCTTGACCGTGTCCAGGCTTTAGTGTGCTCGTCAACATGGCACAAACATATACTCCAGTGACAAGCCATGACAGGTCAATGCATTATTACACAGGCTAGACAGACGCAGGCTAGACAGACCTGGTTGCAAGACTGTCAGTGTTTTGCAGTATATGCAGCACATATACACAACCACATGTCTAGTGATGAAAAATGGGGTCCTGACAGGGTGGTGCATACCTCAACAATCACATCATGCTTCTTCAATGGCTGGTTGTTGAATGTACGGTCCAACACATCCTTCACACCAGCAGCATACCGCATCTGCAGGCAAAACAGCAATGTCAACACCTGTCGATAGGTACATCACTCTTAACAGAACAAAGGCATGACTCTGTGTTGTGAGCTGTACTTAACAATAGTGGCATTTTATTTGCCATGCTATGCATGCACGCACCACAGAAAGCTGTGACTGGCAGCTGCAAATGCATTTGGCATGTGTCATTAGCCACGTCATAAATATGTAAGGGTGTAGCTTGTCACCTGAGCATCAAGAGTGGTTCCGGAGTAGTGAGGGGTCATGGCATGGTTAGGCATTGTCCTCCATGGGTGGTCGCTGGGGGCGGGCTGGGGGTACCACACATCTCCAGCGTAACCTCTGAGCTGGCCAGACTTCAAGGCCTCAGCAACAGCATCTGTGTTGACGATCTTGCCACGGGCGGTGTTGACCAAGTAGCTGCCCTTCTTGAAGTTCTTGAACATCTCCTTGTCGAAGAGGTTGTCGGTTCCCGGGTGGAGTGGGCAGTTGATGGTGACGACATCGNTCCAAGGGTCAGCCCAGCCGGGATGTGTCATCAAGAAGAAGATCCATGGCAGGTGGCAGCAGCCGTTTCAGATCCAAGTGAGTCACATGTCCTTATTGCAGTGTCATTCCTATGCCCAGGAGCTTCACGCGTCATGTCTGGTTACGCTAGGTATGCAAAGGCATGTTCCTCAACTTACAGAGTCTGCTCGCGCACTCAGCAGCGACTCACCCGTGTGATAGTGCAGGATCACAAAATAAGGTTGCAGGGTGTTCCAACATGGCCCAGAGCATCACATGCACATGGCATGTTTTTTCTGTGCAGGAATGCACCAACACAAATGTGCTTTTGCTTGTGTCGCTGCTGTGGTTAGTCCTCAAGCGCAACAGAGCGGGATTTCGGTTGTGTAAGAGCTGTAGTCAGCCCCCAAGACTTGCTGACACAGTGCAATGCTGCAGGAAGCAACTGGAGGGAGAGGGCATGGTGCTGCCCTTTGAGCCCATGACAATGACTTTCNATTGCAACGTGCGTGTATGGGCTTTCACTGATTGGTTGCCCTTGCTTGCACAGATTGATCTCAGATTTACAAACCCAGAGGAGGGCAGCCTTGAGGTTGTCGTTGCTCCAGTCATGCGCTTCAAGGATATCGAGTTCAATGCGAATGTCAAGATTGAAGATATTGCACCACCAGAAAGGATTATCTCAGGCTTTGCGCTAGAGATTTTTGGTGCCCCTTTACAGGCAAGATCTGCGTCTGTTGTTCTGAGTATTAATCGAAGCTTGATCAGATATTGTAAAGTACATGTATGTCTGGCGTGCAGCTGCCTACATTCTGGGCATAGGTCAATACTTTTGTGTGTACAGGAGGACGATGTATTGCAGCAGAATGTAGAGACCAAGGATGGGAGGACATACTATAGCTGGGAAATCAAACCACACCGACTGGTCACAGCAACTGCTGTCAAAAACAGGCTGATATTGATGTCAATCACTTCAAACGCAAGGCAGTGGCGCAAAAGCCAAGATCATGTCAAGCATATGTGGAAGTCTCTAGACATTGTAACCGTGTAAGCGTTGGATCAACAAGCCAAGGTGGACATATATAACCCCATTGTCATGTTGTTTTGGTGCTTGATGATGCGCAGATTGTGTTAAAGTGCTACTGGTTGTAGTGTAGATCTAGAGGTAGTGTTGCTTTCTATTGTTTGTGGCAATTGTTACAGGACAAACGTAATTGCACGTGTACAGCATGTGAAACGACGGCCCACCATTCGTCGTCTTCGGTTCACCACAGCGCATGTGCAGTTGCTTTGACTCAGGCAAGATTACCACTTGGTTTCACTATTTTGGGATCTTTGCATGCTAAACGAGGACACTCAGCTGAACAGCAGACAGTATGCAGTGCTGATGTCATAGAGAACGTACACTTACGATACTAATACCTAGGTCTACAGGTATAAAGATGCTAAGCTAACCTCACAAAAACACAAAACTACTCACATACACATGTTACCAGTGGAGCAACCAAAAGTACAAAATGATGTTACGCCCATGCTGATACACTACAGTGGTACAAAGGAGGCGGTCAGGAAAACTACTGGTGACCATTGGCACTTGCAAGCTTGGGTCCTGCACTTACAATAGCCTGTGCCAGGTCTTTGCTGACAAATCCACCTCCACTAGCATACTTGTTGAAGTTGGCAGTGTACAAGTCTGCTAAATGCTGCAATGTGCTCTGAAATTCCTGCTTGTCCTGCCACTGTGCCTCTGGGTTCAACATTGCTGTGGGCACCTCACTGACGGAAGTAGGAACCTGCACATTCAGGCATAATGTATAACTTCTTTGGCCATGAAGTATTTTGTCATCAGTGCTTTGTCGCAGCGCATTTTGTCGCAGTGCATGATGTGCACTGCAACAGCATATCAGCAGTAAAACAGCTGCTTGGTATGCGCATGCTCACCCTGAAGTCAAATGTTGGGGTCCTTTGGTATTCGCAACTGTTCAGCTCTCCTGAATGAATGGCATTGATGATGGACCGTGTGTGCTTGAGCTTGAACCTTGAGCCCACACCGTACCTGCAAGACAAGCCACATCCTCAGATGCATGTACATAGCAGGTGAGGGCTGAGACTGAGCAGCAGTGCTATTTTGCGCTGGCAGCACCACAATCTAGCCACGCAGTGTATGGTGCAGAGCCGGGACAGCAGGCACATGCAAACAACNTGCTGGAACCTTGTGAGTAGGTCATGCGCTTGCTCAGGTGTGGCTGAGTTATGCTGGCTTTGAAGCCACGCCGGCCAGCTTGTTGGGGGAAGAAGACCAGCAGGATGGTGTGAGCGAGGCAGACAGGTTACAGGCTGCTGCTGAGCAGGAGGGTCCCGCTGCTGCAGCTAACAGAGAGGCACATGCCCGCAGGTCTGCTTGTCATACAGCACAGCACAGCCTTTTATGCCNCTGCACTTGATAGCAACGCACAAGCCGTAGTCCCGGTGGACGAAACTGATGGCACCCTGCCGGGCAGTGGGCCTATGACCAAAGCTAAAAAGCGCAAAGGTAGTATACAAAAACAGCACCCAGACCATGCACATTGCAGTCGCATTGCATATCGCAGCTAAGTATGGCCCCTCCCTGAAGTTGCCACTTCAGGACAGCACCCTATTGCTGCACTACATGACATTGCAAAGTGGACTGCAACATGCACGCCTTCGTAGCATATGCGTTCTGCACCATCACAGCTGCGCCAAACAATTCTTGTCACACGAGCATCTGACATGTGTGGGCAGCATACCTGACAGGCTTCTCCAAGCGTTACTAGGCACCAACTCAACCTGTTTTGTCAGCTTGTCCATACATTGAGCTTGTTGTACTGTGCAACATTGATTGCTGCCCCACACAAAAGCACACACAGTTTGATACCTGCAATCAGGCATGGGCAAATCAGCAGGAGCGGCAAAGCCCACAACGCCCTTGGCTGAGCAGAGGATCGATCTTGCCAGCATGCAGCTGGGAACCATTGTCNGCCGCAAATGTCCCTCATGCTGCCCCTTGATGGCAGAACTTCCCACCAATTCTTCAATGACTCTTCCATCATCCTTGCATACTAACACAGCATGTCTTGACGAGCCCACGCTGTTGTCGCAACTGCGATTGCACAGCTTGCCCAGTTGGACGGCACTGTGTTGCAGGCTGAGCAGCGCTCAGGTCGCAAACAATGGCGGCCTTGCAAGGCTGCTGGAAGTCAACCTCAGCAGGTTCTATGAAGAGATCCTGCATGAGGTGGATCAGCGCAATATGCATGTCCTGGCCCAGTGCCAAAAGCTGGCGGTTGTGTGCGAGGGGCATTGTGAGGAGGCAGAGAGGAAGCTGTGGCTGGCCACCCCTCCAAACCTGCGGGACAACACCGCTGTCAGCTTCACAACTCAAGGTTTCCGCTTAGATCCCTTGCACAGCATTTCTGACTGTCACTCAGCATGGCTATGTCGTCAACCTGATTGTTACAGTGTAGCTTCCTACACATCACGCACTCAGCTTGTGCCCATGTACCAGCATATGCTAGCAATGCTTTTCACAAACAGATCAACAGCAACTCATTTTGTACCTGATTTGTAAATATGATCGATGCGGCTAGAACTGATTTTTTGCAGCTCCCAATCACCAGCATCCTCTCGTTGGAATCTTGCATCATGACGTACACATCCTGTGCACATCTCTGTACAGGGTGTCACAGCATGATGCTACTGCCTATGCCATGCTGTGTTCAATTACACCTTCGCCTCGGAGCGTCGGGAGCTCCGTCGTTGCAATCTAATTTTGCCTGTTCTGCAGATGTGTGGTATCAATGACCAAAGTGATACCTGCTGTTTGTGTATCCCTTCCTGCAGTTGTCTGTGTCCTTGTGCAGGCACAGCTGTGTCGTCAAGGATTGAAGAGCTGAACACTGAGGCCTCTTACCCATCTTTGCACTCCCCTGAGGCAGATGCCCCGAGGCATGAGGCTCAACCTGATGACCAGAGCCTAGGCATGGGCAACAAGAACGTTCTACTCCCTGCACCACTTGACATCAACAAGATCCTCACCACAACGGCACCAGATGGCGTCAAGAATGATGCTGTCCCAATTGGCATAAACTATGAACCTGCCACAGTCGGCCCACCTGCCACAGTTGGCAGCAAGGCTGGCCCTGCCCCAGCTGGCAGCAACAACGGCCCTGCCCTTGCTGCAGCCCCAAGTGGCATTGAGGATGACCCTACACCAGCCCCAGTCAGCAACAAGGAGATCCTCAAGAACCTCAAGTGCGCTGACATCCAGCTTGGCACCAGTGCACCTGAAGTTCTTCATGAGGGGCTTGCATCTGCTGCTACTGATGCTGCTCAGAATGAGGTGACCAAGGCAGCATTGGGTGACCAGCCCAGTGCTCCTGCAGTTGAGGCTGCCAGCACTGCCCTGCCTGCTGATGCCCTCAACCCAACATCTGATGCAGCAGCACCATTCACTCCAGTAGTAGCAGCAGCAGCAGCTGCAGCATCTGGCACGCCTCTTCCCTCCCAAGCTCTGAACAAGGAGTCTGTGCTAGCATCCGAGCTGCAGCAGCCTGTGCTAGCATCCGAGCTGCAGCAGCCTGTGCAGCCTGTTACATACACTGGCTCCGCTGCTGGCATCCATGTGCACCTGAGCCTGACAGCTGAGGATCCTGGTGTGCGAGTCAGGCTGACAGCCGTACAGTCTTCTGGGCCAGGGGTGTCACACCACACCACAGTTGCTGGAGACCATGTGCACCTGAGCCTGACAGCTGAGGNCAGAATCGTTGTGCTGTTGCAAGACTTGCAGCAACAGAGACATGATAGTCTAATCTGCAGCCAGCGGAAAGAGTCACTACCATGATGTATGTCATGCTGATGGATCATGGACAGCTCACCAGCTGGCTCAGTGAGCGGGACAGTCGGCGCACTTTCACCTCTTCAGTTGCCTCTTTTGAGTCAGCCAATTGTCGAGGGTGAGCATTGGTCCCATCAGGCTGCTGCTGCTGCTGTGTTGCTGTTGGAGTCGGCATCTTCCGTCTCAAGTAGCCCTCTTTAGGTCCTGCTGCTGGTGCTGCATGATGATGTTACTGCTGCTGAAGCTCAAGCCAGAACTAGACTTCCCTACACAGTTGCTGCTGCTGCTGCAGCTGCTGCTGCTGCGATGCTGCTGCTGCTGCTGCTGCTGCTGCTGCTGGATGCTGCTGCTGCTGCTCTACTTGATGCTGCTGGATGTGCTGTTGCTGCAACAGCCTTGCTGTTGGAGTCGGCATCTTCCGTCTCAAGTAGCCCTCTTTAGGTCCTTGCTCCTGCTGCTGCTGCTGTATGTGCTGTTGCTGCAACAGCCTTGCTGTTGGAGTCGGCATCTTCCGTCTCAAGTAGCCCTCTTTAGGTTTGTTGCGCCAGTCCATGAGGCGCCAATCTGCAACCGCATAGGCAGCTGACATTGGGCAGAAACAAAGCACATGCCATCACCAAGCTTTGAGACCAGCAATGCATATATGCAAGTACAAAGCTAGTGTTATTGGTCACACAGAAGCTTACGGCGTAGAAAGAACTCACCAGCTGGGTGTGGGGCCCCACATCTGGCAAGCTTGGCACAGGCTTTGCTGCTGTGACCAAGGTTGCGGGGTTGCTGGCTGCAGCCAAGGCAGTGGGCTGTACTTTGCAGCTGCTTGGGCCAGTAGCCAGCTGCGGCTGCTCTACCAGCACTGNCACTTGATGCAATTACACAGCTTTGAAATGCACATGGCAACTGAGTGGGACCTGCAGCAGCTATGTCATACTGCATCATTCCTCATCACTTGCTTCACACATGCATGCCACATGTGTCAGTGCACATCTGTCAATGCATGCATAGGCGCACAGTCATCATTGGCACATCAGGATGCATTGATATGCATGCACATGCTGGACTCAGCTTTGCCCTACTAGGGAGGTGGGGAAGAAGATGATCAGAAACGACGCCAGCAGTCAGCGAGAGGTTATCAGAAGCGCTTTGTCAGCAGCCATGGCGATGCCATCACAGCGCTGAATGTGCTGTGTGCATATCAGCAGGCTCCAGATCCACACTCTTTCTGCAGGTGACTTTTGCACAGTAAAAGTGTTGTGTGGCACAAGAAGAAGCTAAGGACCCATTGCTGCTTAAGCTGGTGTATTGCATGCTCAGCGCGGTGGTGCTGCTGCTGCCACCATTTGCTGTGTACATCAATGCTGGGCAACAATGCAGACAGAGTGATGTCATTGAATATAATGAGTCTGATCACACTCCTGTTGCTGCACCCACAAGCAGCAGCATCTTGTAGAGCTGCTGTACAAGCTGTGCGTGGCAAGTGTCTGTTGTATGTAGGTATCTCTGCAGATATATATCATCTGGTGCACAGGCACAGTTGGGCGAGCACTACCTATGGCCAGCTGCACAGCAGACCAGAACAATATTGCAGCAGCCATACCCATACAGGGTCATCACAATCAGCATCGCATTTTCAAGCATGGCTGCACATTTGCGGCTTGACGGCAAGCCTGCCTAGCTTGGCTTCACGTACAGTCTGAGCTGCGAGTATACATTGCAGGCAGCATTATCTGCATGAGCGCAACCTGAAGGAGATGGCGGCCCTGCAAGTTCAGCTCAGCAGGGCAGTTTCACAGCGGCCGCCTGCCAGCCAGCCAGGCCTGCTCAGCAGCCCTGAAGCAAGCAGGAACACCCCAGCAGGCAGCAGCTACAGCAATGGCGGTGCAGGGGGCAGCAGCATGCAGGAGCCCTTGACCCCCCCTGGGGCGTTTGCGGTGCATGAGCTGCGCAAGGCAGTTGCAGCTGGCTGGATAGATCAAGTATGCTCTGCATCAGGAAATCGGATTGCTCTGCTTGTCTCAGCTTGTCTCAGCTTGTCTCGGCTGCAGTCTGCAAATCCAATTGCTTGCACGAGGCATTGCACAGGTTGTGTTTGTGCAGTGAAATCAGGTGTGCCAGTTGACACCTTGCAGCCACATGTGTTGTGTCTACTGTGCAGCTGTTCAGCATTTGGAGCTCTGCACCTTCATGCAGTGATGCTGCATCAGCCTGTCACGCACAAGTGCAGCAATCTTGTGTATAGCCTGACAATTTGGACAGGTGGTAGTCCTGCTTGTGTATTGTAACGGTGTGGCTGCTTTCTTGCATGATGTCATGTCCTGTCACGTGTGCTTCTCTGGCATGCATGCCGAGCAAAGGCCTAAGAGAAATTGGTGGCATGCACATGACCACCACAAACGCATTGCAGGATAAGAGTGCTGCAACGATGTGATCTGTGCCAAACGTGATCCCTGTGTGAAGATGCAACACGCCTGCCTGGCTGTCGTTCTCAATCAGCCATCAATGAAGCGTGTGTGGGAGCATGCACATGTCTGACACTGTCATGGTGCAATGCAAACACCATAGATATTGTTTGGAATTTTCACTGTATGCTTTGATTGTCTGTTGGCCCTCTGTTGGTTGCCATGATATCAGAGACAGTGATTGATTGATGGGTGCATTATGCAGGTGGCACGAAGGGTGAAAGCCAGGGAGCAGGTGGATGGTGAGGAGGCCGGCAGGCCAGGCAAGCGGGCGCTGCGCTACCAAGCCTGCAGCAGGCCAGGCTACGTCTTCCTGCACCCCCGCTCCAGCTTGCACTCCACTGCACCAGAGTTTGTGGTGTACACACAGCTCATCAGCACATCTAAGCGGCCTTATATGGCAGGTAACTCCCTTTGCTGGCTGTGCAAGGTGCACTTGTTGTTTGCAAGAAGCAATGTCAAGCATTGTTGTCTCTGTTGACAGTGTACCTGCTGTTTGCGACTCAAGCCTGCTGTCATAAGTGGGTGCCTTGCTTGCGGCATGCTGAGGTTTGATGCTGTGATCAAATTGCAAAGGCTTTACATTGAAGTGCATAAGGCATTTTGTATGTCATGTGTTCCACAGTCACTTGGGCTGAGGCATATGCTGCAACTCAAGTCTGATCCTGGGCTGACATTGCACAGGCCATTTCTGCAGCTTTGTAGCTTCCCATATGTCTGTATGGGAACCCCTTGCGACACCATTGGGAGTCATGCATCTTCCAACAAATGATTGGTGGCTGCTGTGCATGTCATTGTTGTGCAGGTGCATGCATGCCTCAAGCTTTTGTTTATGCCTCATCCAAAAAGACAGTCTATGTAACAGATGTCACATGTGATCCAGTAGAATAACATATGGGACTCTCCGAGTTGGACTTTTAGCAACGCAGTCAGGTGGATGGGGACCCCAGGGACCCCGGGACCCCTATCCAATTGACTATGTGGCTAAAAGTCCGATTCTGAGTGTCTCATATGTTACGTTACTGGACCACATGTGACATCTGTTACAGTCTATCATCATATTTGGTGAATCCAGGCAGGCTTGACATAAAAGCAAACAACACACGCAACAAGGTTTCGAAACCAACTGCAAGAAACTTTCCATTGCACCTGCTTCTGGTCGGCAATGCTACAAGTGTACATCACTCACTCAGTGTTCCAACTGGCAGGGGTCACAGCTGTAGAGCCTGGTTGGCTGGCTGAGGTCGGGGGCCCCTTGTGCACCTGGTCGGGCCCCCTTCCAGACCCCCTTCCAGGATACCAGGCAGGCAGTGATGCAGTGCAATGCTGGCAGCATGTCTCTTTTGGCAGTCACAGCTGGCCCCTGCCCATCATGCTGACAGACATCAAGGACCGGGCAACCAGAACTGCCACCTTTGCAGTTGCTTTGTTGGAGGGCAAGGTCCTTCCCATTTTTGCAGGTGAGCAAGGCAGCAGCGTGTATAGCAGCTCACAATCATGGCAACCAACAGTGATTTGTTTCTTGCAAAACAATCACAGTGACAAAAGCCAGCAAGACAGGCATAGCCCAGTCTGCAGACACACCCCCTTACTTCATAAAATCTCAATGCGCATGAACGGCCTCTAATGCAAAATATCCAGGTTGCAGCTTAATCATTGCATACAAAATACTGCGTACAAGATGGAGGCACCATCAGTCAATGCCCGAGACAGCTCTGCTTCTGCCAATTGCGAGGCTGCCTGTGTCACTCTTCGTACTGTCAGTCAAAGCATGCTCATGTAGCGTCTCTCCTGCCTGACAGCACAATGGCTGATGTTTTTCCGATCTGCAGGACTCCGGAAAGCTTGGGTGATGCCTCCTCAAATGGCAGCACGGCAGGACGTACGTGAGCAGCACCAGCTTGATGAGCTGGCCCGCTTGTTGAACAAGCACGGCATTGATTCCAAGGCGTCCTTGGCACAGGCTTGCCACACAGAGCCTTTGCTGTTGAAGCCAGCAATATCCCAGTGGTTGCAGAGAAGCCAGCGAAATGTCTTGGATGCAATCTGGTCGACAGTGCTGGCACAGCTTAATCAGCAGTGAATGCTCATGAGCCATTTTGGCTTGCTGAACTGTCACTTTGTACACGTATCGAGGCCTCGAGCCTGACAGGGGATCATTGACATGAGTCCGCTAGCAATGAAGATGTCATGCAGACTGTATAGGAACTCCTGGTTTCTGCAGATCGCATCTGCCTGCACCTGTAAGCTGTGCAGCGAGCACAAGTACCATGCCAGGTGCAGAATATAGCCATATGCATGCTTCCGGTACACGTTGCCTGTCCAAGGCGGCTTGTCGGACAATGTGTACTTTACCCTCCTACTTTACCCTCCTACTAGGTACTGTTGTCTCCCCTACTCTAGAAATGGTCAATCTAGATCCTTCTCAAACAGGAAACGGTAAACTTAACCGGCACTTGTAGCTCGCTGACAGTCTACACTTTTAAGTGCAAGAAAATGAAGGTGTAACGGTTGTTTATCGCTGATAACTGCACATAGTTGCTGTGGTCATGTGTCCAGCATAAAATATAACAAATCCCGCTCTGTGACAGCGCTTGCAGTGTCAGCATTTTCGAGCCACACAGGATAACTCTTGTAGCCTTGCATGCAGCAAGGCAGGGGAGATAATAGCATCGCAGCATGCCATCATATGACCTAGGATCATATGACTCAACAGGGTGCTGGAGGTTACCTTTGCATTGCTGCCTGCGGCACTGCCTGATCTGATCACGGCACAGTTGCGGACATGGCAGGATTTCATGACGATCGCCTCGAAAGAAATTACGAGTCTGGTGGTGGTTACAGGTCCAACCGCGATGTGCGCGAGGGCAGACCGCAGCACGGCTCGGATGCAAGGTATATCCGTGAGGGTCTGCTTGGCTGTGGTGTCTGTGGTGGACACTGATCGGCACGCTGTGCACCACTTACTCTCGAAGATCACAGCCAGTCTCGGCAATGGTTTGACGCCAGTGCAAGCTGCTGCACGTGTGTGAAGGGGTCGTGGATCTGCAACAACAGGACAGCGCCGGGACAAGGATCCGGCCTGCCGGGTATACGTCCACAATTTGGAGTATTCTACATCTTGGCAGGTACAACAAGACCTATGTGCGGGCTTGCAAGCTCTCACGTTGTTGAACTAAGCAGTGTGCTCTGTAGGATCTCAAGGACCATATGCGCACGGCCGGAGGACAGGTGGAGTATGTCAAGATTATGCAGGACCCTGATGGCAGGTCCAAGGTGTGCTTTGTGCCCTGTGAAGCTCACATATCAGGCCTCTGTTCTCACTGTGTGGAGCATTGTTATTCAACTTCAGGGTTTTGGAGTATGTGAGTACACCAACAAGCAGGACGCTCAGGATGCAATTGAGCAGCTAGACAACACAACACTTCAAGGTAACATGCATCTGAGCTAGCAGCTCAGCAAGCATTGAGCTGAGCGAAATAGCAACACATGACTTTGTCGGTTACCCACATGAGCTTGATGGCACAGGGCGCCAAATAGGTCTTCGTGCTGACAGAGATGCTGGAGGCAATTCAAGCAGGGATGTGTCTAGAGGAGATGACAGGTCAGCGCGCAGGGACTCTGATTACAGAAGCAGGCGCGATGACTCCTATCGTAGCTCTAGAGATGACAGCAGAAGTGACAGGCGAGACAGATCTCCCGGAAGAGACTATGACAGGGACAGGCATAGGAGGGATGATCGGCGCAGTGACCGCAGAGATGATCGGCGCAGAGACTCACGCAGCGCCAAAAGCGCTGAAGAGCTTGATGCTGAAATGGACATGCTAAAACAGCAGGTAGTTCTACAGCTTGCTCAACCTTGTTGCTGAAGTTATATGTAGCCAAATCAAGACATTGTTAATCGCACTCCTGATTGATTGCTGAATGACTGCATTTCATACTGATACTTCTGTCGCAATGTGCAGAAACATGAAGCTGCTGTGGAGTGACTATTCAAGATTGAGTGGGAGCTTGCAGATGTCATGGCCAGACGCGTCTGCTGCAGTCAATGATTTTGGTGTTTATTACTTGAACACTTGCCCTGAAGTCTTGTTGTGACACCGTCTGTTCTGTCCTGTTTCTTATACGTATGTTTGAAAACAAGTCTTGGTGAGGTATCCCCTGTCGAATGTAACTATCCACAAGTGCAGGAGGCTTAGGCACTGGCTTGCATAGAGTGCATACTGTAGTCGAACCATCTTTCTCAGGACACCAGCATGGGGTCTTTAACGTTTGTCAACACCGAATCTCGTTTAAGCCTAATTTAGAAGTCGGTGTATTCAAACCCGTTTGACGAAAGCTTGTATTGCTGCTGAGTTTGCTCGACCGACACCAGACGTTGTGTTCACATGGTAAGTCGATCACCGACGATGTAGGCGTGCAGTTCTGATCATATTGCTTGACGTTTTAAGCCGTCTTCTGCAGGGAATCGGCGCACCTCTCCCGTTTTTGTGGGCAGACTTATCCGAAAAGGACGTGCTGTTGCTCACCACGAATGGCTTGAGCTCTCATGAAGCAGAAAACACCCTGCATAGAGCCGCGAGTCACTCTGATGATACAGCTCCCCTACAGCAAGCCATTGAATTGGACTTGTACAAGCAGGCTTTGCAGCAGGCACAGGTATTGTGCTACAGTTCCTTGCCTCAGGAGGCCCTACAGAGTTGACGAGCTTTAATGTGTGTTACACATACCATAGGCCGTGCGTTTTGATAGTAAACAGGCTTCAGCGCTGTTCTCCATCGTCAAAAGTCTTCACCAGGCAGCCATCAGTAAACACTTGACAATTGACAAGGCTTTTGACTGCTTCAAGCAGCTACTGCTCAAGCATAGCATACACAGGTATGCTGCTTGCGTGTCTATGCTCTGCCACTTGATTGCTGTGAGCCTGCAACGAGCAAATGTGAGACTGTGCAGGCCCCCATTCTCCCTGGGTCTCTTCACCCTCCCTCAGGCTCAGTCCATAACACACTGGATGCTCAGCACATACTTCATGCACTACAAGCTGTACCAGTATGCCTTCACAGCGCGGTGAGTGTGTAGACTACAACACGCTGCGCACCTGCTGTGGCCTTGCCATCAGGTTGCACCTGTTGCTGAGAGTGTTCATGCCATGCAGGGTGACGTGCACAGTCACAACGTGTCACCCTGGAGACGTAGTCGAGCTGCCTCCAGAGCTTCCTCCTCTACAAGAGGCTGCAACCCAGGAAGAGCATGACAGCATGGTGCAGCAAAAGCAGCAGCAGGCAAGGACCGCAAAGCTCTGTGTATGCTGTGCACCTTTTGACTGCTGTTGTAAGAACAACCGATCTGGAGCAAAGCCTCAACTTGTGCGCTGCTGTACTTGAGCCATGCAAGTCTTCCTGCTGCAGGATGCAGACATAGCTGCCAAAGCTGCAGAACAGAAGGCTGCACAGGATGAGGCTGACAGACAGAAGCGAATCAAGAATAGTTATGATGCTGTAGTGCCTGACGAGATCCAACAGAAAGTGCAGGTTGCACTGCAGAAGGAAATTGTGAGTACCAAGCAGCCGCTAGTCTGTAATGTGTGCATGAACCTTTGGCAAATTGTTGCTAGACACAACCATTGCAGTGCAGTCTGTGATACAGTAGTTCTTTGTTGGGTCGCTGTAATTGCAGTTGCTGTGCACTTCTGTACGTGTAGAAAACTTGTGTGTACAACACTGTGGCTGATGTGCAGGAGCACTTGCAATCCCTCATGTCTGCTCAGTTTGCCAAGCAAGAAGCTGCCCTTAAGAGCAAAGTGGCTGAGTTGGAAGCAAAGGTTGCAGGTAGCGGGGTTACATGACAGTCCTGGCTATCTCTTTACAGATACACAGTTTAGTGATCATGCACACATTAGCTCATGTTGCGCAGCTTGTGCATTCTAGCCCTCAATGCAGCAACTGAAAGGGGGACTTCAGTCTGAGCTGTCTGTGGTGGCATCATTGTTGCAACTTTGACCAATGTCTCAGGTTGACTTGTGTTAACACCTGTCTCTTCATCTTTACTCTGGGATTCAGCTGGACCTACATCAACAACAGCTGTTGCATTGCTGCACAAGCAACAGTGAGCCCACATCATAGCAGTATGTAACGCAAACCAGAAGCAATACACACAGAACAAAAGCATAGCAAGAATCCGTACTGGAATATGACAGCCTGCGTGGAGCTGCGGCATCATTCCACAGCTCGTTGCCTTCCTCTGTGATGCATGCCAAGGGATTGCGCATGTTCCTGATTGTGCTCAAGGCTCCTGGGCGTCCAGACAGCGGCTTAACGCTGCTTGGTGGCAGCGCTACATTTGCAGGCATGCAAGCTCCCAGGGGTGTCCAGCTGCGTTCATGCATGGTAGCAGCTTGCTGTACCTTCCGCTTTACAGCAGTCTTGCCTGCATGCATGATATGTGTCACCAGTGCCAGCAGCATGTGCTTATACCAGGCAGCCCAAATAAGCCGTATTGACCTCAAGACACTTCTTTACTGTATCAGCCCTGCTACACTCAGTCTTGCTGTCACAGCCATGAGTCACAAGGCATGCGTCAGCTGCAGTTTGACGCCATTAGGTTGTGACCTGCTGCGTCAGCAACAATGTCATTCAGCACAGCTGCACAGACACTGAGCGTCAGGTGTCAACACAGTGGGATGTGTCAGCAGTATTGAAAGTATACCTTCAGCAGGCACAGGCGCTATCCATTTGCCCACAACTGCCTGCTGACCCTTTGCTGCCACAGAGACAGCAGCAGCTTGCATTGGGGCTGNAAGAACAACCGATCTGGAGCAAAGCCTCAACTTGTGCGCTGCTGTACTTGAGCCATGCAAGTCTTCCTGCTGCAGGATGCAGACATAGCTGCCAAAGCTGCAGAACAGAAGGCTGCACAGGATGAGGCTGACAGACAGAAGCGAATCAAGAATAGTTATGATGCTGTAGTGCCTGACGAGATCCAACAGAAAGTGCAGGTTGCACTGCAGAAGGAAATTGTGAGTACCAAGCAGCCGCTAGTCTGTAATGTGTGCATGAACCTTTGGCAAATTGTTGCTAGACACAACCATTGCAGTGCAGTCTGTGATACAGTAGTTCTTTGTTGGGTCGCTGTAATTGCAGTTGCTGTGCACTTCTGTACGTGTAGAAAACTTGTGTGTACAACACTGTGGCTGATGNAATGTCCAAGACCTGCAACCTGCCCAGACCAATACTAATCTCCCCTGAATATCAATGCTAGGCCTTGTTGCCCAGATATAACAATTGAGTTCATTAGGCGAAGGGGTGTCACATATGTCTGCACTAAGTACTTGATGCAGCCAATTGAAAAGAGCAAGTAAACCAAAAAAGGTTGAATTGGCTGCCAGACAGCAACAAGCTCCTGGGGGCCATTCAATGCCCAGATATGCTGTCAGCATGGTACAAGCAAGGCGCTAGGCCGTGTTATTGTAGCAGGTTAGCTTTAGGCCTTCTCATCCTCATGCTCAGCAATGTTCTCATGTGTGTGAGGCTGTGAGTTGTTCTCGCTCTCAGAGCTGTTATGTGGAGTCAACTTGCGCCGCTTGTTCTGGGCACTTGTGACAGGCTCAANATTTGTGTGTTTCAAATCGATATCTCGGAATTTGACCATCAATACTAGCAATTGACCGTCTGACAATTCACACTGAAGGAACACCTCTAGACAACCCTCATTGTTGCACTGCCCAGGCTGCTTTGTGCTGTGCATATTCTTTGGGAATTATTCTAACCAGTAATGTTTGCAGTTGTTTGCTATTTGGCACTGCAGAGATTTTGTGCTTTTTCTTGCTGTACCTCTTCANAGCTGAGCTCATCAGGGCAGCCTCACAGACTGCCTGCTACTGGTCATCACCTCCCATCTCTCATGTCACGCAAGCCCAGTGAAGTAGAGCAGCAGCAGCAGCTGCCACACAGGTCGCCCCTCCCAAAGGGAGCACAGTGGAATCTGGCTCTATCATCATCACAGCGCCAGCTTGATGCCCACNGTGCTCTTAGTGCCAAACTCCTGCATGCTCCTTTGTGCAAGTTGGCAGCATATGTGTAGCACCAGCAGCAGCTTGTACTGTTGACATGCTGCCTTCACTACAGCCACCACAGCATACCTGACTGATGCCTCAACGGTGGAATCTGGCACTGTGCTCTGTCCTCGCCAGATACGTGTTGATCGCCATGGCCTAAGCACTGAGCAAGCGCGCGATTCCATCTGTTGCCCACACGTCAAGTGGCCCTGTGCCTTCTGCATCACATACAGCCACATCATCAATAATAGCATTTGAAACAGCATTTGTGTAGCGCATGCTGCTTCACCTTGCAGGTACGATGAGCATGCCAGTTTGTGTGCAGCACCACCTTGCGAGTGAATCAGATGTATGATCACAACCTGGTGAATAAACTGCAGATGATCGGTGACTGATGAGCAGCCCCACAGCTTGCAAACAAGATNCAGGCAGCAGCCCTGCGCATCACAGCATCCAGCAGCCTTCAGAGCCAGCACAGCATGCCAAGCCAGCAGAGTNTCTGAACCCTGCAGGTTGTTGTGGATCATCAAATGTTTCCTGCCATAAGGGATTTATGCAGTTCATGTTTACTCTCTGAGCAGCCGACTGTGTGGCAGGTCTCAGCTCGCAAGACTCTATACAAGTACACACATGAGACCTATTCTCATGTACCCAAACACACTCACATGTATCCCCTTTTGCAGCCCTGTATTGCTTCACGAGTGACTTGTGTCACAGCTGCACCAGCATCTTTTGCCATGTGTGTGTTGTATGCATTACTGCTTTGGCTGTTGATGGTGTATGCTGTAGTGGTCTGTTNAGTATATCCAACACTGCATTCACTTATGTAGTGCATGTTGGCTCATGGCAGGTCTTGCACGTTGCAGATGATTGCCACTGACAACCTGGACCTGGGCTGCACCATCTTTGAGAAGGCAGCTACAGAGAAGGCCATCCGAGAGATCGACGAGCGCCTCATCCAGCAGTACACCAGCCGTGCCAAGGCCAAAAACAGCAACCAGCCCTTCTTTGATCAGAGCCAGCTGCAGGGGCGCTTCCCTTTGCACCTGCCGGACAGCCTGAAGCCCCGGCCTGGCCACCTGAACCCTGCTCAGCAGCGGGTGTATGAAGACTTTGCACGCATCCCCCGGGGTGCTGCAGGGGCCCATGCTGCTGTGGGGGGTGGCAAACCCATGGCATCTATGGAGAAGGTACTGCTGTCTCCTGTGCATGCAAAGTCGTTTTCAACAGGCCAACACTGCATGTATAAGGTGTATCCCCCCCTGGCATGCTCAAGACACATGGGACACTCTTGCAAGCCTCGAGGCTGATTGGGTTTTGTGTTATGCCTTACAATCTGGTGCATGTATCATTGGTTTGCCGCTGGAGAAGATGGTCCTGGGCCTCTGCCACTGTCACAACATATCATCTCTTGGTTAGACTAGCCTCATGTTTGTGGCGATGCTGAGGGAAGGGATTGCTGTGTCAGCAGCAACTCTGATGTACTGACAGTGGTATGCAGCATGTTATGTACTGACAGTGGTATGCAGCATGTGCCTCAGCTCACACTCTGCCTGCAGCTTGCCTGCCTATGATCTTCTGCTGGTCCTGTGAATAACCAGCATCGAATGTGCCAGGCATGGTCAAGCTTTTTGTGACTGATAATGACTGACAGCGCCAACAGCTCAAAACACCTAAATGCTTGGCTTCCCTTGCTGATTGTAGCACAGGTCACCGGTGTTGTTAGCTGGCCAGAGCTCCTCTTGCGTGCTTGCAGACTAGCAGCATGGCCAGTGGTGACTTGGGCCCTCTGAACGAGACTGCTCAGGGCATGCGCATCATGAAGGAGAAGTACATGCAGTGGCAAGCTCGCCTGAACGCCCTCATTGCTCAGGTAGGCTCAAGCCCCCTGCCTGCATGTCACACCTACCCTCATCGGCCTGCAAGCCCGACACAACCTCCTGTCCATCCTGATGTTGCACAAGATGCATCCATGCANGGGTGGCAAACCCATGGCATCTATGGAGAAGGTACTGCTGTCTCCTGTGCATGCAAAGTCGTTTTCAACAGGCCAACACTGCATGTATAAGGTGTATCCCCCCCTGGCATGCTCAAGACACATGGGACACTCTTGCAAGCCTCGAGGCTGATTGGGTTTTGTGTTATGCCTTACAATCTGGTGCATGTATCATTGGTTTGCCGCTGGAGAAGATGGTCCTGGGCCTCTGCCACTGTCACAACATATCATCTCTTGGTTAGACTAGCCTCATGTTTGTGGCGATGCTGAGGGAAGGGATTGCTGTGTCAGCAGCAACTCTGATGTACTGACAGTGGTATGCAGCATGTTATGTACTGACAGTGGTATGCAGCATGTGCCTCAGCTCACACTCTGCCTGCAGCTTGCCTGCCTATGATCTTCTGCTGGTCCTGTGAATAACCAGCATCGAATGTGCCAGGCATGGTCAAGCTTTTTGTGACTGATAATGACTGACAGCGCCAACAGCTCAAAACACCTAAATGCTTGGCTTCCCTTGCTGATTGTAGCACAGGTCACCGGTGTTGTTAGCTGGCCAGAGCTCCTCTTGCGTGCTTGCAGACTAGCAGCATGGCCAGTGGTGACTTGGGCCCTCTGAACGAGACTGCTCAGGGCATGCGCATCATGAAGGAGAAGTACATGCAGTGGCANTTGCAGCCTGTTTCACCTCTTGCTGATGGACTTGTCTGGTCGCGTGCTGACTTGTGGCATGACGTGAGCTGCTGGGTGTGGTGCAGGACTTTGCAGTGGAGCCGGACGNTCAAGCTTTTTGTGACTGATAATGACTGACAGCGCCAACAGCTCAAAACACCTAAATGCTTGGCTTCCCTTGCTGATTGTAGCACAGGTCACCGGTGTTGTTAGCTGGCCAGAGCNTGCCTGCTTGGCACGTCTCACATGCAAGGCCACTTGACTTGCCTTTGTGCTGGGATGTGGGGAGGGGTTCCGACATGGGCACTTGCCTGTATAGGCTGGTCAAAACATGCTCATGCCAGTTTTCATGCTCAACAAGCATGCATTATTTTGCATAGTCAACAGTCCTCAGAAGCAGGCACCTTGACAGCTGTCGGCAATACAGTAATTGCTCTCCGGCAAACACACATGCTGCATTCCCAACAGCACTGGTCTAACAGGGCAACACCTGGCTGCAGATTTCACAAGGATCAATCTACTCCTTGCACAAGTCCTCGACCAGAGCATACATCCAGAAGACGGCTCTGCAACAGCTGCATGCCAAGTCAGCAGAGGTGCTGGCTCAGCTGCGATATNTGCTTGATGACAATTTTGTTATACCTGCTAGCTCACGGTGCAGTCATTTACAGCACAGCTGACAAGCTATTGCTGCCTGCCTGCATGTGACTCACTCAGCATGCAATGCAGAACAAAGCAACTGCAAGTGTTGAATTCATACACTGTTATTATTGTAGCTCAGCATGCTTGCAAGGTAGCTACATGACTCGGGCATCTTGATCTATACTACTGCAGGGGACGGAGACAATTGCCAGGTGTCAGAGTCTGAAGAAGAGGACAGCGACTTGGCAGCTCTGTACAGCCAGATCGATGCAAGATTCCCAAGCTTATGTTTGGACCAGAACCAGGACCCCGATCCAGTCCTTTCTACACCTGCTGTCATTGATCATCAGCCCTTGAATCAGGTGATCCTTTGTTTTACCCTGGCATGCAAATTTGGCAAGCAGCAGCAGCAGCTGCAGTTAGNCAGATCGAGAACCTGGTGAATGAGTGCAGTGCCATCTGTGCCTCCTTGGCGATGAGTAATCCATCAGCCATCCGCACCATGCATTGCTCCAACTTTGATGGCGCGATGATCACGCAGCAGGGACCCAGCTCCAGCAAATGGCTGTCCATCTCCGTGAGCTTCTCAATCACCTAATCAATTACATTATAGTCCTGGGGATCTACAGGGGGCCGACAGACTGCCAGAGTGTACAGTGAAGTTCTGCTTCTGTCTGTGCCCCTGAGGTCGACACATGGGTTGCATACCCGGCCTCACACACCCTCACAAGCTTCACAGGGCCTGTATGTGTTGCAGTAACCCCTCGAAATCTGGGCCTG
This sequence comes from Trebouxia gelatinosa, assembly GCA_000818905.1. Taxonomy (NCBI): domain Eukaryota; kingdom Viridiplantae; phylum Chlorophyta; class Trebouxiophyceae; order Trebouxiales; family Trebouxiaceae; genus Trebouxia; species Trebouxia gelatinosa. The sequence goes on from KN805358.1 coordinate 2,620,201, forward strand.
TCCTTGCAACGTGTACAATGCTGGCTTCACCAAGATCTTGGNGCAGCAGGTTCTACAATGTCAGCACTGCAACACTAACAAACAAGGTGTGGCCACTTGTCAGGAAGTACACATTCCCGATTGACCTTGAGGATTCTCTGTGACTGCTCCTATCTCTGTCTCTTCTGCTACTCCTGTCTTTCGACCTAGATCGGTGACGCCTGTCGCGTGATGACCCTCTGCGAGAACGGTCTCTGGACCTTGACCGGTGAGATCTGCTTGACCTTCGCTCCCTATGGCGGTCCCTGTCCCTGTCCCTATCCCTGTCCCTGTCTCGTTCTCTGTCTCTGCTGCGATCTCTACGGTCTTTCTTGCGGTCCTTGTCTTTGCCCCTATCTCGGTCCTTGTCCCGATCTTTGCTAGACCGTCTGTCTTTGTCTCGACTACGCTCTTTGTCAGACCGATGCCTGTCACGGTCAGAGCTTTTGTCTTTGCTACGGTCCTCGCTTTTGCCTTTGTCTTTGCTGCTCAGCTGTGTCTCTAAGGCTGTAACAGCGGTGTCGGGCTGTTCTACGGTGTCGGGCGCGACCGCCTCATCCGGGGCTGTTGCTTCTTTGCCATCTGTGGCTGTTTCAGCACTCACAGGAGCTGATTCAGTTGTCGCCTCTACAGCTTTTGAGGCGTCGTTCTCGTTCTCAGGTGTGCCAGTGACCTTGATCTCAGGGTCAGTCACAGTCTCGTCGGCAACGGCTGCAGGCTCAGATACGACAGGCTCTGTGGCAGTCATATCTGCCATGTCTGCATCAGCCTCAGCCATGATTGCACAACNACCCATAGGTGCATGTATGCTATCTGGTCCCAGAAGGTACAAACTGCGGATAATTGCAACAGGATTACCTTGCATTGCAGGCGAAAACAGCCATTTGGCTCAGGGGACTCTGGAGATAACGATGAAGATGTTGGAGGTCCTGGGAGCAATGATGGAGACAGCGGGTCTACAGGCGGGGGGGGGGNTTCAATCGTGGTGACCATATGGCGCATGCATGCAAATCAGGCATATAGAACACAATTTTGCGCTGTGTACAGAGCTTTCACTTCGCTGCATGACATCAATTTGTACAAAAGACATGTACCGGCAGGGCCCGCAGTGACATCAATAACAATGTACAGGTTTGCCAGCCGGTGCTAGATGCGTGCGTGTATGCAAGCCTTTGTGTATACAAGAGTAATTGCTGCAGGTAGCTTCTTTGGTGGACAGGGTGGCCGAGCAGTTGCACATGTTGCTGAATGACAGGAGCGTCTTGCAGAAACGCGAAGCCATTCTGATGGATCTGCTACTGGGTCATGCACCAGTCACTGCATGAGAATGACTTGGAAAGCCATGTCAGAAACTGGCTGAGCTATGTAGTACACCAGGAAAGGCGATGGCACAATACAACATCTGTTCGACCAGCCATGCACCAGAACACCTTCTCAGCTACAGGTTACACCTGCTTGCTCTCCTGTGAGGGCTACTGTAGCTTTTGCATCATCAGCAAATGCGACTTCGCTAGCTACAGGCCGTACTTGTTGCTATAGATAGAACTTTGAACCGCACCTTGCTTGGATCAGTTTGTTTGTGCTTGGACTCATGGCTGGCAGCTCANGTGAGTTTCATTTCGCCAGGATAAACGTGATCATGAGGGAGATTGACGAAGGCTTGAAGATGCACAAGTCTTGTCCATCATTAGTCAGTAATGCCTTGATGCATGAAGCCGTACGAGGTGCATATGCTGTCTGCTGATTAGGACAAGACGATGTGCAATGGATCCTCGCGACATGCCGTGGGTATAAACACAATCTACGCTTGCATATGTTTATATCAATGGCCGAAAGTCATTGTAACACAAGTGCGTGCTGGCCCACAACTTGACATAACTGTAACAGGCTTGCGATCCTACAGAAAAGAACACTGCTGTGCAGCTCTGATAGCAGTCNCACATCGTATGTCACCAAACATGCTGTTGAACGCCCATCACATCAGGAGTCATAAGGAACCGTTGCTTAGCCCACATGCTGTGCACATCAGTCATGCCACTGCCAATGCAGATCTGCCTTGAACAATCAGTTGCTCCACTTGATGTAAGCAGTCAGCACGGTGCCAGGCAGATGACCCAGTNCATATGTACTTTTGGCCATCTGGGTTTAGGACGTTCCGGTATGGGTTGTGAGTTATCAACAGTGTCAAGTGGGCAAATGAGTACTAGTGACGATGCACCCAGCAGTATACCCACCTGCTGATCAGCATGATACTCAACACAGCTGCAAGTCTGAGTATGAGCAGTGAGTTGTACTGGGCATGTAGGATGAGCTCCAACAGGTGCCAGTGACACACTGATTGGCAGTGATAACTTGCTGAGGGCTGCTGAGACAGCAAGTAACTTGAAGTGAATATACGCATATCATACACAATGTGTAGACCCACATGTGCGAGGAGCAACTGTGACTCACCAACCCATTCAAACGGAGCCACATGACCGTGCACCACTAGGATGGTGTCTGCTGCTATTCTGCCATTGAGCAGGAACAAAACCAACAGCAGGTTTGCTGCTGCTGCAATGGCAGCNCCTATCCTGATTTGCTTTCCTGTCCTCTTCTGCTTTGATGGCTTCCCTCGGCCCAGCTAGCTGCTGCTTCAGCTCGTCACTGCAGAAGTCGTACATGTCCAGCACCAAGGGAAAGTCAACCTGCAGACACATTGTCTAAAAAAGCTTGCATTACATCTGTAACATGCAACAAGTGGTTGATGTTGTCTGATGTCATGTAGCTGGCAACAAGTGATGCGTCACGGGTTGATGGACCATGTGTACAGGGAACATACTGACTTGTGACGTGGCTGTACTTGCTTGAACAGTCATAAACGACAGCTCTGTCATTCCCAACAAAGAGACATCTGGAATCAGCAGCATTACCTGTGTACGATCTAGTGTANATGCAGAAAGCATCAGGACTAATATTTGCTGTGCCTGACCATTTGTGCTGTTCTACAGTACCTGGGGAGATTGTGTGGGCCGTTGAGCCNAGTATGTCATGTAACAAGCCTGCTGCAACGACCTCTGCAGTGAGACCAAGCTCGGCTAAGATCTTGGCTGTTTCAACACAGTGGGTAAAGACTGGATCGCCGTTGCGCCGCTGCTGACCAGCATGGCCTTTCTTTGCGAAGGCAAAGGCACGCTGGACTGTGATGTCTCTGAACACTTCATACTGATCCTGTAAACATCATTGCTGGTTTGTAAACCTCACAAAGCATGACTTTGGTGAGATTTCGCCCAGAGCTTGTGATTTAGCAAGAGACAATTGCTGCACATGCAAGCTGGATGGAGTCTGGCTGCAGACCAAGTGTGTCACGCGCACAGACACCGACACACAAGTTGCGGCTGACTGACCTGTAAGTCAATCAAATCTGTAGAGGTTTTGAGGACAACTGACACTGCTGATGGCAGCCCATGGCAGGACTCCAGAGATCTCTGCAAACACAAATAGCTTTGAACACGGGCAAGCAAGGCATGCCAATCTAGACAATCAAGCAATGTATCTTGCAAACAACATTGTGTCTGCAATGCAGGTTTGCGTATGACAGGATGTGCATGCAGCGCAGGGCTTGCTCACCTTGACATCAGCGGGAGATAGCGCAAGGGAGTATTCCCTGTTCAACTGCTGACTGAGTAGACTGGTAGACCTGGTCCTGCCAGGAGATTCTAGTGAAGGCGCTGACGCAAGTGCTGCGTCCTGATCTGGCCCCGGACTGGAGCTTGTAGTTGCAAACCCTTCCTGTCTGCTGAATGGGGAGTCAACAGGTCTGGCAGGCAAGCTGCTAGCGGGAGCTGACCGCTGCTCTGGTGTGAACAGCTCGAAAGAGCACCGAGAAGTGCTTTGCGACCGGGTAGGCACGGACCGAGCTTGCGGCNCAATGTAGCTGGAGAGCCCCAAGCAACGTACAAGAAAGCATCGAGTTCAACACTATGGACAAGGGGCAGGCGCTGATACAGGAGCTGCATTGGGAAGTTGAGGCTAAAGTGATGAACATGCTGGCCTTGATCACCTCATGTGAGTGGTCAAATCTGCCTGGAGTATGCCCTGACAGGTCTGCATTGACAGCAAGTAGCCNCATGGCCCCCCAAGCCGGGCGTCCAAGCAAGCTGCATGGCCTGAGCTCAGCGCTGCTGCCACTCTATCCACACTNCAGGGCCAATCCAAGAGTGCAGAATGAGGCCGTCAGGAAAGGGGCTGTGCTGTTGGAGGAGCTCCTGCAGCTTGCCAAAGGCTCCCACACAGTGAACCTGCGAAGCATGGGTGGATTTTCTGCTGTATTGGTACCTTTTTTGTTTCTGTATATCCCAAAAGAAAAGCCAATACTGGCATCACCTTGTAGTCACACATCAGCTGTGATCAAGGGGCACTGTTTTTACGCACTGCATGCTCCTAAGTATGGCACGCTACACCTCATCTGGCCACCAAGGGAGATCAGGTCCCTGTGACCTTTCCCCTGACCCTTGATGGACAAACAAGATAATTTTTTTTCGCAACCAGCTGCTGGCATGTTTTGGTATGGCATGTCTTCTAGAACAGACTGACAAGAGTATAGCAACTGTCTAAACAATTGCTTTGCTAGTGAAATACAAGCACGACACGATATGTCACCAACTGACAACTTGGCATGTGTGAAGCATGTGCAACCACATGTGCAATACTTGTNCAGCTCATAACACTGCATGAGTATCATGAGTATACATCAGTATACATATACCAATTGTTGACCTGGCTGGCATGAATCAGAAGCATGATTGGCAACCTGCTTGATCATAGGCTCATACTTCTTCTTGGACATGCGTGTAAGGTGGCCTGACAGGGAGAAGANAGGCAGGCAAAGTTTGAAGCTGCACAGCATAGGGGTTCTTCTAGCAGCTAACACAATTTTGACGGACGGTACAATGAAGCTGTCAAAAGTCAGCTGCGTCCCTGCTGACCTGTCTGTCCATCAGAGTGGCCTGTACGTTGGCAAAGTCGTAAGGAGTCACAGCAAACTGACTGTGAGGAGCCAAACACTTGCATGCATGACGCAGCCACTACATGAAAGCAGTTTTACAGTGCTGTCTTCTGTGCATCAAGCGACCGAAACATAGAACCATATTATGATGTCTGTCGAACGTGCGTCTGGACACTACTGCACAGCAGTGTTTGATTGACTGTTGGCATCTTACGGCATGCGCTGCCACAAGTATGCTCNGATGCACAACACATGGCATTATTGGCAAACATTTGGAACGAGCCAAGGAAGATCTGGATTTCAAGAGACGCTAGTGCTCAGACCAAGTACAAAGAGAAGCTGCATGAAAAACCACAACACCAGAGAACAACAACTTGCTCACACAGTATGGGTATGATGAAACGCTTCCCCTTAGGTCTGCTGGGGCAATCTATAAATCCAACCTAGAAGCATGTTTGGTATGAGCGAGACAAAAGCAAAAACATCGCTACGCAAGCTTCACACTCACGCCATAACATGCTCACACAACATTATCAGAGCAAAAAGATGCCGTGAAAGACACAGCTCGAACTTTGCTAGACTCAGACCAAGGAATGTAACAACACGCACAGGGCAAGGCTGACAGAGTGGTCTTGCCCACCACGAGAATTGGCTCTGCCAAGGGAAGCTCCAGTCCACCCTGAGCTTCTTGATTTGGAATGCATAACGGCGTCGTGTTTTCTTATTTCCTTTNCTCCGGGTGCTGCTGCGTCTTGATGTGCATCAAGGCATCATCAATCTTTCTTCCAGATCAGTGTGCATGAGCAAGCACGCCAGCAGGCATCAGCATCTGTAAGCCTTAGGATGTAATAGAGGTTGAGTGTTTTCACTTGTACCTTGCCCATGGCTCAAACAGGAGTCAGGTGCCTGTGGTTGATGGCCGCAAATGCATGCATTTGACAAAAGTGCTGCAAGCTTGCAAGACAACATCCGTTGCTTGGCTGACCTGACATATGCACTTTGTGTGAGGGTTCATCAAGCAATAGTTGTGCAATGTCACACCTGCTGTCCAAGCTCATGCAAGCCCTGTCAGTGATGCTGCAGTCACCAAGCTTGAAGGTACNGATGAGTAAAAGCCCTTGGTAAACTTCAGCCCAAAGTAAGTTGCCAAGAAGTGCAGGAATGTGCGGCAGATATGGCGAATTTGCTTTCTCAAGACAGCAAGCAGAGCAATAGCAAAGCAGACTGTGTTGGAGGCTTCACCTGCCNAGCCTTTTCTTAGGTTCTCTGTGATGCTGCATGTTCTTCAGTGCAACGCTTGTGACTTACTGTGGTGTTTGCCTGATTTCTGATGATCCTGAGTGCTGTATTCCCCTCCCTCCCTACTTCACTTGCCTAGATGTCCGTTTATTGCCACTAGGTCATAAGTTTGGGCCTGCTGGGTCACATTTGGAACCTGTATTGCAGTACAGGAATGCTACCCATATATCACTGGTGCCCCGCCCTGTCCTTTGGTGGGCTCAGACACAAATCCAAAACCATTTTACCGTGAGGTTTTGCAGTGCATGTCACAGACCTGCAACTGGTCANACTTTGCATTACTCACAATATAAGCGGCCCCTTGGCCCATTAGCACCTCAGACATTCTTCTTCACATGCCGCTTGCAGCTGGAAAGTACTGACAGAAGCATTTGGCTGTGTGCACAGGGCCAGCAACTTGGCCTATGCTCTTGATGTCACCAGCAAGGTGCTGCCAGCCTTTGAGTCACTGTTTGGCATTCCATTTGCCCTTCCAAAGTTGGACCTCATCGGGATCCCAGACTTTGCTGCCGGGGCTATGGAAAACTGGGGACTGATCACCTACCGAGAAACTGCCCTGCTGGCAGATCCCCAGCATGCCAGCTTGGCAGATTTGAGATCNGCCAAGTATGCAGACACTCTCTGCTCATACACCACGCTCACAATCCAGCGGGTCTGCAGGACTTGGGCACCAGTCTTCAGCATGGCCTCCACCGCAGAGCGGGTCTCTCAGTTCTGGACGCACTGCTGCAGATCCTTTTGCTGTCTTCCCCACTTCAGCCATCCATACTGCTGCAAGCTATCCTGCACGTGGCAGCAGCCTGTCATCTGGCTCCTTGCTGACTGGGAACAGTAGAGGTGGGCTTCACAGTGCCATATCACCTTGTAGATAAATGAGGCAATTGCATTGGCAACTTTTGTATGCATGCATATGTGTGTAGCATGCATTGTGGTGAAGCCTGTTGTGTGCAGTATGCAATGAGGCTGCTGTAACATAACATTATGCTCATATGCTGTGCTGGCTCTCAGAGCTGTGAGAAGTGTGCATGTCACCAATGGACCTTGGCTTCTACTGATGCCTAGTACATGAATACATAGGTTTTCGTATCGAGATGTTTCAACTTCATTGTTTGTTTGATCATGCAGGTCAGTCAACGCAAGCGAGTCAACTCACCGAGCCCTCCTCACCCGGTGATCAGCTGGCAAACGCAATGCACAGTGACAACAGCAGCAACTTCTTTGCAGACCCAAGCTGGCAGGACCCGCAGTTGAGCTATGCTCCGCAATCTGTTGTACCCAAACAGACTGCTTCGGGCCAAATGCAAGGCAATGCCATGAGTATGAGCAATCAGTCAAGGCTCCAGCAGAGTGCCGTCAGTGGCATACAGCCTTTTGGCGTGCATCCAGCTGCAAATGCAGTGGCTGATCCCTTCTCACAGCTGAGCTTATCTCGAAACACACCGAGCACTATGCATCAGCAACCGCATGGTACACAACAAGGGATTGCAAACAGGTCAAACAACTCAAACTCTGCGCTTAATCATGTCGGATTTTTGAACCCTGGTGGCTCAACACAAGGTCATCAGCCCTCTACCTTCTCACTGATTTAACAGAGAAGCACCAGACGTCTTGTGTTCAACATGCTTCACAAGCTTTGCATTGATATGTATATTGCCTATAGCGACACATCACAGGCTGTGCTAGAGTANGAACCTGGTCATGCGCTTTATGGGTTACACATTATTGAACAAAAGTGACACTGGAAGTTGGGACCATACTGTCAAGCATGCAAACGGCTATCAGGTCGGCAGCGTCATCACATTGGCCAAAACCTAATTAATTAAAGTAATTTTCTTCTTCTTCCTCTTCTTCACGACTGGCTGCCTGCAGGCAGCAGATGCTGGCAGCAACAGATCGCATAGGAGCAAACGCAGAGATGCTGGAGGACAGGCCCCGCCTGCTGAGCCTGCTCTGTGTTGNACATTCGTATTTGATGTCTTGGCCAAACTGCACTGTCACTGGCTACTGTCAAGCAGGACACTCAGGAATTTCACTGCTGCTGGTCTGAGGTTGTGCCTGTTGGTGTGCTCCACTATCAGGAGAGTCACCTGGGACCGAACAATGAGTAAAACGTCCCTAATCCACTTCAAGTCAAGTGGAGTGACTTGAAGTGCATGTGTGTAATCGATGTGCATAAAGCTTGTTGTGCAGCTTGCTGCGGCCTGCAGGTAGCCACTCAGAATTCGCAAACATGCCCAATGTGCTATGCATGTTCTGCGTTGAAGCCATGCAGTGCTGCATTGGTTCTCATAGTAGCTATTGCTGCAGGCAAACTCAGTGGACAAGCAGCNACAAAACCAAGGCAGAGTGATCTGAGCATGTGTGCACTAGCAGTACTGTAAGCAACAAGTGTGCATGTGGCAAGAATCAGTCAGTCAGCTCTTGGGCCTGCCTGGCAGTTGATGGGCAATGCCTAGCCTGAACATTCAACATCCTGTGATTGATTTCAGTCCATTCCGAAGTTCGTTTGTGGGCGCTAGAGTCACACACACTGCATCAACATGGCTATAGCTGACATGAGCATGCGGTCAACGCTGCCACTGCCTGCAGCACTGGAGCAGCATGAGTGGAATGTGCTGTTGCCCTGTCTGCATCTTTTGACATTTGTGTAGACAGCAAGCTTTCATGGGGCATTGGACTTGTTGTGGTGTATGCTGTCGTGTTGCTCCGCAGAAGTCTAGCTGGAGAGCACAGACTTGCTCTGCATACATGCTTTACTCAGCAGCATGTGCTTGCATATTGCAACTTGACAGCACTACACCACCCATTGATCTGGAGGCTATAATATGTATCTGCACCAGATACAGCACCCACTTGTCCATTATGACACATGCATGGCTTCAAGTAACCATTTAAGTATGACTGTAACAGCACTGAGGCAGCACGTATGCCATTGCTGGTTTGAGACGCCGGGTGATAACAGAGCTGTTGTCCTGCTGGCACAATTGTAAGCATGTCATCTGATGATCAGTATGGGTGGTTAGTACCTAACAAGTATCAGCAATACCCGACATATTGTGTGTGGTCTTATATGCACAATACCCTTGTGTGCATCTCAGCAGAAGCAACATGTCAGTGTCAAAATTACATCAGGATCAGGCCCACCAGTGAGTGCAACACATTGTGCTGTGTGCNGTGCTGTATTTCACCCATGCCATGCTGTGGTTTGCAATGAAGAATGCTGTGATATGCCACACTATGCTTTGCCGCCCGTGCTATGCTTTGCTGCCCATGCTATGTGCCAGGCTGTTGATCTGCGTGCTGAAATGTGCCGTGCGTAAAGCANTCTTGTGCCATGTGACAGTGGCCTGAACACTTGCTTGCATTTCATGCAGAGGCAGGGGGCATCAATCATCCTGTCAGCCTTGACTGCTGTGTCCAATGTTAAAATACAGTATCAGCCAGTGCCTGACATTTCGAAGTGTGTGCCTTGCTGACATATGTGTTGAACAGGACATACAACACTTAGTGGGCCCGGCTCATTGAACTGCATATGCTGCAAGAGCAGAGCGGTAGGCATACCTGCAGAGCAATTTTGGCAGTCCCAAGCCAGTCTGTCAGCTCAGCAATGCACTGGCTGTAGGCTGCGCTTTCGGTGACTGCAGCAATGTCTTGGGGATTGTCCTTGTGGTCTGCAATCCCCTGAGGGACTGCCAGCAGAGCCCTGGGATGCTGGCGTAGGGTCTGTAGTAGGGTTGCAGCCAGCTCTTCCTTGAATGCTGGGTTCTTAGTGATAGCTGTTGCAACAGGTCCACTGCCTGCAACGCATTCNCCACCCTGTGCATGGGAGGGTGGCAACATATTTGCCTGCGGCTGCATGTTCTGTGCACCTGGGGGTAGCNTTGAAGCTGTGCAGTCACGGCCTTCCTGTATGCGACAGTTTGTGCCTTGCAGCTTACAGTGCCATGGCATGCATAGAAGCATGCACCCTGGGATGCACACCAAACCAGCCAAACAAGTCTACAACACATATCCTGAACACCAACAGAGAGCAACAGTAACACTTGACAAGTGAGGTAGCATGCGCATGCTGACATGCTGATGCGTACTGCAGCAGTGGCAGCAGTCCTGGAGGCACAGCAAGTCAGGGGATGTGGAAGCTATGTGGCTGGTGCATACTTGAGGGCAGCCAGGAAAGCAATGGTCTGTATGGTCTTGCCCAAGCCCNACGTGGTGCGACGCTCAATTGCTCACAGCTTGCCTGCCCTAAGCTAAAACTGTAGCTAATGAGCTGCTTTCAAAACCTGAAGTCGGCAGGATGGTAACTTACTGTCACGTTTAGCGGCNGCAGGTGACCGCAAAAGCAAGCGGGCAAGAAAGGGAAGAGCGCCCATCAGAGTCAGTGCCCTTGAAACCATACGAGACCTGAAGCTGAAGATAGTACAGACTCTCAGCATCCACCCTCAGAACGCAGCACTGCATGTCTTCCAAGCAGGCATCTGGCAGCCTCTTACTGATGATGCTGCATCCCTTGCAGGCAAGTTGCGCCAGCATTGCATACTGATTATATGGGAGATGCATCAGTCATGTCTGGTCCTGTTTTCTTGTGTGTGACCGTATGCAGCAGTGTCTGCGTGACTCATTATGCAGCAATAACATACCTGCTTGGCTTATACTATTGTGCCCAAGCATTGTATGGGTTGTGCAGAAGCTTGTGTTATCAGCAATGCTGCCTGACATTGTCGTAAAACAGTGCCATGCCTTCTGATTTTAGCTTAGCATTTGTCAGCACCAAGCCATCACCACTGTGCTTGTTCCTGAGCCTTGCATGCAAACACAGGTGATGGCCTGGCAGCATGATTTACGAAATGCACTCTCAATGGGTTGTTGGTCTATGCAAAGCTTTGCTCAGCTGAAGGTGCCCACAGACTTGGGCAGAGCGACCTTGCAGCACATGCATATACAAATAGGCCTGNCCATCTTGCCAGATCAGGAGATCATCGTTGTGAACACCCACGAGCATGATGATGAAGATCTTGCAAGCTTTTTTGGAGGCAGTGGTACTAGCAGAGCACCACCAGAGAGCGGCTTCCGCGGCACTGCTCTGTCAGATCATTCAGCAACTTTGCAAGCACAGCTTGCTGCTGGGCTGTAAATCAATGGTTGCGCAGACATCTGTACATTGACTGCGGCTGACTGGCATCTGGTGCGCGCACATCATGGGCATGCTTGCCACCATTTGTAACGGNATGGGTTGTCGTGCTTATCCCGGCCAACCAGAAAGAATGGGCAAAAAACCAAGCCAACTCTTGACTGCGCATTTGCTTACGCCGATAACGCACTCCGGGAAATTCAAAATGCGGACAACACGCAGGCCGTACCGGGTGTGAGCATTCAAGCTGTGTTGCAAGCNGGCCGCTGGGACTGCAAAGTGTTGATACTGCTGTTGGTGTTGTGACTAGCTGCACAGTGTTGACATGGTCCACCTTTATGGCAAGCATACTAGACTGCGCAATTGGAGCAGATCTCGTGTTGAGCAACAGGTGTAGCATTGTCTGCAATTCTGTAGTCCTGTTGAAAAATATTTGATCATGGTCCTTCAACGACACTTTGACTGAAATGCCAGCAAGGCACTGCACTGTTGCGACTAGCAGCTGCACTCACACTCCACCGCTGCAATGCTGTGTTGTCTTGATGTCTGTTGCCTTGATACAGGGGTAGATGTGCGAGCTCAACAGTACAGTCATAAAGCAGGCTTAGTCAGCGTCTGGGAGTGACTCCAGATATGGCTGCTGACATCAAGCTGCTGCGCAAGGCAAGCGTATCTGAATACAGTATAGGGGTGGCCCTTTGTCTGTTTGCCTGCTGAGTCTCTGCAGGAGACCATCTGCCTTCTCCGGTACATACAGGTGTTGCCCGCTGCGTGGCCTGCTGCATGGCTGTTCTACAGCGTAGTAAGCTGTGTTTTTTTTTGCCGGCATCTCAATGTACTCCTGTGTTGTTGCGAAGCTAAACACTGAAGTCACATTCAGCTCGCGACTGCTGCGGTTACTGTGTAGAGACCTTGCAACTTGCAGGCGGTGGCTAACGCAATACGCCCTGCAGGGGCGTCCACATATTTGAAATGCTGACGTAGACCTCACTACGATCAGCTAAGACTCGCCATGAAGTGATTCGACCTCGCGTTCAAGTGTTCGTGAAGTGAAGCCGGGCAATTCGAGCGAATACATGTATTTGTGTGTTGCACTCACTGGCCGCTACAGGCAACTGCCTTCAAGTTCAAATCGATGGCGGTTACCTAATTTGCGAACACTTGGCGCAACACTAAATGGCATTAGCTAGACCCAGGAACATCGCGGGTATACGCAGCAACGATGTGCAGCTAGGTCGACCGTTCAGCGTAGGCTAGATCTCGGCATCTAAGTGCAAAGTGAGCTGCACATAGCTCCTGTAAAAGTCGTCGTCCAGGCGCACGGACTACGGCTGAGCGCNATGTTTTATGACAACAAGATCAAGCGGGTAGCTCTCCTAGTCAGCAAGCTAGACCACTGCTTGTACGACTTGCTCATCCGCCTCAAAGCTGGAGAGCTGAGCTGCCATGTGCCCATCATCATTAGTAACCACCCAGACTTGGCACCTATTGCAGAGCAGTTCGGCATCCCTTTCAGGTATGGTTCAGTGTCACATCATTGGTAGGGTGCTAGATGGTGAATGGGCCGCCAGCGTGCAGTCGTCGGACATCTGACATGACGTTTGTTCACTATCAGCTGCCAACATCTGAAGTGCTGCGTNCAAATGGCACTTTCTTTGAGGCAGTTGGAGGCAACGGGGTGCTGCTGGGTGGTTTGCCAGAAGCACTGCCCTGCACGACAAGCAGACACAATGCAAACTATTGCTAACAGTATTGTCCTGCTTTGTACCCAGAGATAATGGCAAATGCTTGACACAACTGGTGATAACTGTGGTAAGACAATCCTGAATCAAGAACAGCTGAATAGTAGCACATTGCCCCATTTGTTGCAAGAATGGCCTTNTGGCTTGCCTTCCTTGATGTCAAGGTCAATAACATCAAGGTTCGTTACGCGACATGATAAGCAAAACCCTGTCCATGAGCAGCATGCTGTGTTGTGCTGTGCTGTGNAGAGCTTAATGTTGCCATCTTGGAGGCTGCCAAGGATCACCTGTTCATTGCAGTGACTGACTCTAACAACTTGAGGGACACAAACTTGGTGCTTGCATCTTGCCGCTTTGGTAATGAGTATTCACCCATGTTTGATAGAAGGCTGGGATTTTGCCCTGCATCTGGCATCATCAGCAGTCCTCATGGGCACCATCTGTTCTACGTTTGCGACGCATTTGCTGGGGACTCAGGGGCTGCTTTGTTGCTGAAAGATGGCAAATTGGTAGGGCTTCATGTGGACACTGTCAATGCGGTCAGGGAGCGCTTGCAACATATCAAACCAGATTTGGGGGGTAGATTGACTGAACTTGAGCAGTCTTTAGATGCCATTGTTTCAGGAGGATTTGGTCAAGGTCATGTCGCTATTCTTGCCAATGCTTATGGAGCTTGAAACCATGATCATCGTGAATTGTTTTCTTCTTTACAATCACTGTCATACACCGTTATGTGCCCTGGGTGTAGCCCGGGCAGCAGACTGGCAAACGGGGTATGTTACATAGCACCTTGTGTGATGGCATCATGCAGCTGCAGGCAAACACGATCCGTTGATCAGCCCTGGCCTACTTTAATCAATAGCTAGCAAAGCTGTGCCATCTGCAGGTTTGACTCTAGCATATACCGTTCAAAGCGCACCTAACTTTTTATAGTATATACATCTGGATATCTACTCGCCTACTGTGTTCTACCCTACTGGCCACATGCAGCATGAACCCAAAGTTTCTCCAACATTTGTCTACACAGCTGGTTGTTGTAACCACAAATATCACTTAGTCCTCTGCACATGACAGTGCGGCAGTGCGCTGGTTACAGAGGATCTCTGCCATATTCAGATGCCTAATGNAAGTGACCCTCTTGGTGCCCAAGGCTTCCATTGCCTTTCCATGCATGGAGAGACAGCATGACATCCCTACAAAGATGTTTTTGAGCCTTCCAGATCTTCTCACTGTTCTCTCCATGCTTTGCAATTGCTTCACGGAAGTCTTGCAAATCGTCACTGTCTCTGGTGCGGTTATGTGAAGGTCTACGTTGTGAAGTTTGTGCATGATACGCCATCAATAATCCTTTTGGCAGGTGATCACACGCCTTGGTTGCCTTTTGCACCTCAACCGCATCTGAGCTGTATCTAATTGTCGCCATGGCATCTTGATACTTGTCCAGCTCCAGGGCGTGGTATAACGAGACCGGCCGGAATGCAACAGGAAACTTCTCAGCCTGCTGTTTTCCAAAAGGTCTGATGCAAGCACAGTCATTTATGCGTGTGTCATCTTGACCTGCTGTCATATATGGTGACATGTGCGGAGGCATCTTGAGCATCTGATCACTAGACCACTGTTGCATAGTAGCGATCAGAAATTTGTGGAACTCCTCCGAGTATCCGAAGCCGCCATAGGTGTCATTATACAGGACTTCCAGTCTAGGGAGACTTTCAGCTTCTTCGCGCAAACCACGGGAGATGGCTTGCGAGATCTTTTCGGGATGAACATTGTGGCGCAACACGAGGTCCACAGCTTTTGCACTCAGCTCCGCAATTGCGTTGTCGGCTGAACTGGCTTGCATGCTTGAAGCTGAGAAAAGTCGAGAGTGTACACGAGTGCTCAGCCGGGCGAAGCTGAGACCAGCAGGACACATCAATTCATTCGCGATGGTATGCAGAACTTTGGTGCAACTAAGTTGCGCCTGCAGCTGTCTGCTGCTTATGCCGCCAGGCTGGCAGTTGAGTGTTACACCATGTGACCCATGTGTTTGCCAGCTTGTTGTACACCTTTTCATGCGCACAGTCGTCCGAGCACTGCCTTTGAGCAAACGAAGAGCACAAGTCCCTCTCTCTCTCCCTGAGCTTTGTGGCGTGGTGACGGCGATCAGTCTGACAGTTGCAGCCGCGACTTGTTCAAGCAATCGGTTTGTGATTGAGAAACTGTCGCGACGGGCACGTGTCCAGCGTGCTGTCGCTGCTGCTGCAGGTTGTTGCACCTGCGTGCAATCCAGGTCCAAACGCTTTCAGATCACCAAGCTCAGAATTGCTTCCGCTATGCGATGGCAACATGTAGCAGTTTGAGAGACCTGCAGAACATTCTATAGTGGCAATGAGAGTCAAGCTGCTGCAGTCNGGATAGCTGTCCTGCACAACATGTAGAGGATGTCTGCAGCTGGACTGTCACAGCTGCAGAGGTGAGGCGGTTGAAAGAAAAGTCCTACTACTTTTGTTGCATGCCTGTTTGTCTGCGCCACACTGCATCTGCCATCAAGCATGCTGCAGTTGCACTTTNGGCTGGAGCTGATGAGTCATAGGCAGCTCATGCCGAAGCTGCTGCTGGCGGCAGGGCACAAGGGGTGGAGCAGCTTCCAGCGCCTCCTGCTGGCCCTCCTCAGATTCCTGGAGCCCTACCTGCGCAATGCTGAGCTCACTGACGCTGTTCGCCTGCTGTACAAGGTCTGCCCCTCTGCACAAGTCTTCTGTGTCTTTGGGTCCTAGCATATGTTCAGGATGAGTCTGATAGTGTGTGCTGCTTGTCTAACCCAGTGCTAAGCTCACCAAGTTGCTTTCCTGGTCAAGCTGGGCAAGTCTTGTTGTGGGCTTGGTCACACAAGCGTGATTGTATTCTGTGTGGTCAAGCTGATTGCACAACAGCTGTTGTGCACACTGCACAGGAAGCACTGCTGCTTNTTAGTGTCTTATGCCTCTCACACCTAGGGTTTAGGTTTGACCCTAAACCCTAGTGTCTGATGCCTCTCACAGCTAAGTATCTACTTCATCGTTCAGCTTGTGATTGACCATAGACTGGCCAACTGATTTCAAGCATACCAGCAGCTACTGATGGTGTAAGCCATAGCACACCAAGCATCATGCCAAGGCACAGGATTGTGACCAGTCTCCTTCCGGAACAACAAGGATTCCTTAAAGCTGAGCTGCCATGCTGCAGGTTCGCAGTGCAGCAGCAAATGCAGCAGGGCCAGCCCTGGATGCCCTGCAGCCCCAGGGCACTTCTTCAGCAGCAGGGCATGTGGAGCTGGTTGAGCGAAGAGCCTTCCAGATGCTGGGGCATTGCTGTATGCACTTGCCTGCTGTGCTGTCACAGATGCTGTCTTGGGTCTACAGGTGACTGCTGTCTGCTGGCCACCATGAGTATGCTTCAAGTATCAGTTTCCATACTGTCCAGTATGTACATGATCTCTGGCAGCACAACTTGCCAAAGATGCTTGAACTCACGATCAGCTACCCAAGGTTGGATGGAAGGCGTCCACTGCCCAATGTGGCAGTACAGCTATGACTTGAATTTAAATCTTCCCACAGCCAGTATATGACACCAGCACCAATGCATTGATACTGCAGCAACAAGCCCTGCTGCCGCACCAAACATGTGTACATAGTCTGGTATCGATTCTTTACATGGTCTGCATGACCAAGGTGACGTCTCGCTTAGCAGGATGCTTAGCTGTTCAGTACATGCTAAGTGACAAGCGGTGCTCATGCCGATTTGCTGTTGCAGGAGTGACAGAAAACCCCTGCTGCAACAGCCAACTGTGGACAACACAACAAACCCAGCTGCAACTGCAGACACACTTGCCCATCTGAATGTTCCCTCAACAACAGCTCAGACTCCTGATGCTTATTCAGCCCAGTCTGGTCAAGCAGCCAACAGCAACGTCGCTCACCTCAGACTTGAAGCTGAGACAGCACATACTGCTGATGACAGTCANGTACAACCTATGCAGTTTGTGCTGTGCCCAGATCGTGCAGCAGTATTCTTGCTGAGGCGCTGAGGTGTATGGTGATGTTGTGCAGCAATATGCACCCTGTAATGCTGTAACGTCATGCACAACTGTTGTGTCATGCAGCAGTGAAACATCCCAGACTGAAGTGCTGCTGTGCAGCAATATGTGTGAGGCAGCACTACGGTGTCAAGCTGCATGACGTGATCATTTGCAGTCTAGCGCAACGCAATCAAGTGTGTGACTTCTAAATGCTCTTGCTGGTGCAAGGCCAGTGTTATTGCTGTCAAGCCATGGTCACGGCCTGGCTGATGTCTCTCATGTGGATGACTTACAGATGATGAAGACAGTCCCTGTTGCATCATGAACATGCCACAGACCAGCCATCAGTTCAAAAGGCCCAGCAGTGCATATGGTAGCGTGAGTCCAAACAGCATAGCACAGCATGGCATGATATGTNCACCTGGCAGAGTTGAAAGATGCCGTCCCAAAGATGCCTAAGCCATGCAGCCCACATTCTCTGGCTGAGCAACTAATTGTTTTGAACCGGACGTTGCTGAGCACCAAATTCACAGTGACACACTTGGAAGCCACATGAATGCAAGCCTTGCATCCCTCAAAAGCGCCACAAAAAAGTTTGCAGTTGCTTCCACACTAGGTCCACACCAAACTGTAAACTGCACATGCAATTACTCAACGATTTCAGCCATGCCATTCAATTTTCATGGGTCAAATGCAGTGCACAGCTTGCCTTAGCCNTAGACTGCAACCCATGGCGTTCAAGCCCAACTTCTGCTGCATGCAGTGCACTGGTTTGCTTAGTAGTGAGCCAGTTCTTACTGATTGTAAGGACTTCGCATCAATAACGTATGAGCAGTCAACATATGAGCGAAAAGTGTGTGTTTTGTAAAGTGTATCGTATCAACAGTTTGACATGCAGCAGCAAGGCCTGACTCTGAGCGTGCACCCCAGTACCGTACGTCTTGTAAGGAAGGTCGATTTTTATATAAGGNGACTTTGCCAGCATTTTTGCCATACAGGCAAGGCAGACACCAACAGCCAAAGCAGCCTGCAGACGCATTTTCGACGGTATATAGTAACTGCTATAGCTGAAGAGTTTCAGTATTTCGTTGCAGCATACATATGCGGCATACATATGCCGATATCTGCAAAGCAGCTGCAGAGGCCAGACCCCCACGGCGCCTGTGGGTTCACAAGAGCCATCCTACAATTGACACTGTCTCGGCGCTTGTGATCGATCCTGTCAAACGGCTACTGTGTTACCCGACAGACAGTACCCGGTACAGTGTCTTTCAGAAGTCAACCTGCCGGAAACTGCACAGGCTTCTAATTTCGATTGACTCACCTTTTGGCATGCTGAGCCTCGCAAAGCGCAGCAGGCTGTTGCAAGCCTCGTTGTGTGCAGCTTGTAAGCTTGCCTTCCATTGCGCATTGCTGCTCTCTGCTGTCATCGGTGTAGGACACATTCGCACGCTCAGGTCGCACTGCTCACACCAACACACCATCCCGACCAGTGATCACCGGTTACTGCTGCCGCTACTCTCGGCGCCACGAACCCGCAACGCGGCGGAGTCAGACACTGTACAACCTCCCGTGTGCGCCCAAGTTTGAACTGTGAAACACGGTTGTATAGCATGCGGGTGTCGTATTTGGTCAGCTAGAAACCGGGCGTCAAGTCCGCCATGGTGGAGGCCAAAAGGCCTGTTGGCCACGAGGCAGATGCTTACCCCTCAAAGCGCCCAAGTGGCCAGGGCAGCGGAGCACTGGAGGAGGACCTTGACGCTGATATTGATGCTCAGCAAGATCAGCTTGCCGAGGATGATGTCGATGCCATGATGCTCGATGACGATATCGAGCTTCACCTAGGAGAAGCTGGACGAAATTGGACAAGACCTGAGCCTCCACCCTTGGATCCTAAAACAGACAGCTTGAGTAGGTGTTTTGCACTGCACACACCCATGCCTACAGGTCAGATTTGTAGCTGCATGATGCCATGCAGCATTCCAGCAGATGGAGGTTGACTATGTCATTGGACGGCCAAACCGTGATGTACACAAGACTGATTTGACAGAAGTGCCAATCATCAGGATGTATGGTGTGANCTGAGTGTAAGCAGGAGTTGCTCACCTTGATTTCCCGAGCCTCTTGACAGACTGCAAGTGGTGAACAGCAGAGGTGTACAGCGCAGTCACTGCAAGGGTCTGCTGGCAACCTGTACTTTGCTCGCACTTCCTTTCTCAGGGTGCCAGCAAAGACTGCATGTGCACATGCAGAAAGTCAGCATCCAAATGCGGGACATTGACTAGATGAGACATCTATATGAGCGTGTGTCAAATTGGGGCCTGTCCGCTTCATGTACTTACTGCAAGTAAAGCAAGGGCAGCACAGGTAGCAAGCACCAGGTTGACAACATGAGGTCNGTTTGCTTAGTAGTGAGCCAGTTCTTACTGATTGTAAGGACTTCGCATCAATAACGTATGAGCAGTCAACATATGAGCGAAAAGTGTGTGTTTTGTAAAGTGTATCGTATCAACAGTTTGACATGCAGCAGCAAGGCCTGACTCTGAGCGTGCACCCCAGTACCGTACGTCTTGTAAGGAAGGTCGATTTTTATATAAGGTCGNCAAAGCCATATGCCCACAGTGCTGCACGGACAGTGTACCAGCCCATGTCACCCAGGCACCCTAAACCATCCAAACCCTTCTTGACACGAATGTCATTAGCTAAAAAGTCAGCATCACCTGCAATCCCACATGCTGCTGTCAACCAGNCTGACAACTCACTTGACTGCTGATGGGGAGGCAAATGTGATGACTGAGGCCTGACAAGCAGTCTGCAAAATGTCATTGTCCACATTCTTCACAGGCCTAGTGTCATAGGTGTCCAGGCGGATGACCTCAAATCCCCTTTGTACCAGTCCATTCTGTATGCCATGCGAAAGCTTGGAGAAAGCATCAGCATTTTGATGTGACGCATGTGACGGCATATGAGGCAGACCAGCTGCAGAAGACAATGCCTGCTTTTGTGGAGTCAACCAGACACGCAAGATTGAGACCTCGAAGTGCATGCCAGTTGCTGCTGGCATCAGACTTGTACAGGCAAGGGTGCAAGTGCCATGAACAACAGCCAAGCACGCTCTTGTGCTCACATTTGCTGCAGATGTGTCACGTGCTANATTGCAGTGCTTGTCTGAGCATCAAGCTGGGCCTGGGCAGCAGGACTCTGTCACTGCAAATGCTTCAGACCAAGCATAGTATGTTGCGATATGCTGTGGGCAGAGTATGTGCTGTGCAATGAAACAATTTGCACACTTGCATCCATCAAGCTGCAGTGACGGAGTTACTGCACTGACACTGTAGGGGCTCCTTCTGGGGCAGTTTGCGTGCTGGGGTTCAGCCAATGTTCCACAGCTCACATTTGGACACATACGCGGGCACCATCAACAAGGCCCTGGACGACTTCTCAGTCAACCTGGATGCTTTTGCTAAAAGCGGGGAGNATGCACAGCGAGGTGACGAGTCGCTTGCAATGCTGCAGCACTGATGCAACATCCGGCACCAATTCTGGTGATTACTTTGATTTTGTCCATGAAGCCACTCCAGTCACCCTTGCCAAGCAGCCGACCGACAAATGCCTTGGTATCAAAGTTTTCAAACTCGTCCATGTGTTCACCTGTGCAGCACAAACAGGATTCGCAATTGACATTGCACACCAGCAGCTCTACACTAGTGAGAGGTACACTGCTCTTGTTCAAAGAAGTTNCTACCACAGCAACAGGCGATGACAGAGCAGCAACAGCCCCGACACCCGAAGCTGATGCTGTGCTGCCAGCAGACACACATGCGCTGGATGCCAACTTGCCTGATGGAGTGCTAGGCGTTTCACAGCAGCAACGCAAAGGTATGGCTGCAGCTGGTATAGCATCAACGGATCGTCAGGAAGCGGATGTCTTGCATGAGCTGCAGCAGCTGGCAGACCAGGNCGCTGTGTGTAGTGCCACCATGTGAGCTTTGTGAAAAAACTACAGATGCATGTTTTTGGGGCCAGTGCATACTATGCATGCAGAGGATGTATTTAACCTGCAGAAATGTCAACACCAACAGTGAGGGCGCTGTACCTGCTGCACATAGGTCCCAGCAAAGACAGTACAAAACTGGTGAGTATCAGGGTCATATGCTGAGCTGCCTGAGCTGCCAGGCTNTGAAACAACAAATTGAAGTGGAATTGCAGAGTGCACTTAGCAGGAGGGACGCCTCCATCAAGAGCCTCAACAGCAAGGTGGATGTCATTCAGCGGGATCTGATCAACACACAGACACGGTTCAATGAGGAAAAAACCCTTCTGACCAACAGGGAAGCTGAGCTCTTGACAGCAAAAGCAGAGGTGATGCGTGCATACACACACCTGACATGCCAAGTACCAAACAAAACCCTCAGCAACCATGTTACCCGCATATCATGTACAACAAAGGATGTCGCTTGTGCTGTGGCGCATGTGCTATCAACAGAGCTCATGTGGCCATCCTCTGTGCTTTATGTGCTATGCACAAATCCAGTCAAGTGCTGTCATGCTCAAGCTGTAACCTGCTTTGCCAAGTGGAGGCAGTGCACAGACACCAGGAAGTATCACTGAACTGCTGAGCAAGTCTTAACGTTTCTCAACACGTGCGCAGTGAAAGATTGTCATGCAGAGGATTGACATCAGCTTTTCTGCATGGTCCTTGCAGCATCAGCAATGTTTCAGCNACCAATGACATTGTTGACACCTTTCTGCATATCGCTTTGTCCTGCCAATATGATGAGGCCTCTTGTGGCCTCATCCCGTAGGTCCAGGAGGGCAACTTGTGGCAACAGCAGAAGGCATAAGCTGTTTTGATGCCAACTATCCAGTGCTGCCGATGATGGCATTGTCTACTGGGTCTTGTGTATGACTTTCTCATGCTGCTATGCTGAGGAATGTTGCCTCCACTGCAGGTCCAGGAGGGCAACTTGGCAACAGCANTTTTCTGCATTGTGGTAGCAGACGTCTCGGACATATATCCCTGTGCAAGTGGATGCTTAGCTCTTGTGATTTGCTTTCTGCATTGTGGCAGCAGACGCCTCACATGGTAGTGCTGGTTGAATAGCGCTGGACAGGTCCAAGCCTTTAGCATGTGTACACATGAGGCTTGAGCTTAGAATGCATCTTACTCATGAGCACGCTCTTGAACATGCCTGACCAAATGGCATGACTGATGAGCAGTCGTTGTTGACAATGTTATTGACTACGTAGCATACGTTGGTTTTCAACTCTTCTGCGCATGCTGCCTTGCTTGATCACACATCTACTAGTGGATTATTCTCCCCTACTTGCATGTGATCACTTATATTCACACACNTCTCACTTCCCATGAAAACCGCTGCCCAGATGGGCCAGCCCAGGGCGGCAAGCAACATGAGCAGGCCGGCTGGTGACCGGCCTCAGGCTGCCAAGGAGCAGCTTGTGAAGTTGAACAACCCTCCTCAGACCAGTGATGCAGATCTGAAAAGGTAGCGTGATATGCCTGTCAGCATATTGCCTCAGGGTGAATACAAACATGGTTGAACTGATGCCACACATGGTCATTCAAACTTGAGATACCTTGCGAAATGTTGTTCTCAGGCCACGGTTTCCATCCCCTTGCTATGGCATCATTGCATACTGCCAGTNTGGCCACCAGAAGTCTACTGCATCTGGTGCTCGGGCTTTGAACCATGGCCTTGCAGCAAGCCGCAAGTCTCAGGCAGGCAACAAGCTGTCCTCAACCTNTCCTCAAGCTGCACTCGCTTTTGTGCATGCTCCAGTGTTTCCTGCTGCCGCTGTGCTGCAATTGCTGCTGCCTCGGCTTCCTGCCGCTGCTGATCAGTCAATACATCATCTTGTCCTGACACACCTGCAAACCACTCGGTGCTCTGGTCTGACACTCCTTCAACAGCTCTTCTGAATTGAGGATGAGATCTTTTATTATCTGCTTGATGAGGAGCTCTTGAAATTGCATGACCCCTCAACGTTTGAACAGACGAATGTGGTACTTCAGAGCAACATTTCACTAGACATCCTCATCCATGCAGGTCGGCAGACTGATAGATAGATCACCATAAGACTAGTCCTGTTGACGGGCAGTATCGTGGTGCAAGACTACAACTTTGTCACCTACATCCAGCTTACCTGGTTGTTGGTGGCTGAAAGCTGTGGCGGCAGGGATGCCGGAGGAGGTTGGGGACTGTGACTGGAACTGCGTTTTGGTCATATGGGCCTGAGCCTCAGCGCGCTGCTTCTGGTCTTTATCCATTTGCTCCAACTTTTGCTGTGCTTGGAACACCTTCAGCCCCATCNTTGGCCTTCATTGCCAAACTTAGTCATATCGAAGAAGTCGCTCGAGTCGTACTCGTACGCCATGGCCCTGCGCTGATTGCGGTCCCACTCAATGCGTGCGCTGCTTGAATGGCACGAGTAAGTACGGATACATCAGTGCAGCAGCATGGCTACANTGACCTGGACCGCTTGGGCGTGCAAGCTGCCCTGCACCTGCCCACTGCTGACTCTAATGCTGTCAAGAGTGGCAGCATAGACCAGATGCAGACCTTCCACCAGACCTTCCAGGATAACATGCCGGATATGCCTGATGATGTCAAGCAGCGCCTTGCATCTTTGCTGGCTGCTGAGTTCTCAAAGAAGGCATGCGCCCATCATTGCAGCCTCATGATTATGCTGCGGTTGCTGGTCGAGTGATATACACCATTCTTGCCTGTTTTGATATGTGTGACTGATATGTGATGTGATGTGTTTCATACTGGTAAATGCATTGGCCAGCACTGCATGCTTGGCTATGTGCAATCCGCCTGATCCGCCAGTAACATCAGCGATATGACACACTTTATCATGCGCTTACTGTGAGCTTCCTGCCAGTCAGTTGTGATATGCGTGTCTAGTACCTGCTCACAGAGAGGCTTGTCTAACTGCTGCAGGTGTATGTCTCANAGGTCATCAACCACACTGGCCTTGAAAGCTTTCAGTGCATCCAGCACCAAAATTTGGTCTAGTAGGGTTGCAATAGTCCTGCACACATGCCACAGCACCATAGCATCATAGCAAGTCGCTTGTCGCACAGACGCTACAGCTCAGCGACTAGCGATGAGCAGGCATAACAAGTCTTGACTCGAAGCCATACAGGGCAGCTACATACGACTGCCAGGCTCTACAAGACCAAATCCCTTTAGGGTTGGGATGCCATTGGCCTATCTAGGGCTTCTCATAGCCATTGCATACCAGTGACTTTTGTTTTGTCTCAGGCTGTGCAAGACCAAATCTGCTACAGGTGCATTGACTACCTGAGTNGGCATTGTCAGCGTGACAAGCATAGTGTAAAGGCAATCTCAGGACACTCTACAGATTAGAAGCATCAGGGCGCCTCATGGCATCAAGGTAGGACTCTTCAAACAGCGCGTAGGAAGCAGCATTCACAAAAAGCAGAAGCACAGTTGCTGATGTGTTGCAGTGTAGTGCAATGAAGTGCCCCTGTTGCACCATGAACTGGTTACACCATGAAGTGTGAGCCTACCTCCAAGCTGCGTATGCCTGCCTCGCCCAGGTCCCCATTCTCATCAGCCATCCTGTCATCCTCATCTCCCAGCTCATGTCGCTGATCNTGCGACAGCAGGGCATGACCAGAAACTTCGTGAGGAATGGAAGGCAAAGTATTGCCATGTGCCTCAAGCTGCATCACATCTGCAACTGCTGGGCGGCGTGTTGCATGACTGAGCAACGCCACAAGGCACAAGTTGCGTAGCTCTACATCATGCTGCTGGTCCACACTTGCCCTGGCTGTCATGCTTGACATAACCTCATNAGACAAGGTACAGCCACAGGTGCTCAGTAGTGTGACCATAGCAAGCCCAGCATAGCAAGTGTCTGCAACAGACCCTAGATTAACTCCCGTCCCAAGTCGTGTGCATGTTCAGGCCAATCTCAGCCGGATTTGCCCAACGGCTTGCACAAGGATGTCACCCTCAATGGTTTCCCTCAAACAGAGTCTGACCTGGACTCAGATAGCAATGACTACGCTCCAGACCCAACTCAGGAGGCAGCTGAGCAAAATGGCAGCGCTGATGTTGCATTCCCTTACAATAGCCAGCAGCCCTCTGGTGCTCCTCAGCCACTGGAGCCTCAGCTGGTCACGCTGTCCCTCCTGCCACGCAGCCAATGGCAAAGCCTGGTGCACCTCGATGCAATCAAGGTCAGCAACCTTTTTGAGGCTGCATTTGACTGCATGTTTGTATGTACACNTAGCGTATCCATGCTGTTCTCTGTGTTTGGCAAACTGGTGGTGGGCTGCATCATGCTGCCTGATGCTGGGATCTGACTTGATGCTTGGGTTGAACCACCCAGTAGTTGGTCTGCCATGTTGTGAAAGACAAGCTCTGGATGCTGAAGATGGCGTGGGTTGCTCTTTGGTACATGAGCCATCAAGGGTATGTTCTTGACAGGATCAAAGAAGGCTGTGGGAGCAGGCAGAACACTGTTGCTGGAGNTGCTCTCCTGATTTTGCAGGTGCTACTTTATGATGAGCATGACGCCCCTTAGGAGGTGACTGCAGACTGCGACCTCGGAAGGGTCGCACACTGCCGTTTGCTTTGAGAGGACTAGCAACAACACGCTGTGCTCTTGGCAGGTTATTGCGTCTGGCGTCAGGACTCAAGGGTAGCTNCTAGTTGCTATCAGCACTTATGAGCATGTCTGACAATGCTGCTAGTGTCCAGCCACAGGCCAAAAAACACAGTACCCTCTCAAAGACTTTGATCACTTCCACTGGCAGGCCGCATCATTGTGCAGTTGCCATGGGATGCATGTCACCCTCGATGTTGGAGAACATGGTCTCCAAGATATACCTACGCAGCACCACATCAGGGGTCTGTGCCTGTTGCAGCGAGCCTAAGCCTGCTGCACCATGTCTGGTACATCTGCTATCAGGGTTTAGGGTTCAATGCAGCGTGTCCATATGCGTGAATGTATGAACATCTGCAGCAATGGTACGACATGTCCAGTCAGGCTGTGCTGGTGTCCACCACAAGTGTGGGTCATTGACACATGCGTGCATTCATGCGCACATGCATACAATGGTGCTGTGAGCACCCATTACTATGCAGCCGTTGCTGCTTATGCTGTGCACTGTGGAAACACTTTTGAGCTTACAGTAGCAGCAACCCACCAAAGGAGGTGAGCTCTGAGTCTCATGCCCTTCATTTTGGACGTGAACTGATCACATACTGCCTGCAAATGCTTCCTTTGCTGGCTATCTAGCTGTTGTGCTGTGAGGATGCGCAGCACCGACACATGTATAATCTGAGTTTGCTTAGTGGGTGCGCCTGGGAAAGCAGCTTTGAGCCTTTCTCGTAGCTGTGACAAGTGCCCATTTATGTCCACACAGCACACCAGCAGCGTGCCACTATCCGCTAGCAGGACTTTGTATACCTGCAACAATCACAACAGCGTGTTACAGCCAGAAATACAGATTAGCATGACGGGCACTGCTAGTACTGCAATGGTCTGTGATGCCAAGGAGTGTTCTTGCCCTCTGTCAACAGAGCAAGCAGGAGCCTGTTGACTATGCAGTCACACAGCACCCAGGTAGACGCCCTTGAGATGCTCAGTATTGCAATGTCCGCTAATTCAACCCAATCATGCACCCACTCATCAACTGTTGCTGCTTTCACCTACAGACACTTGTCAGAACCTGTTTGATGGAGCACCACAAACTAGCAACATCCGGGTTACCATATCTGCCATCTTGGCAGCACAGCTGACGTGACNTGCCAGTTGGAGATAGCTGGATGACTGCAGTTGCTCTGCATCAAGGTCTGGGGTGGTCGCATGAGCAGGTGCCTGTGATGCTGTTGCTTGCACGCTGACTAGGCTTCCTGATGGACCCTCAGAGGTTGCAGCATCATGCATCCCGAGCCTCATCAGCGTGCTTGCTCAGCTGTGCTTCAACCTTTCCTGTTGCACCCCTGAGCTGAGTGTTTTAGACATCTGTGCATCACACAGCTTTTGTGTTTGCCTCTTGCATGACTCCACGGCTGCCTATGATGACACTCCAGTGACCGGATTCAGCTGTGTGTAGTCCCTGCCTACACCTGCATACATTACAATGCTATGTTGCTGTGCTGTCATGATACAACACATCTGCAGGCAAGTGTCAGGACTGCAGCCAAGGACATTGGCATTCGCGCCATCAAGCAGGCAGCTGCGAGTGAGTCGAGAGAATCTGCACTCATGCAGCAACGCAAGAGCTTCAGGCAGCCCCTTGCAAGCCGGGAGGACATCCGCTCTGCTGCTGTTGCTGTAGCAAACGGCTGGGCCCTGCCTCCTGTCACAGGTCAATGCCAAGTCATTTGCCATTCATTTGACGGCTGGTTTCAAAATTTGACCCACTGAATGTACTCATTGGCAGGCTAATACCAGTGCTTGACATTGTATGTGGACATGTCATGAAGCATGTCACAGTTCAATGGATGAACCATTATGCTACAGTGTGTGGTGTTACAGGAGCAGCAAAGCCGGCAAAACCAGAACACAAGAAGCAGCATGGCAGTAAGGGACAGCCTGTAGTGCCTGTCAAAGCTGCAATGCCAAGTGAGGAGGAAGAGGTGCTGAAGGGTGTAGACATGACTGTCCTTCACAGGCAAGCCTGCACTCCTGCTAAGTCACTGATCAGACCTGTTGCACATAGTGCATATCAGACCATGTTGATGAGCAATTGCAAAGCACTGCCAGCTGAAGACAGATGCAACACTCAATTGGTGTTCATCTTGGTGCCTTTTGTTCAACACAAATTTGGGAGTCTCATTACGCTATGCTGGCTGCACAAGCTACTTGACACAAATGCTGCATGTAGTGGCAGGGCTTCATTTGTCAGTCAGCTTAGGTGCGAAGCCTTTCATTGAGCAAGCCTGTGCTATATGAGAAAACGCAAAGTCTGCCAGGGCAACTCAAGTCTCTTACACATCCTCCTGGCACCCTGTTTGTAAAACCTGGTCTGGATTGGATGTACATCATGACACCTGATGCAGTAGCCATGTCAGGGTGTTTCCCTTGGTTTCACCAGCTGTATGAAGAATTTGTGCATGTGACTTTTGCGCTTTTTACTGCAGGTGCATTCAGCTGCACAGAGGGATGGAGCAGGTGCATAAGGTCAGGACATACTTGCAGGACAACCGGCGNTGTCTCATTGCATAAGGTCTCAAATGCAGCAAACAGCCAATTTGTCCAACATGCACATTACACCATCAATACAGATCGTGATAGAGCTCAATACCAGTCACTCAACAACTGTCTGTTTTGAATAATTGAAAGTTGTGACATGGGTGAGACAATATACAATGATAGCAAATGTGAGAAGACGACAAGGCATCAGACATGGCTTGTCTCCTGCATGCAATTTGCTTTGCATCACAGACAGATGAAGACGCACAGCAGAGCCAAGTCATGCTGCAGCCCGCAGACTGGCGAGAACATGAGAGAACAGGTTGCACCGCTTGATGATCTTGAACAGGTTATTTTGCTGCACATGCTGCTGCAACAGATCTGCCAGGGCATCAACCCCAACTCTGCCCTGCTGTTGCTCTCCAGCTTGTTGGAAGAGCCCTTCCACTTGTGCGTCAGTTAGCTCCCCTCCAAAAGCCTGCGCAGTCGCTGTCCAGTCCAGCGCAACAACAGCAACAGCCAGTCTTGCNGCTTTCGTTGGGGACCTACAAGGTACTGCTGTCTCCTAAGTGTTCAAGTTCAATGGCTTGAGCATTGTAGCTGACAAGCGCTGCTGCCGTTGCAGAGCCTTCTTCTCAGGTTAGCCCAGATAAAGTCCTCGGTCGTCAAAGACCAAGGCCTCACAGGCTTTGGACGGCACGCTACGTCAAGCTTCTTGTGGTCGGCGACTCTGGCCTGGTACACCCTTGCTGAATGAGCTTCAGTTTGTTCCTCCCCGAGCACCATACTCGCAAAAGATGGTCTCTCAGGCATCTGAAGCTTTTGCTTGTGGGCAGCTCAGGCCTGGTACACCTCCTGCACAGTGTGTATACTGCTGACTGACAAATGCATCCAGATCAGTCCAACATCCTGTGACCTTATCCGCACCTGGGTCATGTCAAGTCTGCAGAAATTCAGTCTTGCCTAGGCACAAGTCTTGACTTGTATGCATGTGCTGCAGGGCAAAACAACCTTGTGCCAGTGCCTTCTTTCAGTGCCAGGGTCGGATTTGAAGCTGCATGATGGCTCAGCAACCAGCCATCAGCAGTTCCTTGATGACCCTGACAGCTTATGCTCTACCGTGTCATGGGAAGATGCGTCAGACAAGGTCAAATGGATATACAAGGTGCAAGACACTCCAGGTGCAGCAAGTCACTCATTGTTAGTCTCATCTGCCACTCAGCACTGTCACAACGCACTTCTCAGCGTCTGGCATGTAAGCCAGCACACATCCCATTAGCAGGCCATTCACTGGTGAAGGGTGGCTTGCAGATTCACTTTAGTGACACCTTGTGGTCATGTGCCTCCTTGTTGGACCCGTTGACAGCCTGGCAAATCAAGCTAGACCTTCGATGCACACTAGTGCCACTGACATTACTTGATCATATCCCCTGTCTTTCTGATGTTGGCAATGCCAACAATACGGAATTCTTCTGCTGTGCCACTCACACTGAAACAGCACAGTCCATGTTACAGACAGACTGCTGCAACAGTAACAACAGTGCTAGATCGCATGAACAGGCATCTCAAATGCCAGCAGGACCGTTGATATAGCGTGATCATTCAGCCTGATGCATAATCTATGTTGACCTAACATGAGCTAACATGCAAGTCTTACAGGGCTCAAACCCATCTCATTACTTGTGTGATGTCCAGATCAGTCAGTCACACTTTAATTTTGCCACCCAATCTGCCTGGCCAGCTTGTGTCAAGAGCTTCTGCAAAACAACGGTTGCCTCATAGCAGCCTGTCTGCTGTCTGCTGTGCGCATTTTAAATGCCCCAGTGGCCTTTCAACATTCACACAGTACAGCAAAGACAGGATACATAGTCAGCACATCAGCAGACTCTGACAGCAGACTGCATGTGTGCACCGACTGAAGACCAGGAGCTGCTCAGAGCCATTTGCAAGCCAAACATGTATCTGCAAACCAAGCTGTATGCATTTNACTGCGCGGTGGCAATAGAAGCCTTCACCATCGGCTGCGGTCACCTTGACGTCGCTGAATTGTGGTTTATTGAACAAAGAACCGATACGGGCTAGGTGAGCGCTTTGGTCTTCAGCCAGGTCCTTATGCAAGACCTGCATGAACGAAATAGCTCGGCAATTGCGGTACTGTGCCATGCAATTGCTACTGATCTTCTCAAACGACGCCGCAGCTACCGGGACTGTCTCAAGTGCTCACCATGGTTTCCGGCTGTGGGATGCGGGGAAGTGATCTCCGCCAACTCAGCGGAGACGGGGTCAGGCCAAACGTGGTAGGGATTTCCAGTAGTGTCTCACAAGTCTCACGGTTGCTATCCCAGTCGTGCCGTGTTGAGCAGAAGGAGAGGCATTTTGCGCGCTCGGCTCGTGATTAGCAAAAAGAAACGCTCGTTCACGTTGCAAGCGATACGAGTTCATTCAGGCCAGCGCTTGCAATTCACAATCTACACACGGTCCAATTGTCTCAGAAACGCACTATGCCGCAGGTCCGTCTGGCAGCAGCACTGTGACAGAGCAGCGCTCCAACCATACCATGCTTATGCTCGGTCAAGGGCGTTGCATGCCGTATACGTTCTCCGGGTGCAAAAGTCAGACATCAAGCTTTACGTACCACGCATCGGTGTCGTCAAGCTGCTTTCAATGCCGTCAAGTCAAATACCAAGGAGCAGCATGCCGCACACCCTATCGCTCAGTCCACTCGCAAGCGCAAGTACAACAAGCAACCTCGCAAAGGGCAAGGAAACAGGTTAAGGTATTTCCAGCAGAAGAAGCCACTCCAGAAAGCTTTGCACCCTTCGGGCAAGTATGTGTGCTCAACACGTCGATCAGACATGGCTTCATTGGGATGCACTCTTGACATTCTGCCAGACGCTGTTACAGCTATTGTGCGCAACCCCCGATGGCAAGGTCTTTGGTGANCTCTGGCACCGCAAACAACACAAGCAGCTGTAATGCTTAGAGGAGATGTATGAGCAGTTCAGTCCAGTGTCACCATGACAAACTTCGCGTGAAGGTACAACTGAGTGGATGAAGTCATTCACTCGCCTGCTTCTAGTTGAGAGCGACTGCTGACATCATCTGAGCTTGCTGNGCTGAGTTACAATGCTACACTTGGTAGATTACATAGTACAGCTACACCATTTTGCTGTTATGGCTTCGTGCTTGCTTTGAGCTCTGCATACAATGTGATGACAAGCAACCTACAGTGCTCACACAAAGGTGAATAAGTGGTCATTTTATGACATACTGTGGTCACTGCTCTGCTTGTCTGNGTATCATGGCTGCTCCACAGCAGTGCTCCCTGTCTGCCTACCTGCCTGAGCTCATTCTCCTGCTGCTCTGCACCTTCTGCCATCAACAAATCAAGACGTGCTTACAGGCCTTTGTGGACTCTACGCCCCAGCAGCTGCAGAGAGTTGTCAGCACCAACATGACAGGCACCCTGCTGTGCACCCGAGCAGCCATGCAAGTCATGCAGAAGCAAGCCGGTGGAGGCCACATCTTCAACATGGATGGTGCTGGCGCAGATGGCATGCCCACCCCTCAGTATGCTGCNATGATGGAAGAACTGAGACTGCGTGGTCATTGGTGGCCTCGGTCAGGCATCAACAGCTATTGTGTGAGCTTTGCACAGGCTGCTATAGAGTCACCTCCCTTTCAGTTTGCCAGCGGTTGCATGATGCGCAGTCAGACTGTGTTAACTAACTCTCAGCAGCTCAGCTGTGCAAGCCACGATGCAGTGCATACAGCTGAGTATCACAAACAGCTAAGCCCACCGTATCTAACATGTGTCAACAGTCGATCTGTGTTGAGGCAATACTGCACAGCCAGCTCAGATGCAGCACATACACACATAACTGATTGCAGAACACTCAGTGGACTGACAGCAGTGCCTACATTTGACAGAAATACGAGTTTCTGTGGATTTGCAGAAGCCTGTGGCATCAGTGACGTTCCTCTGTGCGTGCCTTATATAGTCGAACCAGCACCGCTGCTATTTGAGCAGGGGAAATGCAATCACTTCACGTATACTGGCCTTGTCTGTCAGCAGCATTACCAGTCTATCAAGTCCCATCCCCATACCACCCGTTGGTGGCATGCCGTACTCTAGAGCTGTAAGGAAATCTTCATCGACGCCTACCTGCATTGTCAGAACCACAGCAGTTTCAAATCTGTCTTCTGTCAACATTTGCCTGTGCCTAGTAGGCATACCAACAATGTTCACTGAACTCGTGATGCACATGCATAACACAAAATTCAATCTCCAAGATCGCAAGAGCATCAAATTTGCTTGACATCTGGTCATCTGTCATGCATGACCATTGTACCTCTTGATTGGCATTTGCTGCTTGCAGTGATATACTGCCATCTGTTGGGTCCTGCTCTTGATTAGNTGCACATGACAGAGTCTCCAGCCATGCCTGCTGCCAATCCTAGGAGGAACAACTGGAATCTGCTGTACTGTTGAAGGCGTTGACAGCGGCAGAGCTGTCAGCATATAGTCAACCCTAGTCTGAGTTGACGGAGTCAGTATATGACAACACTGTGAAGTCGCACCTGCTGCCAATCCCGCTGGCCTCCGGCCCTGTGGGATTCATCCACATCTTTCTGGTCCATGCGAAAGTGTGTGAGGCGGGAGGAGGCGCCGAAGAAGGCCAGCAGGGTGATGCCAACCCGCCAGCTGCTCCCAATGGTGCAGGCGCCCATGACTGCAGCCGTCACTGCTCCTGCAAGTCATCAGTCTCAGCATACAGTCAAGCCTGGTGCTGGCCATGCATGAACCGGGTGTAGTCATGCAATTTTTGTGCACAGCCTGATGCGGCTGCATAAGATTTGTGACTGTGACTGCCTGGAGGCCAGCAAGGCTCTGGAAGACCTTTGCCAACTTGTGCATGATGCCAAGCTGACCTCCGTGCTGTGAGATGTGCGCTGCATGATGTGTGAGGTGTGATAGTTAATGTATCGTGATTGATATGAGACATGTGTTGAGCTGGTGAAGGCATCTTCAGCTGTAGTCCTTGCNATTTGATTGGAAGCAAACTCTTCAATCATTGAAGCCAACGCATGCAGTTGCGAGAAGCTATGGTTGACCTTTCTCAATGTCCTTCAAGGCCTTGAGTGCCCTTTCCAGCTGCTGTGGCAGATCTGCTGGCATGCGTGGAATCGCAGCAAAGTTATTGCTGTCTTCACAGTAGCACCACCATGTACCATGCACTTCCACAAGCAGAGGGCTTGTTGCACCACCTTCCTGTCAGACGATTGACCGCAATGTGACGAGCAACTTCATGACAAGTCACTCAAGCATATCCACTCCTTCCATGATGTGTGTACAAAGTGGTGTAATAAGTGCAGTTTTGCAGTGTTGTGCAGCCGTACATGCTCAGCGCCATCTCGCCCACCCTTGTACGTGCGCAGCAGCATCTCCTTGCCATTGCTGAGCTGAAGTGACAAGCAGACCTTGTGAAGTGTGTANAGACAGGGGGTGTCCAGAATCTAGATATTGCTGTATTGTCAGTTCAGGCGACTTGCACACACCTGCCAGAGATGACTGAGAAGCACTCCTGCTGGTGACAGTGGGTGTGCAGGGGCGGGGAACCACTCTTGCCGTCATAGAAACCTGACAGGACACAGATTAGGTCATGCAAGTGCCTGGCTGCACTCCCTCGGTGTAGGCTGTGAGGGACAATCATGTTAGGTTTAGCTATACTAACCTGGTATACCAGATCGGATCAATTCGCGTACAATCAGCCGTTCTCCACCATTGACCTCACCTGTCTCGACGACCGTATACCTGCACAGCACTACGGACAGTCGTGTCTTCAATACTTGTCTCAAGTGCTTCACGCACGGCCGTGTGATGCTTGTACCTGGACCTGTTGCCTGCCTTCGAGTTTTCGAACACTGTGCTGCTTGCTAAGTTGCTTCTGGTGCTGGGTCCCCGGGTTGACAGACCAAATACAGCTGCAGTGNCCACTGCCTTGCTTGGATTAGCCTGCTTGTGCCTGAGGACAGCAATCTACACTTTCAGCTTGTCTTCATGGCTTGTCAGCTACAGCTTCAGCCTCAGCTCATTAAACTTAGCTCATCAAACTTGTACACATGGAATACTTCGCTGGCAATGCACTGCATCATGACACANGTCAGCTCTGCCTGTAGGTCTATTCTGTGCTGCTGTTCCTGCGATCACACAGTGAGCTGATCGAAGACTGATCAGACTTTGTTGATGGTTGTCAGAGACCTTATCTGGCAATCAAGTGATTGCGTGTCACCTGTGCAAAGAGGTGATTGATATTTTCCAGGCTTTCTTGCAGCTCGTCAACCTGCTGGCTGAGCTGTGCAACCTTGTTCTGCGCTGTGTGTACATACTCTGTTGTACTCTGCNGGCAAAGCTGGTCGGCCAGAGAGGCGTGTGAAGATGACCAGACTCAGAGCTCGTGTTGCTGAGCGCCTCAAGGGTGCCCAGAACACATATGCCATGCTGACCACCTTCAATGAGATTGACATGACCAACATAATGCAACTCAGAAAAGACTTCAAGGTGGGTCAACTTCTCTTGCTTGGTGCATCACATCAATGCAGGGGCACACACACAGCTNCTTTACTACCTCCACGCCAGACCTGAGCAGGCCTCTTCTTGTGTCAATGTCTGGAAGGTGACTGATGTGCGCACCCTGCTGGCCTTGTTGGCTGACTTTGCCCTACCTCCCTTGGGTGTTATTGACATCACACACATGTGAGAGCCTCGCAGCTTGTGCCACTGAACATCAGAAGACGAGGATCCTGCCTTTGCAGGAGGCGCATTGGCAGATGGCTGACGGATGTCACCCCTCTTCTTCCTCTGCTGAGCTCCCAGAAGTGCCATTTTCACCTGCAGACAGCCCCCTGGGCCCTGACATGGACCCCCTCCCTTACTCTACGCTTCACCAATCATACCTCCATGACTGATCCTGCAGCTTCTGCCAGGCTTCCAAGGCAGAACAGCAGAGATGTGACCCATGAAAGCAAAGAGCAACAGCTGCAGAGACAGCCTGACCAGGTAAGGAGGTGAAAACGAGGGGCTCTTGCCTGGCCAAGTGGGCACAGCATTTGCATCATGCTGCAGGTTGTCCTTGTCATGCCATTCATTGCTGAAGTTCTGTGCTGGGCTGCTGTAGATTTGAGCAGCCAGGGCATTTGGCTACAGAGACACTCGAAACAGCTGCCAAGGCTACAACAGCAGCAGTCTGAATATAAGTCGGCATCTGTGTTCGAGTCAGAGTCTAAACTGAGTCCTGAGTCTGTTTCTATTGAGTCTGAGCCTTTGTGTGCAGCTCCAGATACCTAATGCCTTTACCAGCAGTCAAGGTAGCAGACTGATTCCGGCCAGCATCCTTGCCCTGTATGATGGCGGGCCCTTTGATGCAGACTACAATCGGCAGTACACACCAATCAAGTTTGAGGTTCCTCGTCACACAGAGAAGGTGCTGCTTGAAGCTGTGATTACAGGTATGCTGCATGCTCTGTGATCTGTNACTTTGTCTGTGTGTCTGCATCATATGGAGGGCACATACACGCACACGACCACTAATTGTGGTGGAGTTCGATGGCAGGTCGACAGTATGTACCCCTGCAGACACAGTCATTGCATTGTGGGTGGCATGTTTGTGACCACGCAACCATGTTGAATGTGCTGCTACTGGCTTGAATCAAGCCATGTGTGCTTTGCATGCTGTGACCTCTGCTGGGCCAGCAGGCTCGTGATCAGTCACACCTGCAGAGCCTTGAGCAGAGGTGACAACAGCTTTGAGCTTGTCGAATGCAGCTGGCTTATCTGATGGCTTTGGCACAATGCTTGGACAAGGGGTTGGACTATAGCCGGGTGATATGTCTGACACCTGTACAAGCTGCTTTGGGTTTTGCTTGTTGCCCTGAGCAGGGTTGGCAGGCTCGCCTCTGGAAGNAGCGAGAGCTGTGATCTGCCCTTGTCACAGCTGTTTGACCTGCAAGAAGCTGCTCAGAGGACACCTCCAATCACTCACCAAGCACTTGATGAAGTTGCTAAAGGCGACACTGGCAACACGTCCTGCACCAAAGGACTGCTATGGCTTCAGCGGTAAGTCTATGCACCTGCCTCTGAACATACACAACTATTTTGCATATGTTAAAATTTGGCTTCACGGGGGCTCTGCAGAAGCATGTGATTGCTGTGTACATTGCCAAACGCTCACATGCCTAGCATGAAATGCGCTTTCTTTTTCTGGCTGCAAACTTATCTCACGCTGTACCAGGGCAATGAACTTTGTTATTCGTCTTTTACGACGTCTGCATGATGACAGAAGTGTCAGCTTGGCAACAGCTGCCAGTGAAGTGNCCTGCATCTCCTCCTGCTAGTATACAGCTTGCCAGGAGGGATCTTCTGTACTCAGAAGCACACATCACCCCTGTCTTTGGCTGAATTGAGCAGCACAGTGTGGCTCACAATTGCCATAATTGGGGTGACTGACCCGACATGCTTGTGCTGCAGAGGGTGTGTCACATGCCTCAAGCTGTCGCCCAACTTGCGCAAAGTCAGTAAAGCGGTGGATGACAAGCAGACAGTAGAGCAATTANAGTGTGACAGCAAGGCATGTGTGCCTCAGCAATGTTGCATGTCGGTTCTTCCAGTTTAGGGTGCAAATTTGCAGGCTTGAGCTTTGCATGACACTATGTTATCATAAGTCAGAAAACAAGCAGCAATCATCGCTCTGTGCGCATGAGCCAGGTTTGCAACAAATGACTTGCCTAAATATTTTGGCCTCCCAGTTGAAAGCACCGCCTGACANAGCCTCCTTCTCCTGGGCCTGGCTCCTGGACGAGCGCCCTGAGGAGAGGGCTCGAGGCGTGACTGTAGATGTAGCCAGCACCCGCTTCCAGACCAGCCAGCGCAATGTCACTCTGCTAGACGCTCCTGGGCACCGGGATTTTGTGCCCAATATGATTGCTGGCGCTGCTCAGGCTGATGCTGCCCTGCTGCTGGTTGACGGCTCACCAGGTTGGCTGCTGATGCTGCTAATCTGGGGGTGCAGGTCTGCAACAGTGCTGAGAATGCGTGGACATGATCTAGCTGCCATGTCCTACACCTGGATGCTGTTGCTCATGAACATGTCATATATCAGTCTGTGCATGCAACAAGCTGAGGCATATTCTTAGGCATGGCTGTAGTTTGCTATCATGCTTGTTTGCAGTCCCGTTCCGGGAATGCTGGCCAGTAAACTATTCTGAGCGTTGCACATACTTATGTTACATGCTGTAGGTGGCTTTNACATACATGTAACAGAGTCTCTCTTGTTGCTATGGCACATCCTGACAACAGCTGCCAGTCGGTGCTGACTGGCCATAGGGACTGCAACTGGCAGAACATGTTACCAATCAATGACTGGTGTGCGGCTTCTGAATCTGCTTGACACGCGCACAGACGCAGATANATGGAGGCAGCTCGAGACATGGTCATACTGCTGGTGGTGCCTTCATTGTGTTTGTGAACAGCATAGCAAGTGAATAGTACCTGATCGGACTGTGGCATCAAACCAGGACTGTGTTGCCTCTGCCCAGTATTCATCAGCATTTGCCATCATGTATATATGACTCTGATATAGCCCAGCAGCTTTAGCCTCATTGTATGCAGCCTCAACGCTCTGTCGCTGTTGGTGGTCCATCCCAATGCACATGATGCTGTGTGAGAACTCATGAATGAGGATGTTCTCCTGCCAGTAATGCCTGTCGTCTTCCATCAGCACATTCTCCTCTCCTGCAGTCGGTGCAGCAGCAGTGCTGTATAAGCACTTGTGCTTGACAGCTGCAACATTGCAAGGCAACCACTGTCAAGCGTAAGCCCGTGTTGCAGTGCAAGCAACACGGAGCAGTTGGCGGTTGTGGCAGGGTGCCATCAAGGCGTGCGCANAGGCAGCACATAGCAGACATCACCCAAGTAGTGCAGCAGCAGAATACCAGAGCAGCACATCGGCTCCCTGTCTGGGTTACTGGACACTCCCTGGGGGGCGGCTATGCAAACTGTATGATGCTGCATCTCCTCGCCAACAAGCAGACAAAGGATCTGTTCTCTGCTGGTATGTGTGCATACTCTGAGTACATAACTCGCTGTCTTGTGCTGACATGTCATCCCACTCTGTGTGCATGAGTCGCTGCCCTGGGTTTCTACACAATGCATCATCGGTGTTTACAGCATACATGCATGTGCTTGCTGTCAACCAATGATGATCCACAAGCTGTGCCATGTAAGTGCAGTGGCAACCAGCATGCGATTGTGTAGGATGCCACAGGTCTTGCTCGTGTTTCCCTACCACTTAGCCTGCTGCCGGCGCCTGCAAGTGCAGCGTTGAGCGCATTTCGGCACAGCTGTGTCTAGACGCATTAGCAATCAGAGGGCAAGCAGCAGCTGTCATGTCTGTGGTTATTCTCCCCAGCCTGAGACATGTCTCACAAGTGTGCAGGGGGTGGGTCGATCACCTTTGGAGCCCCAATGGTGCTGTACAGTAAGAACCCAGCACAAATGTACAAGCAGCTACAGGACCTTCAAAAAGCTGCACAAGGCAGGAGGCGCACACGGCATTTGCAATGCCACAACTACGTGAACAATGCAGATGCAGTCCCCAGATCCCTGGGCAGCAGCCTAGATGCTCTCCACCAGGCTGTAGAAAGCTACATGCCCGTCATGGGAGTGAGTCTTTCTGCACTGACACTCCTGGACCATCACTCGCATCTCAAACTGCGGCCCTTACCAAATCAGATCTACATCTCACGACTTATCCATGTCATGATTGGCCTCATGCTTGGTCACACCTTGTCAGCACTGTCCTGCCATACAAAGTTTGCTATGCATTGCATCTGTATTAGCCATATGCTGCAGGCTTGCAGGTGTTGTGCCCTGCAACAACTTGCTTGCTTGTCTGACATGAAACTCGCTGTATCTGAAGTAAAGGTGTGCAGCAATTCCATGTACCTGAGCAGCTGAAGCATCCTGCAGGCAGTCAGAGAGCATTCTCAGTGCTACCTGCCGTTTGGGCTGTATCACTTCATCCATGGCTCTTCCGTCAGGTCACTGAAGCAGCAGAGTCCTGGTTCACCCAGCAATGCAGCCACCAGTCATGCAGAGTATGCAAAGCAAGTCCAGCAGCATATTCATGCTAAGCACCTGCCCAAGATTGCTTGGTTGACAAGCGGAAAAGCAGGTGGACTCAGTGATCATCGAGCTACAGCTTACCTGCAAAGAATCAGAACCCACATGGACCACATTGCTCTAGACCATCCTCACAATCGTGTGCAACAAACAGTACAAAGCGAGAGCTNGCTGTCAGGCATGACAATGTACACATCACAACTTTGGGCACGGTGATCATGTTTCATGACTGTGCGTGAATCTAGCAGCAGTGTATACGTGCCCCACACCAAAACTCTGGGCACAGTGATCATGTGGCATGACTGTGGTCGAATCTAGCAGCAATGTAAACTTGCCCCACAGGGTTTGAGGGTGGAGGATTTTGGTGGAGCCCCCGCTAGCACATGCTGAGTCAGGGGCATGCATGCAGCTGTGCAAAAACTGGCTCCCGTAGGAGACACATTTGCACACATGGGTCTGCATTTGCAAGACACACTGCATCATATGTTGTCTTGTGAAATGCTGTGCGCAGAATTGATTGATTGATTGACTGATTGATTNGCGTCTGGATCAGCTGAAGAAAGAAAAGCAAGTGCTGGCAAATGAGGTGCAGTCTTAGCTTACATGCACACTGATCATAGAATCCCCTGGCAGTCTCCAATATGTGAGCAGAACTGTCACACTGCCAATCAAAGCAGTCAGGCAGCTTGACCGAGTTCTATAGTCCCATTATGTGCAGTGCCAGCACACCATAGATGTATTGCGCATTCATGGTTGATTTACAACATTGCATTATTGGCACGTCATGTTCACCCATGCCCGACTCGTCTTGCAGGTAGAACAAGAGGAGGAGTACCTCGTGAACAACCTGCAAAGACGACTGGCCAAGGTCAGTCTGCTTTCGGTTACCCAAACGCACTATCTCATACAGTTGGGACAGGCACTGCGTGACGGAACCTGGTTTGATATACCGTTCAAACAATACCTGAGCAGCTGCTGTGGAACAGGTTGANTCACCTTGCAAGCTCCTGAATATGCAATCACATGGACTGCACAGGTGACCTAACCCAAAGGACTACTTCAAGGCTTATAAGGTGCACCCAAGCTTNCAGCACGTTTGCACTGCTTTGGCTCGACAATGTGCACGCTTCAGCTTCACTTCATCAGAACAGCACTAATCACACTTGACTTGTGTGCAAGCACATAGACAGGCTCCACAACTTGCAGAGGTACAGGAGTGCGGTTGTTGCCAGTACATATGCATTGTGACATATGCGCTACAAAATGTATGCTAGCCTGCAAAGTGGAGCATGNTGAACGTCTCTTTCTCGGAGCTTGGCAGCTGTAGGGGTCTGCCCTTGCACCTTCTGATATAGCTGCAGGAGAATGTCCAGGTATGATGCGGCTATGTAGGGGCCGCATTCATAGCAGAGATGCCGTATTGAGGACGCTGCTGCTGCTGAGCTGTCTGCNGCAGGCTACATGAAGGGCTCAGCTCATCTGAGTTGCTGATGATGGATGATGAGTCGCTGTGGCAAGCCGATCTGCCTTGCTATGTGCCAACAGCAGATTTCTATCTGAGCCCACGCCAGCTTACATCGTGCAAAAATCTGTTCAGTTCAGCATGACTATGCGTGATGCCTTACTATCCCTACAGTAAGGGTATAGTACCACCAGCATGAGTACCTGTGTTTCAGTGAGCTGCTGACGCAGGCTAGAAGCAGTGGTGCCAAGGTTAGCCTTCTCCTTTTGCACTGCCTCCAGCCTTGCTGACAGGAAGATGCGCTCTTCCTTCAAGGTGTTCACTTGCTGAGTTATGCGGCTCAGCTGATCCTCCATATTCACTGCCTGCCTTTGGCTTTCAGANTAAAATTGCCATACCAGTGGCCTCCACCACAGCAGCTGCAACAGTGCTGCCACCCACACTTAGCTCCACATTCTCATAGTCAGGCGCCAGCTTGCCAATGGTCAGGTATGCCGCATGGAGCATGTCATCTGCACCCACAGCAAACAAATTGAATGGATCATGTAGCACTCGGCTTGTGCATGAAGGGGAAGACTGGTCACAAACTGTGTGGTAATTAGGCCGTAGTCACAGCAGTCATTGCAGCTTTCAGGGCGCCTTGCCGATCNTGTGCAGGAGTACAGCAGTCAGGTCTTAACTGTGATGCGTGAGGCTGCCAGCCAACACGGAGGAGTCACAACCTTAGGTATGCTTACTGTGCATCTGATACATGATACATGCAATGCCATTGAAAGGCAGCAAAATTCAGCTGGTCAACATCTGCTGCTGAGCATTGCACCCAGCATTGTGCAGCTGCTGCCCAGCTGCACCTTCATGAGCCTTGCAATATGAATCTCACCAAGTTGCCTGTTGGGTATGACAACTGAGTCCATGCCCATGAATCTCTGCAGTCCATGCCCATGCCCAGCGCTTGTCACAGGAGTTTGCCTGCAGTCACGCCTCATGTGCATTGTTAGGAGTCATGCATGCCTGACTCTGCACCNCTGCATTCTGTGCAGATGCATCTGCCTCTTCTTTGACAGTTGATGTTTGCGAGGCTGTCTTGCTACCTGGCAATGGGCTCTTGGCTGTTGAAGGGCCTTTGCTAGTAGCCTTGCTGTGCGAAACATTGAAGAAGGGATGCACAGGCGGAGCCTGGGGCTGATTTTGGTGCTCACTGTTTATCTGCTGATGTCTATCTGAGAAGCCGCTGCGGGCCTCTTGTGTCGGCTGAGGTTTGGTACGTGTAAGCTCTGCAACCTTTGTGTCTACCTCCTGCTTGATGTGCTGTGGACCAGCCATGTCTGACTCTGGCTCTGGCTTGACTGTGTCTCTTCCAACTGCAAGAATTCCAGCATGTG
Source organism: Trebouxia gelatinosa (assembly GCA_000818905.1). NCBI lineage: Eukaryota > Viridiplantae > Chlorophyta > Trebouxiophyceae > Trebouxiales > Trebouxiaceae > Trebouxia > Trebouxia gelatinosa. The sequence continues at coordinate 2,662,639 of KN805358.1, forward strand.
TCTCCATGTCAGTGTCTGCAGCTCCTGACAATGTGTCTGCGCTTGCATGCCCCATGCCTGCCATGTCATCATCTTCTGATTTGACGACAACAACATCATCCTCAGATGTGAGGTCTTGCACATCTTCCTCCTTGATGTGCGTTCCTGCCTCCTTGATATGCAACTGTTTGTGTGCATTCTGCCCACCNGCTCGCTGTATGGCACAAGGTGAATGAAGCAGTGGCCCTTGTCTCTAACAGGAAACGACTTACGTTTCATCTCATACATCCAGCCAGTGGGTAGAAATCCAACTACCTGTTTCATGCAACAGTGACCGTCTGTAGCTCAGGACTCAACGAGGAACAGCCAAAGTCATGCAGACGGCGTTAGAANAGGACATCAGGGTCAGCTTGCAAGATGTCTGCTTCTTCATCTTCCATGGCATCACCAGGGTGATCAGTGACCTGCTGTTCAGGCTTAAGTGTGCCTGCAGTGAGGGAAGCAGAAGCGAAGGCATCTCCGTTGGCGTCGCCAAGCGCATCACCAAGAGACTCTGGGAGATCAGGCAAAGCGTCAGAAGGCTCCTCCTCTTCTTCTTGCTTGATGCAGTCACTGCTGCCCATTTGGCTTTTGGCTGACTTCCTTCTGCCGACATGCTTCTGTGCTAGTGCGGGGCTGGCATTAATACCTTTGCGGGATCTGGTTCTGGCAGCGATCTGTGGCTCTTCTGGAGGTTTGACTGTAGTGGTGCTGTCTGCCAGTACACTGCTTGCACCCGGCTGTAAACTGCCTGAGCCCTCCCTTGAGCTGCTGCTGCGGTGCAACGNCCGAGACTCCAGCTCAACTGCTTTACACTCTGCATCCAATCGTGCTTGAGTCACTTGCTGCTGCAATGTGTCAATGAGCTGCTGGGACTCAGCTGCATGTTTGCTTGATTCCTCAGCGGCACTCTGTGAGTCAGCGAGTTGTGTCTGCAGATCCTGACACATCTGTTGTGAGTCAGTGAGCTGCTGTTGCAGCTGCTGCAGCTGTTCACTGGTCTTGTGTGTCTCTGTCAACTGCTGTTGCAGCTTCTGCAGGTGCGACATGCTGCCTTGAAGCTGCTGCTGCAGCTCAGCATGTTGCTCCTTGTAGTATGCAGCAGTGCTTTCAGCCTACAGCACATGCAAACATGTCGTGGCTTTCCTTATGTTGCCCTTGNGTTGATCCTGCAGCAGGAACAACACTGTGTGCTCACACAGGTTGCACGACAACATTGATGAGAATACACACTGGGAACAACGGTGCTGACCCCGACCTTGGCTCTTTGACCAAACTCATGTGGCTTTGATGGCAGTCAGGTTGGTAAATTGTCCAGACAACAGCTATGAGAGGTGCGTTGTTGCAGGCCTAAATACCACTATCACATTTCAAGGCAGCACACTATGTAAATCCTAGAGGTGCACCTGGGTTGAGCTCGCTGCTTTGTTGCCCAACTTTGATCTGCGAAGGTTTAATTTGCGCAGTCTTGTCCGGTCATGGACATTGCCCTGGAAGCTGCCTCGCATATCATTGCGCCACCAGACAACTGTTGTAGAGGAGGCAGGATAGTCGTTGGGGCTGCCCGTGTTTTTGGCATAGTCCCACTCAGCAGCCACTTCAGGAGCTAGGGACTGCAAAGAATTGCAGACGCAAGCTTTGTGGCCAGAGCAGCATGGGCAGCCAGAGCCATCAAAAATGTTCCCCACAGCCGCTTGCCACCTGTGAGGTTGCTTCTTTGGGCAGCGTGGACAGATCCACTGGACCTTCTTGTTACTCCAGCAAGTGATTTTGCTGGGATCAAAGCCTGACTCTGCATTCAATTCCCAGTCCCAGTACTGCATCATGGGATGCTGGCTGTCTGAAAGGAAAGGATGTCGCACTCAAGGGGCAGAGCGCAGCTTGTTGTAACAGCTAGGACAGCCCTGGCAGTTTGCTGTGCGACTCAAAATTGTAGAAATCCATTCATGCCCAAAGTCACACTGCCACAGGACCTTTTTGTTGCTGTACTGGGTGAAGTCATGGGGCGTGCCTTTGTTCTTGTCGCTGAACTGAGCAGCGATGGCTGGAGCATTAGTAGCCAGTGAGTTATGCTGGCAGGGTTGTTTGTTTGCGCAGAAGGGACACCGGGTTCCCCTGGTCCTGTCTGCAACTGCTACCTTCCATTTGTGAGGACATGCAAGTGGGCAGTCATTGCAAGTCCAGGACGCTTTTATGCTGCTGTGAGGTTTGATCTGGATATTCCCCAGATGAGCATTTGCTGCATGATCCCACTGGCGCTGCAGGTGAGGGTGATATCTGGGCTGCTGTATTGGCCTGGACTGCAGGAGAAGATCAAGCTCCGGTGTGCTTGTCTTGGTATGGTGCAGTTTGCTCTGTGCGTATGACACACTCCTGCACCGACATGCTGCTTCAGTGGTCTGCGGAGAAGTCTTTTGCCCACTTGCTTGTGCATAGCTGCAGGCGAAGTCCAGTTGTACCGTGTGGTCTCAGAGCTGTCGGGCCTCCATGTCTAAACAGCGGGTGATGACCGGACCACGCCCTGGGCACGAAGCTCGCTTCTGTCCAGCCTCTGCGATCCGTACAGACGAGCTGCTTGTGTCTCCAGGAGCGCCAGTGCTGCATTTCAGTCACCGCCACCAGCGGCACAAACGGCGCTGACCTACCACAGAACTGTGGAAAGCTGTTTGCAGGTAACCTCCGCGCAGCACTTTGATGTTTGTCAGTGATCAGTGGCAGCAAATAGGGGTTGCACATGTGCATACAAAAAAATCTATGCACTCTGCTCTGGAACCACATCACGTAGGCTTTGTTGTTGAGCCTGCACCATGTCATGTGTTGTGTATGTGTTTGGTGTGAGGACTTGCCAGACTGAGCGGTGCTTTTGAGCGATATAGGCTGTTCAGTCTCGCTCACGATATGATGTGGAATGGTTCTCAGGCTTCGTGTGATGAAAATTAAACAAGACTTTGTCTGCTCTCAAAGCAATTGCCTCCTCCCGAAATCTATACTTAGCACTGCTGGCAGGTACGCATGCAAGGACTCGAGCGTGCATCTTTGCATGCTGCCTGCACGGCAGGCCTGCTGCTTGTCCATAGGGAGAAGCCATTTAAGACTGGAAACAAAGATTGTATGCTATACAGGTGCAGTGTCTCACGCTTGGTCGTCCCAGTGCATTATTCTGCTTTACATATACGCTGCCACCGTTCCAGCTGCACAGTATGTTTTACAGTGATTGACAGTGGCACAAGCCAAACCTTGAGGGTTGGTGTAAAAGCAACAGTGGTTGTTCAACAAACAGCAGCCCCTCTCGTGTCAAAGCCAGCTAGCCTCTGCAGCAAAGCTGTCTGGCTGGACTCATAATTTGCCCAGCTACAAACCAATCGTTGCAAAAAATAAATAAATACAATGCTGCCACTGCATGGCTGCACAAGGGCACAAGGCATGAGGTGTCGTTGGATGCTGATGCATAGTACAGTGGCAGCAGAACTGTGCTGAAGCACTGAAGACGTCTACAGATGAGGATGTATGCCTGCCTGGCCAATCTTGGCTGGCAATGCTGGTTGCACACCATTGCAGACCAAGAGACAGGCTGTGTGCAGCATTGTCATGTATCAGAAAGCTGTAAGGCCGTGTACACACACATTGCAGCGCTCGCCAGCATGCTGGTTATGGCATCAGGCGTGCCCTCTCCCAGTAAGGCTGCTTCTCAGATCTAAATAGCTCCACTCCAAACTCTGCGCCACTGCCCTCTGGCTTTTCTGGGGTCCTTTTTGCCTGCTGCCAAAGGCATACCAGCTGAGGCTGCTGATGCGCGACACCTCACCAGGGGTCATCAGCCGCACTGCACAGCCAACTGTAGTCAATAGACACAGCGGCAAACACAGCACGGTGTAAACAACAGCAGGCGTGTCTGCCTGTCACACATTGCATTGCATGATACAAACAAGTACAAGTTGCAGGCACAGTGACTGTGAGTCAATGGTCCACCTGTGCTAGTGATCAGCAGCCATACTGCACACCAAGCACTGTAGGTGCAAAACTTCACTTTGCAATGCAAGTGGCTTCCCGTGCACAGAGTTTTTGGTCAAAGGACGCAGCTGTTTGTCAGCGTATCGTTTTACCATCTAAAACCATCATAGGCAGCAACACAGCCTTACGGTGCTATGGGCAAATCAAATGCTACAGATGACATAAGCAACACAGTACTGTTATTATGCTTATGCTAAGAGGTCCACAAAGGTGCAACATGCTGGGCTGCTCACCTGTGCCGTGACCAAGGAGCGGAACACTCTGTGTGAGCGCCAGCTTCCTGCCATGTCATGCAGTCGTAGCGTTGACAAGGTCTGCCAAGGGTTCACCATCAACTGCTGCCGACCTGCAACATGAGCAACCGCATGGTAAGGGATACACATTGGCAAGAATGGGGCAGAGACATGGTATGCAGGCAGACATGCTAGACAGAGTCCCATGTGAGACATGGCCCCTCGCTGAGCAACAGGCAGCACACTCAATAGGTGCTCAATGCTATATGCTTGCCAGATGTGCAGCAACATCCAAGGTTCAGCAGCAACTGCAATGCTTGTCGCGCTGCAAGGTATGAGTTGTGCTATGAAGGCTGCAAGCCATATCAGCTGTGAAAACATGTCAAAGGTCAGCAATGTAATGGCATTGATTGGAGCAAGGCTTGCGGCCAAAGAAGATTGGCTGAACATCAAGCAATGGGGGACACCCCTGGGATACAACCCAGTGTCTACAATGTGAGTACGAGTTGGCCGTCAGAGCTGGGACATGCTTGGTACATACCCAACACCGGCTGGCAGACCTGTGTATTATCTTTACTCAGACTTGCAGCCAGAGCAACTTGAGTCTAGGTGCAAAATCATCCATAACCCACGCACGCGTTGTTGGAAGATAGTGTCAACAACAGGTGTGACCCTATTGTTTGTGTTGTCCCTTCAGAGCTAGAGATAATCACATGTCAACTTGGACATTAGGCGCACAATTATATATAACAGATGCAAGCACTGCTGGGAGAAAGTGGAGATGATCCAGTTGTGTGTGTCTACATGCCAAACCTGTTCATGAGACAAGTGCACATGCGCAGACAGGCAATATGGCATATGTTTGAATCAGGCAAATCTCTTATCAACTAGCCACATGCCGGGACAGGAAAACGATATGGGCTGTGTATTCACAACTGCTGGTCCAAGCCTTGGCTCCTAGACCAAACTCTTGTTGCTCTGATTGCGCTCACATGTGCAAATCCATCAGACTACAGCAATGAGACTGCCCTTGTCGCAGCCCCAACCAGCGCTACCACACATGAAAGCAGCACACTGTGTGGATCCTGGAGGTGCACCTGTAAAGAGCTGACTGCCTCGTTGCCCAGCTTTGATTTGCGCACTTTCATCCGATCATTCAGCTTGGCTTGGAAGCTGCCTCGCCTGTCATTCCGCCACCACACTATTGCTGAAGAGAAGGCAGGGTAGTCGCTGGGGCTGCCCTTGTTCCTGGCATGGTCCCACTCAGCAGCCACAGCAGGAGCTAGGGACTGCAGCGAATTGCAGATGCAAGCTTTGCGGCCAGAGCAGCATGGGCAGCGAGAGCCATCAAATACATCCCCCACAGCTGCTTGCCACCTATGAGGTTGGTTTTTGGGACAGTGTGGACAGATCCAGTGAACCTTCTTTTGACTCCTACAAGTGATTTTGCTGGGATGGAAGCCTGCTTTTGCGTTGAGCTCCCAATCCCAATACTGCATCATAGGGTGCTGGCTGTCTGCAAGGAAAGGATGTCGAACTCGTATTTCAGAGCGGCGATTGTCGTAACAGCTAGGACAGCCTTGGTTGTCTGCTGTGCGATGTTTTACTGTTGTACACCACTCATGGCCATGGCCACATTGCCACAAGACCTGTTTGCCGCTGTATAAGGTGTAGTCATGTGGCGTGCCCTCATTCTGGTTGCTGAACTGCGCAGCAATGGCTGGAGCGTTGAAGGCTAATGAGTTGTGCTGACAGGGCAATTTGCTTGCACAGAAGGGACATTGTGTTCCCCTGGTCCTGCTGCCAACTGTTGCTTCCCACTTGTGAGGGCATCCAAGTGGGCAGTTGCTGCAAATCCAGCACACTTTTCTGTTGCTTTGAGGCTTGATCTGTATGTTGCCCAGGTGAGCATTTGCTGCATGATCCCATTGGCGCTGCAAGTCAGAGTGAAGTAGGCTGATGTCTGGGCTGCTGGTCTGGCCTGAACTGCAGCAGAAGAACGAGCTTGAGTGTGCTCGTTGGAATCTGGTGCAGTTTGCTCTGCGGGCACATGGCAATCCTGCATCAAGAAGCTGCTTCAGAGAGAAGTCTGTTGTTCACCCGTCTGCAGGTGAAGAAGCCAAATTGTACCTTGTAGTCCTCGTGCTGCCGGGCCTACACGAAGTATAAACGTGTCGAGATGACGGGACCGGACGCTCGGCAACAAGCTCGATGCTGTGCTTTTTGTGCAGTACGCACAGACGAGCTGCTTGCGCATGCAACAGCACCCGTTATGCATCTCGTTCACCGCCCCAGACTGTCTACGTAACAGCGTGGCTGACCTGCCACAGAAGCGGCGAACGTCGCACGCCGGCCAGCTCTGTGCAGCAACGTCACGCTTGTCAGTGATCCGTGGCAACGAGGAGGAGCTGCACATGTGCATAGAACCGATGCAGTCTGCCGGACGGGCTCTGCTGGCAGGGCGTTAACACGCACGCACTGACCTGCAATCGATGCAGTTTGCTCTGAAACCATATGTGACAGGCGTGTAGAAACAAGTGTGACTTCCTGGTACACTGGTATGATCACAAAATGCGTCACAACACAGCGCTGGGGATTACTAATGCTTACAGGGACAGCATCAGGGAGGCTTGCAAAGTTGCACAAGAGTGTGACAGCATTCGTGCATGAAGTATTGTTCTGCCGCAGACTGAGTGCTCAGGCAGCTCAGCTCAACTTTTTTGAGTGGGACGGGTATTGCTAAGCCTGCGCCATGTCGTAGTTGTACTGCAAGTTTCGAGCTTGTTGCTTTTGACCGATGTAGACTGTCCAGTGTCCGTAATGTTTGCTGGGAAATGATTTGCCACCTTCGCATGTTTGCTCTGCAACCAAACGCCTGCTCTACGCCACTAAATCTAGCACTAGAGTCAGGTGTGCACGAGAAAACGCACACGTTTACATGCTAGCCGTGCATACGGATAAGCCCTCTGCCGTTGCGCAGCTGCAATACTCGCAGTGGAACCTCATCCTGTGTGATCACGATCTGCATGACAGTCACTATGAAGAACAACAAGGGAGTGCACAGCACGTCAGCCTGACTCAGCATGCCTTGGACAGCAATATACAAGTGTAGTCAGCCTAAGTCCTCAGAGCAGGTCTGCCGAGTCTCTGAAGCAGCCCAAGAAACGGCAGAGCCAGGGCTCAAAGGCTCAACCCCTGCCAGAGAAGTCTCTAAACTGCTGTTTCTGCTTGGCATCAGCTGTTTGCTTGCGCTGACGTCTGCCTGACTAGACTCTGCTGGGACCAGCTCCTTTCACTTGAGCAGACCTGCCTGTGTGCAGCAGCCGTACACAACAGCGTTTAGGCTAAGCATGCAGCACAGTACAACGGCTCCACAAGCTTGCACAGCAGCACAGCAAGCCCCATATTGTGCATGTGGCATAACATCATTCATGGTCAGGGCCTGCATTGCTGTTTGTATGCAGTGCAAGCAATGGCAAAGTGATGTTACAGCTCACATAGCAAGCTATCCTGTGTGGGTTGAATGTGTGCTTCACGGATGACAGATTTTCTTACTTTCCCTGGCAGCTTCACTGCTAATGAGAGGGGTCAAATGACTCACTGCAGAGCAATTGCACCAGTCCACTGGCTCGTCACACTTCTGCTTGCGCTGAGTACAGTTGGCTAAGCCCACTAAGCAGGCAAGTTTCACCACATCAGCTGCTGTTGCTGCTGCCTGCAAAGCATTGCAAAGTGTTGCTTGGGGCGAGGCACAAACCCATTGCATTGATCAGCTTTACATTCCATCAATGTTCAAGCTGCATAGTAGGTTCTACACCGGTTGTCGGTCTGTACAGATGGACAGCAGCATTCACCAAACCTTGTGAGTCGCCGTAGCTGCAGCAGCAGTCCCAGTTGCAGCAGCAATTTGGTGCTATGCTGTTGCCATTCAGCTGAATGCAGATGCACATCTCAGGTCATTGTTACCTACACTCTGCATCAAAGCTTTGTAGCTGGACTCACACTTTGCAAGCTACAAATCAACCTTTGCAGAGTACGACTGTGTGCCGACATACCGGAGCTGTGGCCACTGCATGGCTGCATGAGGGGCGCAAGACATACAAAATGAGGTGGCATCGGATGCTGATGCATGGTACAGTGGTAGCAGACCTGTGCTGCAGTATTGTAGACATCAAATGATGAGAGGCTACGGCTGCTTTGGCAATCTGTGCTAGCGATGCTTCCTGCACACCATTGCAGACCAAGGGGTCAGGGTTTGTGCAACACTGTGATGCATGTGAAGCCTTTGACCTTTTTATGACAGCTGGCGTGCATGCTAGCAAAGAAATGTAATACCTGCTCTGCAGCAGCAATGTTGTACATGCTGTCAGTGAGTGTCACAGCCTTTGTGTACTTGTCTCTTGCAAACCTGAGCTGGCTTGACTTGAGCGTTGTGCTGCCTTGCTCCTCCTGCTCCCCTACACAACACAGTGCCTGTCAGCCAATGATCGCCACTTGTTCAAGGTCCTGATCTCAGCCCAATGCTGTGCTGTGCTGTGCCATCTCAGTGAACAACAGACAGCATGCGCTCAATGGTGTATGCTTTCAAATGTATGCTTACAAATGTGCAGCAATGTCTGAGGTTATGCAGCAACTCCAATGCTGATTGCACTACCAGGTTGGGCTATGAAGGCTGCAGAGAATGAGGAGAGCCATGGTCTGTCAATGTAAGGGGGATCAGCAATGATAAGGTCACGACAAGGTGTGCAGCCGTGTGAGTGTAGCCTGCCTAACTCATCACAACAGATCTGCCGACCTTTTGGAAGCAAAGCAATAATCAGCAGAGACTGTGCTTGAAGCCTCAACTCCTGTCACAGAAGTCGAACTGCTGTTTCTGCTTGGCATTAGCTGCTTGTCTGTGCTGCCGCAGCTGTTTGTCAAACTGCTGTTTCTGCTTGGCATTAGCTGCTTCTCTGCGCTGCTGCAGCTGCTGAGAGCTGCACAACTGTCTCACTGAAACCAGCTCCTTCCACTTGAGAAAATCTGCCTGTGCTTTATTTTAGTCTCTCATCAAACAGTACGCCATGACTCGTCGATAGCATGCTGTGGGGTGCTCTGGGCTCTTGCTGCAAACAGTGCGTGAGAAACCTCTGAAAAGTTTGGTGCANCATAGTGTTAACTTCTTGCATCTGATCTTGCATGGCAGAGGTCATGGCTAACAGGACCCCACGTACTGCATGCATGTTGTGTGACTCGCTAGATCTTTACGTGATGGTCAGAGGGTGCTCTTGCTCGACAGTTTGTGTTGGTGGGATCGGACTGCTAGCAAGCTGTTGCAAGTTAGGCAGGTGAACGCATGTCAACATATGACTCCAAACCCAGTGTTGCTGTGCAAGCTTATGCCACAATGTGCTGCAGGCTGGCAAGGACAAGGTAGAGCTGCAAGGACCTCCAGTACTTGATGAGGGCGCCATCTATCTTGAAGACAAGCATAATTGGTGGCCTTTTATGGAGCAAGGAGGTGGTAAGTTTCAGCGGGGATCTGGATGAGTTGAGCCTTGCAACAAGTCCAATAGACTACCTAGCACAATATTGACAGTGCTGGCAGAAATGAACNACTGACGGGAAAATCACTTGCTGTATACACAATCGAAGCAGTTCGCTCTGAAACCACACCTGGCTGTGTGCACTTAGTTGTCCTGCTGACCCTGCGCCATGTCTTGTGTTTGCTGCAAGGTCATTGACACCGAGTATTGCTTTGAAGCTATGTTTTCGAGAAACAACATGTAAGTCAAGCCTGCCAAAGTCACGAGAGCAAATCTGCCAATCAAATTTGCAAGCAGAGCAGGAAACAGCAGAAACCGTGCTCGAAGCGTTTTGAATTGCTGGCTCTGCTATTCAGTAGCTGCCTTCTGCACTGCTGCAGCTTTGAAAGCTGCAAGNAGCAATGATAAGGTCACGACAAGGTGTGCAGCCGTGTGAGTGTAGCCTGCCTAACTCATCACAACAGATCTGCCGACCTTTTGGAAGCAAAGCAATAATCAGCAGAGACTGTGCTTGAAGCCTCAACTCCTGTCACAGAAGTCGAACTGCTGTTTCTGCTTGGCATTAGCTGCTTGTCTGTGCTGCCGCAGCTGTTTGTCAAACTGCTGTTTCTGCTTGGCATTAGCTGCTTCTCTGCGCTGCTGCAGCTGCTGAGAGCTGCACAACTGTCTCACTGAAACCAGCTCCTTCCACTTGAGAAAATCTGCCTGTGCTTTATTTTAGTCTCTCATCAAACAGTACGCCATGACTCGTCGATAGCATGCNTGGGTGACGTGAGGTTGTGAGGTGTGCACGGCAGCTGGTTTGTCTGAGGGGTCGGGTGTGGGGCTTCTTCTGGCTTTCTTATTGGGAGGGGGCTTGTNCTTTGCACACAAGATTGTGCTGGTCACAGGTGTTGACAGCTCGCAAGAACACCAGGCAGAATTCATATGGTCGCAGCAGCTCAGCAGGCAGTTCTAGCAATNTCAACAATCACTGTCGCTTGCTAGAGCTGTTCTGAGCTGCACAATCGCAAGGATCTCGACTCTCCAATCTCAGAAGCGGCACCTGCCCTGTGGCGCCTGCCGTTCATCCACATCAATTCCAACCTGTTCAGGTTCAACATCATGCTCTTGGTGCGGTCCCCCTCTTCAAAGTGCTGCACAGGTACTGCCAGCTGGTCATCAACCTAGCGCCGGCTGTTTGTAAATCAGCACACAAAGTGTTGAATCAAGCTGTGCATTCTCTCTGCATCATTGATAAGGCCAGACATGGTTCATTGTGCTGGCATCATGGGTGCAGTGTGCAGGAGCTGCTAAGAGATGATTTTGCACTGCATATTGAATAGTTGGCTGGATGTGGCGTGGTCTGCAGTACACAGATGTCACAGTCATACTGTACCAACATACAGGCGCACCTTTCACATGTCCAGCGCCAGTTAGGACGCCAGTATGTGTAGAAACAGCAGGCTTCACAATTGGAGCGCCACCGCAACTGCTGAAGCCATGGCACGCTGGCCACCGCGCCTCACCATCTTGNGCCCCAGGCCGTCTTCCAGACAACAAAGTTTCAAAGAGCTGGACCCCCATCTGTTCCTGGATGCCATTGTAGAGGTACATCCACTCAATTGTGTGTTGGTGTGGCTGCCAGGACAATACCACACAGAGACTGACATGCTCTGAAGCATCTGTGCTGCTCTTGCTTGCATCACATTTTGCGTCTAANCATTGGTGCAAGACAAACCTGCATTTCCTTCAACTTGGCATTCAGAGCAGCCAGGCTGGTCTCAACAGCAGCCAGCTCAGCCTTCTTCTGGNAGCGACGGCATCCCTGAGGATGCAATCTACGGCAGTCCACAGTCACAATTCATTGGCAGGACTTGCCATGACAAAAGCAGCCTTTTGATTGCAGCCATCCCTTTACGCAGCATGGGTGCCCATTCAAGCATTGCTTGTACAGCACTGCATGCTGCTTGCATACATANCACACTTTCTGGCCATTTGCCCCTTGGGCAGCAAAAGCAAAAGCAGCTTGATAACAAGATGCAAGCTGCTGCAGCCTTCATGTGAGGTCATACAAACACCCACATATCATGCTTACACAAGCATATGGTGCTTGCAGGTCAATCAGCTCNAGGCTGAGGAGATGCCTACTTGAGCTGTCCCATGTCAGCCCTGCAAGGCAGGACAGGAGGCAGTAGGCGCCAACATTGCCATGCTGACCATATCTGCTAAGCTGCTCTACAGATGCACATTCCTTCATGACGCATCATGATGTGCAAACACAAATTGCAAGCTTGNTCTTTGCTGAGGTTGATGCCGTTCAAGCCCTTATGCAAAAAGCTGTTGTTGTTCTTGACTAGCTGCCACACCAATTGGGACGACATTTTGCACCGGTACGCACGTACTGAAGTGCGGTAATGCCCGTTCAAACAGAGAGAGTTCAAGCGTACACGAAGCCGCCGATAGGGCTGTTGCAGACATCTGGCCGAAACTTGACCGAAACACTCCTCCCTCTTACTTTGGTATCCTTGTTCAGCTTGCAGAGTCAGCGAGCTGGTTCAAGCATAAGTCCTGAGAAGCTGGCGCAGTGTGTGGGTCAATAATGTCTGGCTGTTGACCACCACAGTTACGAANCAATAGATCTCAAAGTGCATGAGGCGGACTGAAGCCAACCATGTGCTGTGAATTCAGGTGCAACCCCCAGGCTGGCCCCACTTAATCACTTTGATGTACCCCCTCCCCAAGCCCCCTGCAGACAAGGACCCCAAATCCAACAGCCAACCCAGCGGCTTTCAGGATCAAGAGGAAGCGCTGAGACCCTACAGGTAAATATGACCAGGGTAGTAGTCCCTGATGTGTGCCTGCAGCAGCAGTGTCACCCTGCAAGATTCTGCATTGACCTGTTTCAAAGTTATGCTCGTGACTTCAACTGGTGGGCATGTTGCCAGGCTCTGCTGTTGCTGTCTGGCTGTTAGACCCTTGCTTGCCAGCCGTATTATGCGCCAAATGTAGACCTACAGGTATGCCTGTCTACATGAAACTTGAAAGTAGAAGCAGAGCTGGTCATGTTGAGGGTGGCCGTAACTAGCATACATGTATGCCAACAAGACGGTTTGTCTTGAACTGGTGAAAGGGGCGGGCGTCGCTGGCTATGCAGTGTTGACCAGGCAGTGTTACGCTGAAAATTGCTGGAGTCCAATGCCGGCCCATGTTGGTCACAAAGTGCGTCATGTNCTGGCCGGCAGAGATTGCATGGTGTCAAACAGGTGAGGGGTGGTACACACATGTCAGTGCATGTTGCTNTTGCATCGTGTGCTGCCCTGCACAACAAATTCGTGCTTGTTGTGCGTCACCACTTCATGATCTTAGATTGTCCAGACAAGAGATTGCTCATGATATGACCGCTGAAAGGCAGGTGACTAAACGTAGGTCAGAACTGCCGAAACCTTTAAATTTCTCTTCTTCTTCTTCTGCCAACTCACGAGGCCGTGCACCTGCAGCTCTTCAGCTGCTTCTAATCTCTCAAATTGATTCTTCTCCGTCCNTGGATGTTGCAGCTGATGTTCTGTGTTACCAGCACATCATATGAGCCAACTTACGTGTGTTGGGCACTTGCTGTATGACTGTAGCAATGCAGATGCAGAAGCATTTGGAACTCAACCTGTAAGCCATTCAGCTGATCACTGTTGAGCATGAGTTGCCGATGCGACTGTCAGCATCAGGACACTGAGCTCTGCAGAAACATCATGCGGAATGCAAGAAGACCTCCCAGACTAAAACATCTTAGAATGCAAGTCATATCTACAACAAGGGCATGAGGCATGGACTCAGAAGTCTTGTTACCTGCATGGTTGGCCCCCCCATGGCCACCCCTATGGCGGCCCCCACCTNCCTCTGTTTACAGCCAGGACAGCATGCATGCCAGTCATGCCTCCTGGCAGCCTGGCAACCAGAACAGCCGCACGTCTCANTGACGCAAGATGCAAGCTACGGCATGTGCTAGCAGATAGGTTGCAGACCTGTGAAGCTATGGGAAGCATTGATGCAGAAGGTTTGGGTGCATACCTGAGAGGTGTAAGGCATCAATGTCGTCAGGTTCGGTCTGCAATACTTGGGTGAGCACCTCCATGGCTTCATCCCAGTCATGCATGCTGACCAGCAGCTGGGCTTTCTCAGTAAGTGCGGGCAGGAACCAGGGCTGCTGAGCAATGACTGTGTTGATACGCTCCAGGGCCAAAGCAGGCCTGCCCTTCAGATGGAAGCAGCGGGCTGAGCCTAGCAGGGCCTGCAGTTGCAGATGTCAAGCATGTGCAATAACATATATGTGACATGCATATACATATATACATATATGACATATANCCAGACTCCTTCTCTGACACCTGTACATTTACAGCTCCAATCATAAGTCTTTATATGAACTGAAACCTGTACATTCCAACATGGTATGTGCATGCATGTTGCAACGAACATGTCTGCACTTCCTAGCACGCCAAAGTAACTGGCACTTGGGGACTGCACTGCTTGCCACATTGCACAATTGCATGCAAGGACTTTTGCTCCAAGCTGTATGCTTGGTGCCCAAGAACACACTGACACCCAACAGAGCATGGCACGTACCAAGACTCATTCACATGTACAGCTTTGCAGACTGGACGTGTCTTTGCAGTGCACATGGTGAAATTGGTTGTGCTCAAATCCATGCTTGCAATTTGTGCCTGTTTGCAAGCCTGACAGTAAGCGTGGAGCTGCAGCTATGGCAGCAGAAAATTGAGCTGAGACACAAGTGGTCTGGAAAAGTCAAGTGATATTGACACATCTGACAATGCTGGCTGCATCATAGGACTAGATGTGATTCCAGCAGCTTGGATAGACCAGGGGTCTTACCAAGTTGTGCAGCANAGTGAAGAAAAGGACAGAGGCCACCAGTGTGACAGGTATGATGCCAGGCAGCTGCTTGCCCCACTCCGGAATGTATGGCAAGAACCCAGCACCTGCACAGCATTGCTTGTATGAAGTCATGAGAANAGGCCTTCCCCATAAGTGTATTGGGTGGTGTGCTTGCTAGATACAAAGCCGTCATGCATCAGCCAATACAGGCGACTGATGTGTTGACATTCAGGTGACACAACATTTTTCATAGTCCTGTAGCTGCTGTACATTGCCTGACATGCGCCTGATCCAGGTTGCAGGCAGCAGTTACACTGCACAATTCGTCGTACAGAGAAGAATGACTTGGAATTTGACATGTCAGTTACCGCACACAATTTAGAAGGTACAGTTTGAACAGCACTCAGCTCATCTAGCAATCGTGTCATGAGCATGTTTGCTAGACATGTTGAGTGAATTGCNGACACGGAGGCGGTCCTGAGAGTTTGTTGTTAGCGCTTGGTCGATCGTTGGACACTTTACCAACAGACATAGCTAATGGCATCAAGAATGGCACAGTAAGTTTTGGCTGCATTATGGACTGCAGTTTGCTGACATGCACCCCACTGTCGGCCNATTTCGAAGTCAAGACACCCTGACCCAGAGCAGCGGACTTTTTCGTGATTGGTTCCAGCTGTACTTGAAACCTGATTTTGATGACATCGAGTGGGCCCACTACAAATCTGGCGGCACAGCCGGCAATGGCTCCTGAAGCAGTGCATTTGTGTTGGCAGCTTCAGGCATCGCAATCTCCCTGAAGCATACGTTTCACAGCGGAGAACACTCACCAGCAGTGGCGTCAACAACGGGATTGCTTTTTGTGTGCTTCTTGGCTGCCATGCTCAGCTTGGGGTACTGCGTGCTCACACCATTGATCCNCAAAGGTGGACCATCAGTCAGCCTATGACACCCTGTCAGCTGCCCCAACAGCTGAGCAATCCAACAATGCTCACAAAGCCACCGCACCCCAACCCAACGGCATCTCGTCTCCTGTTACTCACACACCTGCTCATGCTCAGCCCCATGTGTTGCACCCAACTGCGCTCCATGAGTGCCTCATCATGCTTACAATGCTCGCTAGCAGCAGCTCAGCTCAAATGAGCAGGTCAGCCTGAAATGTAGATATCCTGATATCCCACAATTCAGCTACAAGCATGATCACGCCTGGTGGGCAGCAGTGCACCTTGATGTGNCAGCATCTGAAGTCTGACCATACCAAAAAGCTCCTGGAGTTTGACTACAAGAAGGGTGTTGTCTTCAAGCTAGAGCCACTGCTTGTCATTGACTNAAGCTGCCTGAGTGATGCTTGTCACTGCTGGCTTGATGCTGGTGGAGATCTGTATTGGGCAGCTGCATTGCTGACAGGCTTTGCCACCTAGGNACTCAAGGCCTTTGTGCAACAGTATGTGACAGCCACTCAGTAGATGCAGGCCAGAAGTGTACTGCCTACACTCTCGTTAAGCTCAGAAACAATCGAAGCTCCTGCATCTTCATTCACACGATTCACAACAATAAAGATTTGCTGCGATCTTGCATGCGTTTGTGACTGCTGCAGAATGCTGCAGTTTTCNCAGCAAAGCTAGGCAGACGTGACAGGCAAGCTGCAGGGAGAAGCGCTGTGTAGTGGCTGTACCTGAAGCCCTGCTGCCAGACAAGCGGCGCTGCAGATTCCAGAAGCGAGCCGGAGTCTGCTGAGGNAGACTTTCTTCGAACACTGTTACAAGGGTCAGGGAAGGGAATCCACAATGCCAAATTCCTGTAGCAACTTACTGGCTGGCAAAGCTTGTATTCTCATGACGAACTGCAGCAGCATGCATTGCCTTATGTGCTCTCTCTCCNGCACTAAGTAAAACACGCCTAGACAGTTCTGTATCAAGTGATATTTGACATCAGGTGGAAAGGAACTGAAACTTTTTGCCCGAACAGGTTGCAGGAATGAGCATTCAAAGACAAAGTATTTGTNTGGCTTGAAGCTGCCCAGCATCAAGGAGTGCTCCCAGAGCAATGTTCACTGCTGTGGTATCTGGTACAAGCTGCGCATGGCGCACGCGAACAGTGAGTGTCTTCATTGGTCATGTGGAGAGTGATTATAGCGCTGCAGCTTTGTTGTTCAGACAGCACAACATCAGACAGCACAAGACTATACAGCTTAAGGCTCAAAGTCTCCAAATCAGGATGCACAACAGCTACAACAANAGCATTCTGCAACCAGCAGTGCGCTGTTTGCCATTGCAAGCAGTATTGCCACAAGCATACAGGGGCTGTTAGTTTGGGGCTTCTCACCTGGGGCTTCTGTGCAGTGTGTTTCTGGTGCAGAGGTGCAAGTGCACGACTGTAGCNGCTGCAACATCTTTGTGCTCCTTGGTCTCCTCTTCTTCCCTACAAATTGGTATGTGTTTGTGGTTCATGCGCACGTGCTGTGAATGGTTCAAGATAGCCCTGTATTTGCTTGCTGGACAATGCAGCGCTGTGTTGCAAGCTGTGTACAAGGCAACAAGGCACTNAGGACCTTGATCAGCAGCGGGCCCAGACCCAGCGCCACCTTACTCAGGTCCGCTGCTTTCTTTGCCATTGCTGGCATGGCTGCACATTGTAGAGCTGCATACTGTAGAGCTCAGGGGGTCAATAACGGCAGCGTGTCTGCCCAATGTTGCCAGCTAGGTCATGACATCGCAGTGCCCATTCCTGGCACGATCATGCATGCTGTCCTCTGCTTCTGTGAAAAAGTNAAGGGGTGGGTCTGCGCTGGGGTCTGCGTCTGCACGAACTCCCTACTGCGGATAGGTGCAGCTGCTCTGTGCGCATGTATGAAACGGACTTGCGCGAGTGCCCCGGTGACGTTTTGTGTGATCACGATGCGCACTGCTGAAACATGCTGCGCAGCATGCAAAGCAGGCGTTAGGTCCAGCAATGCATGTAACTCCAGCATGGTGGAGCACATCCACTTCTTGCAGATGATCAAGTGTTGTGCACAATACTGCCAAGACTGTATCTGGCCAGACTGTCTTAATTACGTATCTGTCTCATACAGCGCTTGGCAATGACCTTGTGCAGGTGCATTTTCTGACGCCAGGTAAGGTGTGCAAGCTTAAGTTACTCTGCCACTAGTATATATAGCAGCAACCTGCATGTAATGTTTGGACTCTACAGCTNGCTAAGCTGGCTGAGGACCCTGACTTCCACATCTCCAGGAAGCTGGTCCCTGGAGACATTGAGATTGTGCACAACCCCACCATCTTCCACTCCAGGGGAGATGTCAGGGATGGCGAGGTGAGCCTTGGCTGCTACATATAAGAGCATCAGCATGCATGATCTTTGTTGCTGCATAAACACATANGAGCAACACAAGAAGCGAAAAGAAGCAGAGAGAAAGCCCAAACTATGTCTCAAGGCCCCTATCTCAATACAGCATCATACAGCTTGGTTGCAGAAACACCTCCAAACGGCTCAGCAAATCAGAGCAAACATGACCCCCCTGATTGTGATCCTGACTCGTCACCTGAAACTTTCCTATTGGCAGCTCATAAGCGACAGAACAAGCTTACANTTGCTCCTGAATGTAAGCAGTCCTTGAATGTTTTTCCGTGCCATCTCTATGTGGTCCATGCTAATGCTCATTGTTCCATTCCAATTTGAGCAATGTGGCATGTGCATGCATGCAGTCCACCNACAGACCCCCGCCAGCACCCTTGCTGGACAAGCCTGAGAAGGGTGGGGTGTACCAGGGCAAAGTCAGCGGCATCATGGACTTTGGCTGCTTTGTGGAGCTACAGGGCTTCAGAGGCCGCGTGGAGGGCCTTGTGCACCTCACCAACCTGTCCAAGACAAGGTCACTCAAATGGCCTTAGCATCTGATAGCAAGCACAGTAGATTGTGCATCACTCTCATGTGCTCATCAGCATGCTTGATGCTGTGTTGCTCTGTGACTGCATTTGTNCACAGTGAGGCCACAGCATTAAATGACCTGTGCAGGTGTTCCGCTTCAAGCACTGGGTAAGTGAGAAGGCAGACTACAAAACCTCCTTCAAGGGCAAGACGTCTGGAGCATTCGAGTGCAAGCCAGCTGTGCTCTCAGCACCTGCAGCTGGCCCTGATGGGTTGGAGATGCAGGTTGAGGTGACCTTTGAGCCCAGCAGCACAGGCAGCACCCTNCAAAGGACTAGCAGGGTCATGTAGGACCACACAGCCCCGACTGACAGCAGTAGTTGAGTACTGGCTTATTCTGTTGCCAATAACATAGCCATTTGAATATTGTTGGATTGGAGCAGTTCATGTCTACAATCAATTAAGTTCATACTTCATGCTGACTTTGTTCGTTCAGGCTGTTGATGCGCGCATCAATGACTGCAAATGACGCAGCAAGATGACCTTGTGTCTATGTTCAAGTTGCGCCTTAAGTACATACCAAATATATGTTACAGCTACTCCAGGACAGGTGTATGTGGCATCTACATCATGCAGCCATACCAGTGCTGCGCATCACANGCAAGTGTAGCTTGTCTCCATGTGTCTCACGTGTTGACAATCCACATCACAGTCACGCGGGCTCACACATTAGTCGGGAGACATTGCCATGTTCGCTGCATGCCTGCAGAGCAGATGGTGTGANTGCCCTATCCAGTTACTAACTTCTTAGTAATGGTGTGTCTTGCCTGACATGTAACAAGAACAAGGAACAGCCGCACTACACACAACCTGGAGCAGTATCAAGACCCAGCCTGGATTCGGATACACCACCAGCGAGACTGATCTGGACTGCGCAGCCGACATCTCCAGCCACAGCTCAGGAAACAGCACATGAGCATACCTGCTTTGGATGCAACATTGGCAGCAGTTCCTGCTGTACGGCTGACACCTCTAGCCGTGCCGACAACNCAACAGTACAGCGAATCAACACACTGCGAGCACATTTCACATGGGAAAATGTCAGGACATGAGCAGCTATTCTTGATATAGCCGCATGGCAGAGGGTGCCAGGGCATGCGTAGCAGAGAAGCCACCTGCGCAGTGCTGAGACTTGACCAAGGGCACTTACCAGCAATGCTGCTTGCAGACTCAGCCAACATCTCTGAGCAGATGGGCCCNGAGTGTGCAAGTCTTGAATGAACATCCTGGTGCACTGCTGCTGCAGGGTTTGACTTGGATCAGTACATCTGGGCATCAGTCACTCTTTACCTGGACATCATCAACCTGTTCCTGAAGATCTTACAGCTGTTGAACTCGCAGCGCGACTGAGGCATCGTCTGCTATGGCGTCTGTCGACTGAGCAGTTGGCACTGTAAAGTAATATTGATGTGGATGGCAGGGTGCTCTTTGATCTGATTGATN
Organism: Trebouxia gelatinosa; assembly: GCA_000818905.1. NCBI lineage: Eukaryota > Viridiplantae > Chlorophyta > Trebouxiophyceae > Trebouxiales > Trebouxiaceae > Trebouxia > Trebouxia gelatinosa. The sequence continues at coordinate 2,682,662 of KN805358.1, forward strand.
CCCACTCTCACACGCCTGCTCATACAAGCAATTATAAGGAGCGTGTATAGGTCGGCCCTAAGTCCTAGATGGCCATCGCAACNCCAGCATGGCTTGCCTTCTCATGTCAGGCCTGAGGCAACGGCAGCAGTGACGCAACCGCAAGGAAGCCATCAGCTCCCAAATACACAGCACAGCACCTTGCCTTCTCCTCCTCTTGGCAGCCAAATGCAGGGTCAGACCCAAGGAGTGGCTAGCGAGGCATTGACAGCCAAGGCCAAGGGCAGCAGTGCACCTCACCACAAGACACGCACACTGTCTGTAACAACTGCNTTGAGCTTTCTTTGCATCTGAATCCTGTGACACACTGGATGCAAGTTCTGCACTGCAGAAAACATCAAGCATGCCTTCTGCTTACGCACCCCTTTGTCTGGCACTGTGATGTCTTCTTGAGGTGGCATGTATATCTTGGTCTTACCAAATTCCTGCATGCGGAGTTGCAACAACACCCTTGAAGAAGCTGGTTCAAACATGAGCCATCACTACGCAGGNTGGTCCACGTAACAGGCTGTTCAACTCCAGCGTCACTTTTGTAAGTCAGGGGTGCTGTGCTCAAATGCAGAATTGAGTTTGCAATCAAATGTGCTCCTTATCATTCATGCATTGTTCAGTCCTGCTACAATGCACTGCTACAAGCCTTGACACCCCATTGTAAGTGAGCTGTGTCTTGTCAGTAGCTTGGCAGCCTGCAGCAAATTTGTGCAAGCTCAAGGCAGAAGTCTTGCCTTGCTGCCACTGGTGTCAGCTNCCCTCTGCTTGCGCGTCATCATGACAGTTGCCTCTGGTTCTGCATCCTCCACAGCAGCTGCTGCTGCGGTAGCAGGNAGTCTGGTGCACATCACTTTGCTCAGCACGCTGTGGCTAGCAGATTGCACGTAGCTGTCGGGATGCAACTGCAGCCTTGCTCCTCTCACAAGTGTCAGAACCTTGCAATATGTGTATAAACGTTCTGAAAGGTAGGACATGCTGCTTATACCAAGGTACTGCTGTCCCACAGTGCTGCAGATCTTGCCCTCTCCTTGCAACAGCTTGTTGCATAGCGTCACAGAACAATACACCATCTGCTCATAAACCTGGCTTGATAGAGCTGCTGCATAGCCTTCGATAGGTGTCNGGGAAGGCAGCTCTTGGAGTATGCGAAGGCGCCCTCCCAGCGATGCAGACCTACAAGCCATGCTAGACCGCGTGCAACTGCCAGGTATAGATGAGTAGTGATCAGCAAATCTGCATGCACTCAGTTTGTGACCAGGTCAGGTGCTGCTTGACCTGGCATTGATTGCGCTGAGTGCTTTTGACCCATACAGTACATTGGCAAGTCTGGAAGCAGCATTTGCATGCAGAAAACATGTANTGAGGCAGCGCCACATCTTGTCTTTGCTCAGCCCATGGAAGAGTTGGATGTCTCAGACACCGAGGCTGAGAAGGTGAGGGATGCTTGTTGCCTGCCTGCCTATACATTAAGTGTGTGTGACAAGAGAGTCATGATCAACACTGCAGTCTGTTGTGCATACTACTGTTAAAGATGTAACGTGTCGCAAGGCAGGTTGAGATGCCAAGTAACTGCTCAAGAATCCAGCCTGTTAGGCTGTGTTGATTGTGCTCGAGGTCTGCTGTGACATTGCCTTTGCAGTGCTTGTGATAAGAGTATGAGCTGGGCAATGAACATGTGCATCCATTTCAGACCAGAGAGTACAGGTTGCTGGCGGGTCACAGTGCATACCAAAAACCCTCTCTTTGCTGGAAGAGGTACACAGAATAGCTGGCAGATCTGACAACATGCTTTTCATACTTATGCTTTGTTGTGCAGATGTCGCGGCCCAAGCTGGCTCTATGGCGCAGTGTGAGGGAGCGAAGCATCTGGATGAGGGATATGGCGGCTGCCCAAGCTGTCTCATCTGCGGCAGAAGCTGCCTACTTGGCTGCCGTCCTGTCTGACAAGTAGGTCACGCTCATGACAATCTCGAAATGTTAGTCACAAGATGGTTGGATACACTTACTTGCCACCTTTACCCCAAAGCATCCATTGATGTCTGCATAGCCGGGATGAAGTGTGTCTTGCAATCCTTCCGGGACTTCCAATGCCACAAGGGACGTGAGCGTAGACCCTGAGCATAGACCCTGACTCAAGACTCCTGAAAGTTATTAGCATCAAGAAGAAGAAGAGGACTATACCGTATCCTGACATTTGTCATGGGTGCATCTGACCTGCATTGCCATTCAAGGCTAGTAGCTCGCTGTTGTGTGACATACACATCTTGTACACGATGCAAGGTGTTGACAGCAACAGTACAGCTGCAGATTATGCACCCACTGCAACATCATCATGTTGCGATGGTCCAGACTGCCTGAGCAGGCAAGAAGTCAAACAGGCTTGATGCCAACTTATCTGCATTTTGAACATATCAAATAGGATGCAAAGCATGACAACACGGCCTTACTTGTCTACGTGTGCGTCAGCCTACATTTTGTGTCCCGCTGCACGGCATCACATCTGCGTTTGCTGTTCAATTCTCATGACTACAAGCACACCTAGCATGTTGCCTTCCTCTTGAAAGGCACTTTTGCCCACAATCCCACAACGCAGATGTCTGTTGCAGGGCTCAGCCCATGCTCCAGCGGTTGACTACAGCAGCTGCAGCAGCAGCTGCACGCNTCGCATGCAGCTGGTGAAATACCACACAGATGTGCTGCACTACACAGGCAAGGGCTCCTGGGAGCACTTGACAAGTGAGCAGTATGTGCGACACCTCGCTCAGCAGAATGACTGTGTAGACCTAATCTAGCACAGCAAGCTGCATGCAACCAGGTTGCAAGCGTGTCTCCTGTACTTGCGGTTGACCAGTGTCATCATGATCAAGATCATGACATCTGTCAGCGAGGGTTATTCCACCACGCGTGAATGCATGTGAATGTGACACTTTCGGCCAAACTTTCAGCATGACGGTATCGAGTTTACTGTTGCATGTCATCTTTCGGCGTCCATTGGTACACTACGTAGTATTGTCATTAGCATGAAAGCCTCCTAATACAGCATCAATAATTCCCGCCCTGAGGGTATCTAATGAATCAATAAGCCCACAAGACAGTGTGGCAACACAATCAACTCAATATATCTAAAACTATGTATGCTGCCACGACAACTGTTTACACTGTGACCATGCATGTGTACTTGCTCTGTCACACACGCCTAGCAGCTGAGATGCTTAACGAGCTTTGTCAAATCTACAAACACCCTGTGCTGAGGTCAATACAGCGTGTCAGGACCCGAAACCTAGTCACAATGTGCAGCATAAAACTAAGAACTGGCAACANTGGATCCGCAGACTGTTGACTGGTACTGACATGAGCAGCACCAGAGGTGGCCAGACCAGACACACGATGACTGATCCTACTGAGAAAGCCATATCCTGGACTTGCAGGACTTGCAGATGAATTGACAGGCTGGATATCACCACCTGCCTGTCTGCTACTGCTCACATCATACTGGGCAGCATCCAGACTGCTTGGTTGCATATCGCCCTGAGCATGGTCTGTGACTGGCACTGACGCTGATGGTGATGCTAGTGGTGCTGCTGCTGCTGCAGCGGNTTGGAATGTCATGCTTTGACTGTTGCCTACTCAACTAGCAGGACTGCAGGCTATGCTAGCAGACGCGAGCGTAATTACAGATTCTGACATCACAGCCTGCACAACTTCCTGGTTTCAAGACATGATAAAGGCCACTGACTAGTCTGCAGTGTCATAGCACATGTCACATGCAGGACAGTACTGCATGTAGGCATTTCAGGCTGAAATGCACTCAGTGCCTCACAAGTGCAGATGCAAATGACAGCATGACATGTACAGCAGTGTGTGGCAGTTTTTATGTCTGCATCAGCTTGCACACCAGCAAATGCAATCAGGCCGTGTGGTAAGAGACTTACAGTGATGCGAGCCTGGCTGCGAGAGAGGTAGTCTGCCAGTGTGAGGTTGCCTGAGCTGACGTAAGTAGAGGCCAGGGCTGCCCTTGCCACGGGGGGCACTGTGTAGGGGCCCTCCACGTAGTGGTCAGACAGAGTGCTGATTGCGCACTGCACCAGGCATGAGCAGGTCAAACTTTNTTATCAGCATGAGCCGCATCAGGGTCTTGTGCTTGTATCCGTATGCTGCGCTTTGGGCCACAGATATGACACAGTGGAAATTGCGGTTGTCCTGTCTTGTCTTTTCATGATCCACATATGTGCATGTGATCAAATTTGCATGCTGACCAATGCTTCAAATGAGAACCAAGGGGGCTATCTGAGGCCTCATACCGAACAAGTTGTGCAGATCACAGCAGCGTGCGGTCACATTTGCCATGTCTGTACAATCAACTTGATATCAGTTCACAGGTGCAATAACCACACAAAGGCATGATAGCCCCTGGGTCTGAAATGGGTGTCTGCAAGACCCAGGCAGTTCACGCGGGCAGTGTACATTTGTTGGTATCCTGCACCAAGCATGGAAGTTGACATTGCGCTATGTATGCAGGTTAGCCCACGAACCAGCGGTAAGAGCGCTTTTGTACCTGTTAGATAACCAGCCGGCATTCCGCTTACAGGTTGGGCGAGTTCTTCGATACCAAGCTGCTGAGTGGCAAGTTCNTACTGACTGATGTCTGTAACCTGCAATGACAATGCCAAACACATGACATGGCTTCCATCACAGAGCCGAAGCTATGTCAAAACACTGTGTGATGCGTACCTGTAGGAAGGTTGGCCTGATCTCTGCTGCTGGTCTGACTACTACACTGAGCTGAGCTCCATTGTCCGATACGAATCGAGCTTTCACTGGGGAGACAGGAGCCGGACCGATTTGTCGCTCTGCAAGCATACAGCCTTGTGTGCAAGTGCGGGGGTGGAATGACTGTACAGCATCAACCAGGTATCATGCACCATGTTGACATTGGGTGAAACACGTCGCACCACTGAGCATGTGGGCATGCAGGTGGAGAATTGAGTGCTAAACCCTGTACACAAACCAAGAAAAATTCCTGGGTTGATGCAAGCAGCAACAACGATGACATGTATCGCACTGAGCCGCAAAGCAGTGCTCATACCAAATGTGCCAAACCCTGCTCGTGGTGCAGCTGGTTTGGGGGGAATAACAGGGGTTTCCCGAAAGCCAGGTGGCAAGGTCAGGCTGAACTCCACAGCGACATACACCTCCTCATCAGGAGATGTTGCATTTGTCTCAGTGCCAAGAGATGATGGTAAGCTCTCAGCCTGAACCTCGACAGCTGCTTCAGTGCCAGTCCTGCGGTTGTAGGCAAACACTCACGCTGTGTGAGGAGCACAGCAGGAAGGCTAAATTCATTGTTGAGGTGTAGTGCAGTGCCAAACACCGTCAAATACAAGCTCACATGTGTTACAGTATGCATATATGATCACAGCGTGGCGGACAGCTGGTCAGGTTGAAGCAGCTTGTGGAGATTACCTGGTAAATAAGAGGCTTGAAGCTACAGACAACACTAGTGCGTGCCGTCTTGCAACGAGAGCATGTGGCTCAATAGCGAAGTTGTCTGAATTGCTACATTGCACGCTGGTGCCGCGCTTGCGGGAGAGGGTCTGCTGTCGTGTGTACACCGGGCAGTAGTTGCAGGCCTGCAGTGATCGCTGCAGCAGCTGACTCATACGCACGCGAGAGAACAATTGTGCAAAGCTGCTGCTTCTANTGCTTGTGACTGCTTGTGGATATTCTGTGGCTGCTGTGACTGTGATTGAATGTTTGTGTCTGTGAGTCATTGTTTGTGGACGCTGACAAATGTTGCATCGTAGTAGACCATGCATGTGTTTCAAGTCAGAGCATGGTAGATGAGGTACATGTGGGCTGCCCTGCTTTGTTGGCTAGCAAGCTGTGNCAACAAGTCTGCACTAATCAACATGTTGATAGCATGCAACTCATCGAGTGCTGTCAGAATCATTTATTGAGAGGGTGCTCGGCCAACGCAGTAGTGCAATGCCTTGGCCAAGCTGCCAACCCAGCAATGCAAGCATCATTAGTGGGAAGGCCCCCAGAAAAATAGGTTAGATAACAAGGGGGACAATGTCCCCCATTAGAGTTATCAAACTCTAAAGAACAGATACTACACTTGATCTTAGCCAAAAGGCCGAGAAAGGTATAACCCGTAGCCACCACGCTCTGGTTAGTGATCAACACGCATGGCATGTCTGAACCAGGCAGGTATGGGTGATCAAAACCCTATCAAGACCCTAACGAGCCCACACAGGACACTCCATTGTGAGCTGCCGCCCTCATGGAATCACAAGAAGTTGCAACAGTTCGTATGCATGTCGGTGCTCACAGAATGCTAACANTCTGGCAGCACCTGACTCAATCACCTCTGCAGCTTTGGGGCCCATGCCCTGTCCCAGGGCCATGTACTNTAGGTCTGCATCATTTCAGCCAGGTCATCTGAAGCATGCCCAAAATGGTGAAGCATGTGACCATATTTGAGCTCTTTTATCCTGGCCATCTATTTGCAGATCTCGCTCAAGTAGACTGGGTATCTGACATGCCCTTGGCGCATGTCTTCACACATCTTGATGTCTGCACACTGCAAATGTACAGACAGTGCTTCCGGTAATATCGCATCTAATTTGATGGTTATTTGCAGCTCTACAAACATTTGGAGCTTACTGGCTTGTAGTGGGCAGTACGTCACATGTTGGAGACTGTGAGTCAATACAAGCATACCCTGAACACGAATTTGGCTGCTGAGCTTAGACCATTGCTAAAGAGCAATGGTAACCTCTGAACAGCACACGCAACCTGTGTGACAAAGTGTGCCAAAAAACTGTTACCATAAGGACAAACTATATGCAGAGCATTGTACACAGCACTACAAGAGTACACAGCAAGAGCATTTGCAGCAGAATCATTACCAGAACGGACACCAGCCAATGTAAGACTGGCACAGGTTGTCATGTGCAGTTGCTTGCATAATAAGCCGCTGCACTTGCAATTGCACACTGTCACTGTCAGTACTGTTTGGCACCCCTTCCTGAGAGAAGTCTCGCCCAGTCAGTTTGTCACTCATGCGTTTCATGACAGCTACAGCACGCTCATTGAGCACTTCATTGGCGTCCCCTAGCTGTCCATACNAACCTTCAGTGCAGCGCCAGCCTGCCGCTTCCACAGCCCCCAGATCAGGTCCCGCACAGCTTGCTGACCCCAGAGCAGCGGCCATGAAAGCCCCCTCACCCCCTCCTGCACCCCCACCTGGCAATCCTGGGGTGCCCTCAGGCCCAGCAGGCATAAAAAATGAGGGACTGGTCCGAGCTGGTACACCGCCTGCACTATCGCAGATCAAGCAAGAGACAAAGGTGACTGCAGCTTTGTTTGTCTTCTGNAGAGGTTAGTATACTATGTGTGCAACATCACAGAGGAGCAGTTATGCCACACAGTCCTGCTGTAGGCACAAACCATCTGTGCAAGTGTTGGGTGACTTGTCCAACTGCTTATTGGTGTGAACTGTTAGCGACTGTGTCTGCTGTTGCTTGTAGGTACGGTGTAGTCTGGAGCAGATGCTAGAGGAGGGGTACTACCACAGTGACCCCCACCCTGGCAACCTTTTCAAGCTNAGGGACTTTCCTACAGGCCTGATATGATGCTTCTCATTTTCTTGCGAGAGCTGGGGAAGCTGCAAGATCATGCTTTTGACTTTGATGACGATTGCAGTGCCACAATTGCAGTCCACATTTGCAGTCCAGATTTGCAGTGCCAAAATATACCAACTGCATGTAGAGACACAAGTNAGGCTACTAGGAGCAGGCCCCGCAGCTGACACGGAGCTGAAGCGCCTTGAACGGCAAGGCAAGCGAGGCAGGGAGCCTGAACCTGCTGCTGCTGCTGCAGCCGCTGCCCCAAACAAGCAGATCAAGCTGGACCCCAGAATTGCTGGCCGCCAAGCGGGGCCTGCTGTGCTTGTGAGTCTGCTGTGCTGTGTATGCTGTGCTGNTGAATCTCAAGGCTCACAGAGAGATTCTGCCTCTTGTCTGCCGCCAATGGCATGAGGTGCTGCAAGGCCCTATCGCGCTCTGGCAACATTTGGAGCTGGATTTTCCTAGTGCAATGGCCATGTCAGTTGATAGATCTGGCCTGACGCCAAGCAAAAAATTTCAGGTATGCACCTTTGCACAGCATGACATTTCCAATTTTTGGCAGGGAGTATGTCAGGGCAAGCTGAGTCAGCCTCTGCAAGCACAGCTCGCCAAANCGGCTGTTGCTGCAGAGCCTTGAGTGTCGTTCATCACCTGTCACGTAGACATCGAATCTGCACATTGCCACACTACCCACCTGTTTGCCAAACTCTGACTATGCANATTTACAAGCCTGCTGCTTACCAGAAATTTGGTCAAGGATGCTTGCATGTTTTAGAAACAGCTGTCTGCTGTCTGCAGATGCAAGAGGACTTCANTTTGGCAGGATTGGTCACTGGCTGTACATGCATTGCTTACATGATCAGCATCACCTGCTTCTTCCAAATTTAAGACATGCACCGAGCCATCCTGGCAGCCATATGCCAGTAAGGCGGAACTTTGCTTCCCAAACTTCAACACTGTCACACCCGAATCATCGGTAGCCACATGCTGCATGCCTGCAGTCAGGTGGCAGCTTGCCATGAACACTGCAGCTTTGTGTGCCATGAGCTGGCAGTGGGGGCTGCATGGCTGATGTCTGTAGCAGTTGCTAGGGATATGCCTGTGAATGTGCAAGCCAGCATTCACACGTATGCAAGCTTGCCTGGAGTGAGAAGAGTTCTAACTGGTGTACATGTACACTGCTGTGTGTCAGANATAGCTATCGAAAGCTGAGAGCTAGGCTAAGCATCGGCTGACACACCTGTATATGATTAGCTAGGCTAAGTCATCTTGGATTAGACTGAGTCTTTTGGCGCCTCAGCAACGGGTGCTGTTTATGTCCAGCTCCTACATGTTCAGCATCAAGNATGCAAGCTGATGGCGTTGACCGTGGGCATGGTGCTGATGAAGCAGCTCACACAGGGCCAAAGCAGCCTTGCAACCCTGCCCATGCTGAAGCAACCAAGGCTATCAGCAAATCCGAGCCACAAAGCACGCTGGCAACCACTGCTAGCAAATCCCATCAGAGTAACAAGCACAGTAGGCAAAGCAGGGTAGCAAGCCTTGCTGGACATTTGGGACACCCTTATGTCTGCTTCAAAAAAGCGGCTGGCAGGCGTAAGAAGCTTCCTGAGTCTAGACATGTGCTGCCACTCGGGTGTCCAAGATTGCACTGCTGTGGCGTGCCAGTGCACCTTCTGCTTGCCTTTGCAATGGGGCTGGGTCTGCTTGCAGTGTTGGGTGTGTTTCTTGCTTTNATCAACTTGTGTAGATCAGCCATGCATTTCTCAGCCACATGATGAGCAGTCTGTTTATGCATTGACAGCAATGCAAACTGTGCCATACAAAAAGCTGTGAGCAAGGCTGCGGAGCGGTACTTCCACTCCACATCTCGATTATCAAACTTTGTTGATTCAAAAGGGCAATTGCTTGTCTGTGCAAACTGTTGTAACTGCACATAGTGCATGGGCAGGTACTGCACTGCACACTGCTGAACTTTCAGTGTGGTGTGGTGTCATTCTGCAGCACTGCTGTCTGTGCAAGCATGTNTGCCGCAGATGTGACACCTATGGGTATCTGATTGGGGTGCAGTGGGGTGTGCAGCTTGTAGCCCCCATAGTGAAAGTCTGCCTGAAACATGGAAGCNGTTTCTGCTGTTGCACTCTAGCTTTGCGCTTCGCAGTGGAGCTCAAGCGCAAATCGACTTTGGCCAGCCTTCTATTTACCTCAGTCTGCTCCATAGCAATGTTCATATACCCATCCAGGCAGGCCAGGATGCCTGTAACAATACCAATCTGTCAAAGTCTGAACGTGATGAAGGTGCATCATGACAGCTTACCTCGGTAGTCGACACCAGAGTTCAGCTTTACAACAACAGGTTTGCCCTTGATAGACTTCAGGAAATCTGCCGGTGTCCTGGCGGCCGCAGCGTTGTCATCGGACATTCAATCGCCGGCCAGCAGCTTCAATCTTCGGTGCTCAGCGAGCTATAAGCTATGTGCGGGACGATGATCAGCCAAATCTGGTGTCTCACTGTTGNTCATGACATGCATACATCAGTGAATGCTTGACAGGTCAAAATGTGATCAGTGGCGCCCCCTTTGGATGCAAAGCACAGCATGCTGCCTACGTTGGNCAACCTGCAGCTGAGAATGCAGGCAAAGCTGCTAGCGGCTCCGAATACTCGCAAGCTGCCTCGGGATGGAGACGTCAGGCTCAAGCAGAAGCGTATACAGCGCGTAGCTGTGCAATTATCGGTGCAAGCAGCGCGTACAAAGCAAGTGATGCAGTGAAACGCTGTCAGACGGACGAAGCTAGTGCTCGAGGCAGCGCGGACGAGCAGTATTCAAATTGCGAAAGTCCTACCTTCCACGAGTAGGGTTAGTTGCNAGACAGCAGCTGGTGATGAAGATCCTAGTCATCCCTGGGCTGCTGCAGCTGTTGAAGCAGCTGCTGACCAAGGTACAGTCTCGTGATAGCCGGGCAGTTGCAAATATCGCACATACAGACACCTGAAATCTGCAGGTGTTGACTCTTTGCTGTCTTGGATTGAAGTGAATGCTCTGCCTTTCTTTCTGTCCTGAGGGAACTCTTCTAGCGGAATTAGCTTTAGCAATGCTGACCATGAATGAATCTGACACTGTGAGATGTAATCTCCCTGAAAAAAAGCTGAAGACAGAGTGTGATTTTTGGTGNGGGTTCACTGCTGGCGTGGCAGGGCTGATAGTGCTGTGATGAATGCCGAGCTGCCTTTGAATAGCAGGCACCATATCTTACAGGTTCGTCCNTGCCAAAGCAGTCCTGCTGCATGTCTTGCCTGCTGCTCAGCGCAGGTTGTGTGGCATTGGCACAGATTGGCACTACAGTTGCGTCTGTATGACAACAACTTGTTGTTGTCTGACAAACACTGCCACTCTATTAGCATTAAAAATTTGTGCTCACAGTGCAGCAAGCTGTGACCTTAAATCTGGCAACCATGTGCGTGACAGCTGAAGACACCGACAGAACTCTTTGGGCTCCCTGCTCGGCCCCTGAGACTCAGGGCCGACAGTGTCTGCACTTCACCAGGCAGTCCGAAGGCTTCAACAACTGATACTACCAAACCTTTCCTGTTATGCAATATCTGTAGCGTAACTGCAAACGCCACCTGAATTGAAGGAGCACTTCCTGGAAGATTCAGTGGGCTGCATTGACTGCTTTTCGCCGTTCTTGNTTCCCGCGGCACTGTCTGGCAAAGACCTGGTAGCTCAAGCTCGCACCGGAACCGGCAAAACATTGGCTTACGTGCTCCCTGCCCTGCACCGCATTTTGAACGGATCGCACGGGTCAGCTGGCTGGCAGGCGTTGTTCCTGGTCCCCACGAGGGAGCTCTGTGAGCAGGTAACTATCCCTCTGTGTGCAGTTGCAGCACTGAGCTGTGCTAGAGTCCCATCACAACAGCAACAACATGCCTTCCAGTCAAACAAGGCCCTGTACACCTTGACACAGCATTGCTCCAACNTGATGCTTGTTGTCGCTATCATGAAATGGCTTGTGAGGCTTGTTTTCTTTCATGTGAGCCAATCAGGTCATTGTTCCAGCTGCGTTGCGTAACAGTCGAACATGCACTGTGTTGCTGAGTTATCTGTGGCCGTGGACGTGCATACACGCACTATGTGTTATCAAAACGAGTATGCACAAGTTTTACAGAGATGGCAAGAGCCCAGCAGCGCAGTGAATTCGAGTGCTCTGCCTGCCCACTTAGGTCTCAAAATCCTGCAGCACTTGTACAGACAAACACCTAACTCTGTGAGGCTTTGCCAACTGCTTATGTTGTGCAGCATGCTTACGATGATTGAAACACCTCACAGACACCACACCCCACAGACACTACACTGCTCAGTGAGCTCAACGCTTATAACCCTCGTGCAGTATCCTTCATTTGTGCTCTCGATCAGCGTCCTCACAGACACTGTACAGCCTGTCCATATTCCAAGGAAACGCTACATGTGCCAAAACAGAAGGTCCAGTTATTGCAGCTGACGCACTGGCTGACGCATACACATCTATTGATTGCTTGAGCGGCCAGTCGAGTATGCTACGAATTAGGTCAAACTCAAGCTAGCGAAACAATGGTTCAGCGGTGATACATCCTGATTGCCGCTGCGACACTGTGCAGCAACGTGCGCAAAAGATTTATCGAGAGCGGCCTTGTCAAACACAAAGCTCCAGCTGCAGACTCACAGGAGGACAGAGATGACGATCACGATCACTATACAGGTTGGCGCGTTGAACGGCAGTCGGTTTTCTGATTTGCGTGCACGTGTTTGCACTGCGTGACACAATCATCAGCATGCTTGTGAAGGGTGTGGACGACTTTGTGTGGCTTATGGAGGCGACAGCAGCTGTTGACTGTCAGACTGTCAAACAAAGATTTTGCCGTGAGCTGTCGCTGTTGGAAGCAACCTGCAACTTGACTCTGCTGCCGTCCTCCCAAGAGACTGCTGCCACAGGCAAGCAGTTGACAGCGGGGCAGGTGCAGCGTCTTGCTGGTTGTCGACCGCATTTGGTGTTTGCTGCCATAACACACTCATGCGCNGTATGCGGCAGGAGGGGACTTGGCAGATTACATTGACAGGCAGCAGGCTGCACCAAAGCATGGAGGTCTGCCTGAGGCAACAGCTCTGTGGCTCTTCCAGCAGCTGGTCACTGGGGTCAACTTCTGCCATCAGGTAATGATTGCAAACTGTATTCTGCATCACTGCTTATGTCTGCTTGATTGTATCATGACAGGCAATGTTTACGGCAAAGACACTGTGTTTATACGTGTGTGAATTTACTTGTTGACTGGCATGAGACAAGTCAGCAGCTTGTGATAGGGCTCGGAAGCACAGGACCTGACACAGCAGTGCCAACATGCAAGTTTAGGTATTGGGTCCTGTCAGTGATTGGCTTCAATGCTAGCAGACTCAAGCACATGCCATGTTTCGCAATAATGCCCGCCGTGCATTCCGCTACCAAACAGGCAGTGCATTTTGGCTGAGTGCTGGGGCCCACCAGTATCTGATTTGCATTCCCTGCATGGTTACANAGGACATGATTACATGCATGATAATGTGCATACAGCTTACAGTTTCTGAGTGCTGTATTGCGAACCTTGGCACACATTTTTGCAACAGCTTTTTGGCTGCAAGCAAGCATCAAAGTTACTGCAAGCAAACTGGCATAGACTGTGCTGCCCTTGTGCATGGCTCATTTGCAATGTTCCATTTCTGTCTCAACCCCCATATACGTCCTGTCCATAAACATGTTGTAGCCGTCACACAACAGGCATTGCCTCTTACCTGCAAGCATGTACTGTGTTGAAACAGTGTGGGTGACACTGCAGGCACGCCCGAGTATGTTGCCCCCGAAGTCCTTTCAAATGAAAGCTATGACGGCAAGGCAGCAGATGTCTGGTCATGTGGAGTGGTCCTCTACACTCTTCTCACTGGCAGATTCCCCTTCCGAGAAGCCTCAGAGGACGATCTCAATCCAGTCCTGCTGCTGCAACGCATGTTCCCCAGAATCCTGTCTGGCGCCTTCAAAATGCCCAGCAACGTATCTCCNCGGCACCTGCACAGTCCCATCCGAATTCGGGCAGTACTGCGCTTCTTCAGGTTTGTGTGCATGCACCTGCTGCACATACACATTGTNGGGGTGACGATGATGATGCTGCGGATGCTGGTGGCAATGAGAAGGTACAGCTACAGCAATAGTTGCCACTTGCAATGCCAGGTCTAGCAATCTTGATGTTACTGTCAACGTAGGCCTTTTGACAAATCTGAAGACCATCTTAAGCGCTGAGTAGATGCCGCAGATCCTGCAGGCAATGAAAGGGCAGCGGTAGCATTCTTGGAGGGAACAGCATGTTGAAAGCAGATCCACACTTGGGAGCAATTTTTTGCTCAGCATGCTGCAAGTGATGTGTTGCTCTGACTTGCTGCATTGACATGCTGCTCTGAATTGCTGCATGATGAGCTTTCACACAGCGATTCCCAGCATCTGCGCACACTTGTGCAACAACACCTCTTGAACACATGCATGCTTTGTGGATACATACTTGGTATATTCTTTTCTGAAGTATTGCCATGTCATGAGCATACAGCATGGTACATGAGTATGTACCAACATCTGAACTACATCAGCCAACAGTCAGCCTGCTGGTGCCTTTCAGCCCCGCCTGGCCCATGGGCTCTCATGCTTTGCATTTCCTGTATGCATAAGCTATCATTATGTGTGTTGCATTTGTGAAGTTGATGAAGGATGTAAGTAGGCTAACTGGCTGAAGCACAGGTTGCACAATCTTACACATCAGTATTCACAACCTACTGGTGATCCTTCTCATCCCCAAGTTTCCAATTTGTGCAAAGCATTGGCGCTGCAGCAGTCTGCAAGGCTGGCTGGCCTGCAGGAAATGACAGCAGCAGAGAAGAAGAAGGCAAAGAAGAAGGCCAGGGAAAAGGCAAAAAAGGCTGGGGATGCAGAAGGAGCAGAAGCTGCGGCGCCTGCTGCCAAGAAAGGCGGAAAGAAGGTATTGCCTTGCAGCCATTTTGCATGATCCTCAACATTGACAAATCAGCAGAAGACATGAATCATAGCGTGCTTTACTGACCACTGATGCTGCTAGACCATGCCAACCAACAGCAATACTGCTTACATCAGCAGTCACCCCTGAAACATGCGTCTGATGCCCTTTAGGATGCAATGTCAGTAGTTTTTAGGACTTTGGTGTGCTGCCTTTGCATGCTTGTTGGTGCACCACTGCTTGGCTAAGTTGCACTGTGCACAGAGTATAAGCATGAGACAGTTGCTTGTGGGGAAGTGACAGCATGGACTCTGCATCTGCCCAGCTGTACTGTCACATGGTTGAGGCATGATCTGCTTACGCCTCAACAGAAGGCTCCTTGTGTATCCTACTGTTGATGCATAGGGCAATGCCAGTGAGGGTACATGTTGTGACTGCCCAGACTGAAGTCTCTGCATGCCTGGCGCCCTTCAAGATGCAGCAGCAGTGCTCAAAATGCACAGGCTGACACCCAGTTGCCGCCTGTAGCCCTCAAGCATAGTCCATGCTGAAGTAGTGTGTTGCTCATGCAGGTATCAGCAGCAGTGCGGAAGATGCAAGAGGAGGTTGAGGCACGCCAACGAGCTGAGGCTGAAGCTGCCCGCCTTGCTGAGGAGCAAAGGATATGGGTATGTCTGTCATTCAGATCTACCATCTGCCAGTGGCACTTGCCAAGCACCCCGTAGCTGGTTGAGCTAGTTGCCTGTATTTGGAGATCGAAATTACGTCGTTAGCTGCACCTGTCAATGCATGTCTGGCGTGCGTCGCTGCTGTGTTTAAACTGCTGTTCCTGCTACTCACTTGCAAGAGTGGCGGAGTATGCTATGACCTGTATGGATGTAAGGACAAGGTGCTGGTTTCATGCAAAGGGCTGTTGAACTAGCAGAGACCTGACGCAGCATGCTCTGTTGTTATCATCAGTTCCGTTATCACAGGCTGTGGTTTGCTGCCGGTGATTGAGCAAGAGTTACAGAGCTTATAGGCTGAACACGGCCTATCTGTAACAAAAGCAGCACAGTGCCTCCAGCCCAGTCAGAGAAGCACAGCCTTTTGCTGCATTCAGTATACAGCTGTGGGCACTTTTTGCTGAGCCTGATGCGTGCATGTTGCAGGAGGAGCAAGAAGAGAAGCGGCGAGAAGAGGAGGAGCGTAAGAAGAAGGAGGACACAGAAAGGCGCAAGGTGGAGCGGCTTGAGAGGCGGGCCCAGCTGAAGCGGGAAGGCAAGCTGCTGACTGGCAAGGCTAAGAAGGAAGCTGAGCGCCTGGCTGCTGTCAGGGAGCAGTTCCTCAAGCAAGCGGGCTTGGAGACACCAGGTGGGCACTAAATGCTGCTGCCAGTGCAGATCAATCATTCCTGCATGCCGTCTCTGGCACTCTCCCAAAGTCGCATGCCATGGACAAGTGGTACAAGATACTGACGGCTTGAGTCATGTTGGCAAGTGTAAGAGAGCGCTTGCTGAAGCAAGCAGGGCTGAAGACACCAGGTAGACAAGAAACCCTCGCCTATGTCTTTGCCCTGACAGGTGTTTGTATTCCTCTGCTGCATACAGTTGCTTGGTCCTGGACATGCTGCACACAGCTTGATGGGTCCTGAACATGCTGCTTGATTTGAGTCCAATCGGCGTGGTAGTGGACAATCACAATGCCTAACAGTTCTGCTGTATGTGGCTCATGCTGACAAACAACCAGTGCAAAGCAGCTGTTCAAAGTGTGGGATATGGCTATGTACCTGGGAATTTATCTATTGATTTCCTTGCAGCTGATGTTGAGACTGCTCAGAAGAAGAAAGTGGTGTATGGCAAGAAGAAGCCTGCGCCAAAGCCAAAGGCTGCATCGGAGCTGGAGGCACAACCATCTGGTGCTGCTAGTGAAGCTGCTGAGGACCTGGCAGCTGTAGGGAGTCAAGCAGCTGCTCAAAGCAGCATCAGTGCTGCTCAGGATCAGGCTGAGCAAGCCAAAGCCGAGGCTGTGAGCGCTGAAGGCGAGCAGAAGGCAGAACAAGCTGAGGTAGGCCTGTAGTCAACACAAGTATTTGTCTGCTCGCATCTGGCTCGCTTGAGCCAGAGACAGCCATAGCGGTGTATGACATGGCCGTCTGTCAGCACACCTTCTTTGTAAAACCTCGCTCTTAAACACAGCGAACAGGAGTAAACAATGCAATGGCTGTCAGAGTCGATTAGCTTTCGAGCAAGGCCATGTGTCCATATATGTGTATCCCGCATCTAGCAAGCATACGCAGCAACTGCCTGCACAGGTATAAAGTCATTGATGTACAGCAATGACACCTTCACTTTGCTTTGTGTGTTTGTGCAGGCTGCAGCTGTGGTACAGGAAGCAAAGGAGGACAGCCCTGAGTCTGAAGAAGAGGACTGGGAGGCTGCAGCAGAGAGCTGGGAAGATGCTGATGCTGTGCCTGCCTTTGGACCTGCCGCAGAGGCAGCCAAGCGCAAGGTATGCATCCTCAGCCACTAGGTGTGCATTGCTGCGACATATTGCAAGGCAAGGCGTATTTGACTGACTTGTCAATACCCTTTTGGTTGTAAGCCTGTACACTTTTGAAGTCACACAACAAGCTTGCTACCCATCCTGCACGCTCACAATGCTTGGCGATGAGTATGAGTGCTACAGTCATGCGTGGCCAATTCACTTGCTTGCCAGTGGGTGGTGTTATGTGTTAGCAAGCATCTGCATATGATAACAGAGCCTGCAATGCAAACGGATCTGCTCTTGCCCCAAGAAGCCTTGAGTCCTGGCACTCATGCCTCAAGTCATCAACTGCAAAGGAAAACCCAGCCTGTTGATGTTGCAAGCAAGCCATCGTTAGTTGTGCTGCATGTGCAGGCTGCAGAGGCAGATGCCAAACAGCCCTTGCAGGCTGGTGTTGATGCTCACGCTGCCAAGAAGTCTAAACCTGAACAAGAAGAAGAGGAGGCCAAGCCTGATGCAGAGGCCAAAGTTGACAGTGAGGAGGAGTCTGAGTCTGAGGAAGAGTCTGACTCTGCGAGCGACTCTGAGGAGGACTCTGATGAGGTGCAACCATAAGGCCTCCTGCACAAGTGTTGCCATACCGTGCATACATGGACACCAGCCTCTAAGCATGCAACTTGCACCGTGTCTGCTAGCACAGACAATGTGCGGATGTGCTAAGACTTGACAGGGCTACAGGGCTGCACCTACATCAAATGCTGATGGCTTTTGTTGCTGCCAAACTACCAGTGGCACACTGCTGTGATCGACTTCGCACCTCATGACAACAGACTTATGAACTCAAGTGAAAAAAGACAGCCTGTACATGCTGCTAGAGTGGTCAGATGCTTCACCAAGCCAGGAGCTCTGGTCCTATAACGTCAAGTTATTGGCAACAAAGCCTCAGGCGCTCAGCAGCTACAACAATGCAAGTAATACTGGAGAGAGTTCCTTGAAGTTGTGAGGAAGGAGCAAAGCCTGTTGCAATGGCATGCTGATTTTGCTTCTTGTGCGCCCTGCAGGAGAGCAGCAGTGAGTACAGCAGCAGCGAGGAGGAGACTGACAGTGAAGAAGAGGCAGANTGCAAGCACCTTCATGCTGACGTGCTAGCAGCAATGAAACAGCACATTTGCAAGCAGCCAGCAAGTGCAGGCTCAAGCAAGCTACAAACTGACGAACAGTGAGCGACTATGTTCATGTCAGGTGCTTTGATGTCTTGCCTGCAGACACTATCTGCTCCTTGACTGAAGAGTCTGTGGCCATGTTACTGAGAGCACGCGCAGCTCTGGCTTGGTCAGAAGGTCCGCCGCTGAGGAGTAGATGCACCANGTAATGGCAGCAGAGCTGTGAGGCAGCCACAGCCAGGGTTACAAACTCCAGGCTCAGACATGGCTCAGGACTCAGCAACATCCTTTCAGCAGATGCTGCGTGCTGCTCTCAAGAAGAAGATGCCCAGTCAGAACGCACTCGCCCCAAGCAGCCAACCGCTAGGCTTTGCCTCAAGGCCACCATTGCTGCCTGAGAAGCCAACAAGCCAGTTGCCAGGGCCTCCGCCAAATCAGTCACCAGCATTGGCAACCACTCAGGCTGGCCCGCCCAGCCCCTCTGCATTTCCTCCAGGCTTCGCTCACACTCACATGAGCCCAGCTCAACAGCAAGCTCCCAGTGCACCTCCTCCAGGCTTCAATCACACTCATTCAAATGCAACTCACCAGCACAGTGCAGGTCAACACTTGCTGCAACAGCTGCAGTCACAAGGCGCACACAACCCGATGGGCAACACAGCATACCCTGGCAGTGTTGCCGCTGCTGCTGCTGCTGCTGCTGCTGCATCACAGCAACCCTTCCATGAGCAGCAGCAGCTACTAGCAGCACTGCACCAGCACCAAGCACCCGCATTATTGCCAGCAGGGCAGGTCAATGCAGGGCAGGTCAACGCAGGGCACATGTTGCTGCAACAACTGCAGAGAGGCGTGGGTACTATTCCTGGCAGTGCTCATGCCACAGCAGCAGGGCAAGCGAGTGCTGCTGCTGCTGCTGCTGCTCAGCATGGCAGTGTGGGTGTGGTGCCGGGGGCAGTGCAACCCATGCCTTCAGCTCCCCCCGCTCCTGCTGCTGTCATGCTAGCAGCAGCAGGGCAGAATGGGGATGCCCTGGTGCATGGAAGCGGCCTAGGCAGGGGTCAGGGCAGGGCTGGCAGAGGCAGAACAGGTGAGGTGGCTGCTGTTTGGTGCCTGCCGTGGCTACCCTAGCCACTGTCTTGCTTGCTGCATGGACACACTGATTTACGATCAGCTGAATTACACTGTCATCTGTTTCACGATCGGCACGAAAACTAGACAACTTCAGGCCGTCCTGTGTCTTGTAAGCTGCTTGTATCATGTCCAGAACGACTTGTGCAGAGGGTTTGGCCTGCGCACCGTTCATCGCTTGCTGAAAAGCGGTCGTGTGCTCTTTGCCATCTGAGTGTTTGTGTCCACCTTGATCCTGGTCTTCTGCTTCACAGGTGTTCAGCAGGGCAGGGGTCTAAGACAGCTTCAACCTCAGCATGTGGGCGCAGTGCCCATTCAGCAGCGGGATGGTGAAGCACAACGGCAGCAACAGGCAGCAGGGACTAGTCAGAGAAAGCAGCAGCCCCCTCAGCCACAGGTGAAGGTACTGCAACATGCTGCTCAGGCTAGCATGGCAGCTCGAGGCAGCAATGCTGCGCATCAGGAAGGGCACAACTCCACAAATCAGGCTACCACAGGTGCGTGCACATTCTGCTGGGCACGTCGTGCATAATTGGCCTGCACAGTGTTCATCGTACAGGCATTTTCAGTCTGCAGGGGGTCTGTATATCCATCACGGTTGTGTACTGTCTCTGCCAGGAGGCTGTGGTGCATGCCTTGCAAGCAGACGCTGCTTTGCATGCTGAAGCAGCTGGTTGCATCCTGGGTGCCATTGTCCTGTGGTGTGCCTGACCAAAGTATGCTGTGTAGGGCCAGCAGCTCGGCCTGGAGATGACTTGGCAGCTTTGTGGGCCCAACTGCAGCTGAAGCACACTCAAGAGGCTGCAGCAGCAAGCATGAGCCGCAGAGCCAGTGTTGATCATCAGCACCCCAGCTCAAGTGCATTGCCGCATACCAGCAGAATCATTGATCATCAGCTTCAACAACCAGCTGATGTGTTGGGAAGCCAACCCAGAAGCAATGCTGTGCCAGTGATTGGAGAGCAAGGAGACCTTGTACGGCATGGCACCTCAAGCACCGCCACCCCACAGCAGGGCTCTTCAGAGGAAGCTTTCTGGAAGATGTTGCAGCAGTGAGCGTTAGTGCACAGCGATCGACTCATGGCTAATCCATTTTGGTGCTGGCAGGCAAATTGCGTGTAGATCGAAGATCCCCTGTTTGCTGAGCGACATCTGCAGCGTCATGTCCAAAATAGCAGAGCTTGAACATGGCCTCAATTGCACGCACAGGTAGTACGTGCATTGTGATGCAGTGTATTGCAAGTGCACAGAGGTACTCAATGATTACAGATTGCTGAGCTGTGGCTTCAGCTAATAAGTTGTGTCCACACTGCACGGAAGGACAAGCTGACCGTGTGGAACGTCATTCATAACAATGTTCATGTCGGATGCCAGCCAGTGCTTACGGCAGTAATCATTGCCCCATCCAATCCTACTCTGGCTTTTTCATATACCGTCCCCTAACAGATACCAACTCAGCACAAGCAGGATCGTTCCCCCATCAGACAAGCGTGGCCAACAGGCTTTCACCCCCGAGACTTGGAAAACCGTAAGCACTTAGGCAGCCTATCATCAGCCATACTTCCTACATGGCCAAGCCACCTTTCGTTTATACCTCATCTCCTTGTTAAAACCCACCATTTACTGAATTTCGGCAGCCCTACTCAATATAAATCATGTCACAACCGTTGCAGGATAGCCTTATTGGTCCTCATTAAGAGGAGGCTATTTGCCCCTCTGGTGATGTGGCCCAGCAAGGCAATGCCCGAACGTGACGTAGGCACTTCTTTTGACACATGCGCAGACGGGTAACACGACGGTACACAACTGTGGAACTTCAACAGCCACAAAATAAAATCGACAAGACAACACAAGTGAAGAACTGCAAGTTAACGTGCAAAAAAAGTTTGGCAGCATAGACAACACAGCAGTGTCCAAATACAAGCTGAAGAAATTGAATGCCAGCGCACACCCTTGCTTGCTGAGGCAATTAGTCAGGAATAAACTTTGCCTCTGCCTCACTGTGCCTAGTGTGAAGATTCTTGATCAAAAGCAACCAGCTTAGTTGGAGCACCTCTGCACAACTGGAGCTGCCAAGCTATACCCTATAATTGACTGAGTCCACCGCTGAGGTCCAGGATGCCAAGGAAGAGTGTTTGCTGCTTGTCCCAAGCACGCCCACAAGGCATCCGTGAGCTGGAGAGAGCATCTGAACAGCTTCTGTTTGGCATGAACACATACTGTGGCTCCAAGAGTTGCTGCTGCAGCCAGTCCTTTAGTGCGAGCCCTGATGAAATGAGCATGTGTCTTGCCTGCCATGCTCTGCAGCACAACAGTGCGGTAGGCGTTGCAATCTGTGCTCCCTCCCTTCTTGGGGATGGGGATAACAACATCTCGCTTGAAGTCTGCTGAGGCAGATTTGTTGGCTGACATATTGAGCTGCTGAGCTGCTGGCCTCAAGTCCAAGCACAGGCAAGCTGATGCAAGTAGGAAGATATACGTATAACAACATGTACACACACTACTGGGATGTGTAGAGTAGTGAGAGCGCATCAGTAGCTCCCAGGCACAAGCAAGCATCCTCTTCTTCAGGCAGCAGCAGCGTGATTGGCTGGAGAATCATTGTATGCAACAGTGGCTGTTATGATTGGTGATAAGGCCTGCATTGATACCACACGAGGGCACCAAACTCGAACAAGGTGTCTATACCCTGCCTACACCATGTAACTATGTGAGGCGTCTTATACCAACACTTGGCTATTTGGCTGTGGCTTTGCCCTCAGTGCTGTGGAGCACTTCAATGGAAAATGCATCTGCAAGCTATGTCCAGGCTGCATGTATCTGCAGGAGCTTCCGCAACTATCACCCAACCTTTGCTGCTGCAGGGTTGCCAGCAAATAGGACAAAGTCTTTCAGCATGCCTCTGCTGAGGCAGAAAGCAACAGTGCCAAGGTGCCACATGTCCTGCAGTGACAGATGCAGCAATAGGATGATATGAACAGTTCTGTGCATATTGACAGGCAACTGGCGTGTAATACACCTTGGTATGGAGCCCGTTGCGCGACATACCTGTTGACTAGTATTGAGCAGAGTGAGTCGTGAAAACACGTGTGTTTTAATGCTGGTACACATCGGTGCTGTAGCAGTGTATTGTAATGGTCGCTCGTGTAGAGAACTGTACACAGAGTTTCCAAAAGTTACAGCTTTGAGCTGGGAGATTGTCAACGCTTAGTAAGTGATCCTTAGACGGTTTCCAAACTTCTCTGAGACAGCCTAGAGGAAAAGCAAGTTGTTGGGTCCCGTTGGGCCTGTGTGTGAAGCCATGAGCACATGTAACGCAGTGCAGTGCAGCATACGTAGCAGAGGTTCATGTGTGCAGGAAGCTGTTGGCTGAGGCTGAGCAGCTTTTAAACTGGGCTGACAGTCAAGGTGTTGATTGTTAATATAGAAGCTGCCGGCCACGAATTCGAGCACAGGGTCTGTCTGTCTCAAAGCAGGGGTCCAGTAGATATACGTAAAGTGTAAGTTGGTAATGAGTATTCTTCTCCTACTAGGGTTTTGAGCTTTACTCCCCTTATCGCCCCTTATAGCAGCAGATGCAGGCAAGCGAAAGCGTAGCAAACTTCCCCAGGCACAAGCAATCTAAACAATTTAAGCGCGTTGCAAGATCCTTGCAGCCAGTTTGCGTATAACGATGCATATCATGACCACCCTCCAATCTCTGCACGGGGTTGGTGTTGCCAGAATCAGTACTTGGTGCTGAGGCAACGCCATGGCTAGCAGGTGAAATCGAGGCGTTTAGATGCAGTGCAAAGTGGAGTAGAATCAGCAGACATACTTTCAAAAGTTACAAGGTGAACTGCACCCCAATGTTGGCATGCGACTCAGCACAAACGGCCAGTGACACCTGGACACAATACTGCCATGTGCATATGACTCCGTGCAACATGCTGCTACAACACCTCCTTCAAAAGCGAGGCTGGGTTGATCCAAACTTGACATCCTATCTCTACAACATATCACTCCATAGACAGCGCTCAAGACTCAAAATCTAGCCAAAACTGAGCATTGCTTACCAAAATCGAAAGTGCCAAGTATAACATGAGATGGGGAGGGGGGAGAGGTTTGTGTGATGTGCTGGGCCCTGAAGACAAAATTGGGCAGGATGGTACAGTTAGTATACATAGCAGTGATACTCATTGTGTCATGAAGGGTCTATAGTACTTCAGATCCTCCAGCAAGCCCATCTTCCACCAGCCTCTTGGTACCATCTGCAGGATAACCAATTGCACTTCAACATGGTTGGCTCATCTTCAGAGTTTATGCAACAAGCACAGCAGATGCTAAGTTTGCATCAGCAGCAAGGGGACTGCTCACCGTGTCATCAGGATGATACCATGATAGGCGAGCCTTGGGTCTGCTTTTGGCATTGTCAGCTATCAGGGTCTTCTGAACTGTCTCATTCTGAGCTGCCCTGTGAAAGTAAAAGGTATATTGTGATGAGTCAATATTGTGGCTTGTGTGAATCCGCATATCATGATTGCCAGCGCTCTGCAAAAGCACTGTGTCACAAGTCAATCAGACAACGTACCATCTGGTGATAGGGAATACATGTGGAATGCTGGGTACAGCAAGAGGCTGCTCGAGCCTTGCTGTTCTTGCTGCTGCTAGGTTTGAGGCCCGCTGCTCTTCCTGAATAGCTTTGAAAGCTGGTGCTACTCTTTCACCGACTCGATCCGCCCAGGCGCGCAGCGGTAGACCTGCGAAGGGGTCAGAAGCTGCTGCACGCTCACTGGCAGTAAGCCGAGGCACATGCTCCGCAACGTGTGTTTGTCGCTTGTCCACCGTGGGAATTCTCAAATTAGCGCCGATGTGAAGGCTGAAAGACTGTAGACAGAATCTGATTCAGCAAACCTAGCCACCTTGCACAGCTAGCCGCAAGACAACAGGATAAGATCTCCAACCTTGAGGACAGTGCTGGGAGCTTGCTTGGCGGTGGAGCTGGGCAAGGAGCTTGTGGCAGGTGTTGCCAACTCTTCCTGATGCTTATCGTGCAAAATTTCAGCAGTGGAACGCGCCTGCAAAAGCCACGTCTCAGACTACACCTTCAAGCGATCGCTTTCTTGACATAACAAGGCTTACTTGAGCAGTAAGCAGCGAGGCGGCGACTGGCATGCGCTTCAAGACCGGAGCAGCTGCCCTGAGCACTTGCTGAGCCATGTTTGGGCGGGCGGGCGCTCGGCCGGCCTGAGCAGCAGCAATCCCGAACACACCAAGGAGGTCGACCAAACTAACAACGCGCGGATGCAGCTTGTTCATATCTGTGCTGTGTAGTACATTAAATCTCTTATGATCCCCGCGGGATGCCTTGTCGGACATGACTGTTCCGTACCCATTTTCGTACCGCATACACGGTTGATTCAAAATCCGTGTCTAAGCGCGTTGACTTGTTGAGAACCATGGTATCGCTGGCGAGAGACGGCGTCGAACGTGATGTTCAGTCAGCAGTACAGGGTACCGATTAGCAGACATGATTCCGTGATGCTGCAAGTACACTGCTTATGCTTGGCTTGCGGCATACAGAAGCAGGACTTCATGCTGCACCATAAGTATGACAGTCAAACAGTCCAAGCACCAAAATGTCACGGTGAGTCGGTGTTTGCGACCGCACGATTGCCTGCGAGCGTCGGCGAGCACCTTGCCTCTGGTACAGGAGCTTTCAGACTTCCAAGGGTATAGACTGCGCAACTGGAGTCACGGCCAATTGCCAGTCATCACTGTCTGCTTCGCCACCCTTGCGTGTTGGCTTGCGAGACTAGCTCCAGCTTTCACTACACATTACTTTTTCACCCCTTGCTCCCTGACAGAAGCTCAGTATGTGCAAATCACGGTGCGACTGTACTCAAGTTCTCACCAAAGTTCCCAGCTAAGGCTGAGATCTTGAAGCAGCTGTGATTTGAGGTTCCATAAAACCATATGGATACTGAAAGCAATCACACCTACTTGTAGTGCATGACACATTGCAGTTGTGAAGCAGGATAATGCCTAATATGCACGCACCTGTGCTATGCAGCTCGACGGCAAGGAGAAGCTGTTGCGCAAAATTGTCAGATCTACAACAGCTGCGTTTACAACCTCTACTGGCAGAGTTGTCATACACAAGACAGATCCAATCATGTTCATGCTTGGCGGGCGGTTCATGCTGCACAGCATACACAAGAAGGCCTTTGTTAGGGTCCCAGGTGTGCCTGATGGTCTCCCAGAGCAGCTGGATCGGGCTTTGGCATGCCTGGAAGATGTTGACAAAGGTTTACCACTATAACTACGCTTGACTTGCCTCATGTCTTGACCATTGCTAATACTCGATATACCTGCGAGATGTGAGAGCTGGCTGATCAGTGTTTGTCTTGCTGTGTCATGAACAATTTGACAGCGAACTTCACATGCTCTCCAAGTGAACAATTCACGATTGCAAAATTGGGTGAGATTGGCAGCATGAGTTGTCTTGACATTTGTTGATACCACAGGAGCGAGCTGGGTGCACCTGAATGCTGCACACACCTGGTCCCGCAGGCGCAGAGTCTTGCTGTATGGCCACAATGATAACTCCATTACAATTCCCAGCCTGCTTGGGCTGTTTCTTGCTGACTTATGGCAGCCAGCACTGATTATTCAGGTAAGTCACGTTGTCACTGTCTCTGCCATGAGGTGTACTGCATGACATTGAGGTACAGCTGAGGCAAGGTCAATAGTCTGTCAGCCCTCACAGCTGCTGCGGGCCTTGCAAATTCCACAATACACCAGTTTGGCTTCTGGTTGAACAAGTGATAGCTTAATCTCACAGCGCGGTTGCCATGTGCATCACTGTGCATCACCATGTGCCTCACCGTCAACAACAAGCAGTGTGCATGCAGGCCGTCAAGTTTCCGCCTTGGTTGTACTTGTTCTCCTACTACGTCTACCCTACTAGTCTCCTTGTTGTGATCCTAGCTGGGCAAGGCATATGTGCTTACCTGGCTCATCAAAAAGCTCTTAGGCTTGCCAGGTTGACTACACAGACTCGGCTGGTGCCTTATGTGGGCAAGGGCTATGTTCGAGCTATGATCGCTCGGAATCTTGTGCCCGGCGACATTATAGTACTGGCGCCTGGCCTCGCTGTCTGTGATATGGTGTTGCTGAGTGGCAACTGTTTGGTGGAGGAGTCAGTGCTTTCAGGCGAGGTGAGCTGTCCAGGAGACATGTAAGACACTGATGCTCAGGCTGGCACCAAGCACTATGCAAAGTACAGTGGCTAGGTCAAGCATGCATCTGCGTAGATACTCAGGCCCAGTCTCAAACATGTTGTGTCACTTTCGTCCGTGCTCATGTGCAGTCAGATGTCATGTTGAGCTTGCGCAGGTGCTTTACACCCCTAGCACTGTGTGTGCAATTCAGACTGAGCAAAACATGTTGTGTCTGTCAAGTTGGCTGGTGTTTACACATCATCCGCATGCAGGTGCTGCAAACCCGCAAGGCACCAGTTGCCAGGAGCACCTTGGTCGTCAGCCCATACCATCCAGATACACATGGCAGCTGTACAGTCTTGGCAGGGTCAAAAGTCATTGAGGTGCCGTGTCTTTGCATCCAACATTGCCCTGTGCAGCTGTTCATGCAGTTGGCCACACACAGTGGGGTCAATGCAAAGTTCACCTGATGTTTGTCGTGCATGCAAGCTTCTCTGTCACAGCCCTCTACACAATGTGGTCAAGACATATGTTGTTAGCTTTTTTTCATATACGGGTGCTCTGTCTTGCATGTCAGCCACACAAGTGACAACATGACAGGTAGGGCTGCACGTTTGTGTCAAGCTGCTAGCCATGCATACAAAACTGCTGTCACAGCAACTGAACATGTGCTGAACATCACAAACACAATCTGAAGAGGTATTGGTGTATTTCAGACTGGTTGTAAATGTGTTTTAGAAATCTTATAGAGCATACACTGCAGGCCAAGACACAAACCGTGTCTTTGAATGCAGGTCTGGAATGATCAAGATGAGAACGATGAGACACTGGCAATGGTGATTCGCACTGGGAGCCATACAGCAATTGGCAGCATGTTGCAATCTCACTCGTGTGAGACTCGTACTCTGGCAGACCATCTCATGTTCAAGGTCAGCCGACTTGAAGCACTTGTGCGCAGCTGACACAGTGTATGCAACATCCTCATGTCAGCAGGCTGTAGTCATGTACAGTGCGCACAAAAGACTGCAGCAACACTGAACGTACAAAAACAAGTAGGCGTGTCCTGTGCAGCCAAGCACAGCTTAGACAGGTGAACATGCAAGTAGCAATTGCTGTAACTGCAAGCAGTCAATGCTGCACTGTGTACTGGTTCTGTGTCTCAGCAGCAGAAGCAAACCCCACGTGATATACCATGCTGACATACCTCACATGTGAGCAATCCTTGCTCTTGTTTTTGCAGGACATAGTCAAATTTGGTGGCCTGATGACATGCTTTCAAGTAATGCTTTTCTTTGCTGTTCTTCCAACCCTGATCAAGTACAGCTTGGGGGCGAGATTTTATTGCAGCCAACTCTTGTTGATTGTCCTTAACAGTGTCCCGCCTCTGTTACCAACTGCATCTGCTATGCTTGGCGCCAGGACCATCCTTCGCCTGCGTCAACAGTCTCTGCATGTTGCGGATCCACAGAAGCTGCTTGCTGCGGCTCAGATAGACATGCTTTTGTTTGACAAGACAGGCACACTGACAATTGGTCAGGTGGGTCAGTGACAAGGATGCTGCTAGACTTGCCTGATCATGTATGAGCTCTGCATCCTTTGCCAATAGCATGTGCTATTGTTCAAGCCACCCAGATGCACCAGCCAGTTGCCTGAACACAAGTCTGGCAAGCGGGATGCCAAACAGCATTACTTACATGGACTGCATTTGTTTCACAGTAGTCTTTCATCTATGTCAGACACGCAGGCTACAGCAGCGTCTACACTGTCTGCATCATTAATCTGCATGTCAAGCAGTGTGAACATAGCCTGAGGTACTACTTTGCCATATTTGGCTCCCTGGGTTTGTGTGCATCCTGTACACCTGGCGCAAATGATGCTCATTCCCTGTTGTGATGGCGGCACATTCTGTGACAAGGTAGCTTACCAAGCAGGGCAGTCTCTTGGGACTTGTGGAATGGGCAGGTGGGCAGATTTCAGCACTTCGGCAAGAGCCCATAACTTGGAGCAATGAGACCAGAACGCTGCTGGCTCTGTGCAATGACCTG
The DNA here is from genome assembly GCA_000818905.1 of Trebouxia gelatinosa. NCBI lineage: Eukaryota > Viridiplantae > Chlorophyta > Trebouxiophyceae > Trebouxiales > Trebouxiaceae > Trebouxia > Trebouxia gelatinosa. The sequence goes on from KN805358.1 coordinate 2,711,350, forward strand.
ACACCACTGTCGCGAAACAAAGTGACTGGCCCTGAAGACGAAGTCAAGCTCTTCAAGAAGCTCGAAGCTGCTTTTGTGGTCAGCTTCTCCCTTGAACTCTTCAGCGCCAAGCACAGAGCCTTTTGTTTGAGCTCAGGCACTGTGCTGATCAGTTGCGCATAAGCTGTTTGCGCAAGCCTTGTTGGACACTACAATGCAAGCCTCCCTAAGCGTTACTGCATCGGTTTGCACGTCACTCACCTTGTGCCTACAAAGTATGTAGTGTATAATGTATACTTGTTCTGTGACACTGCTCTAGTGCAACTTTACTCATATGGCAACACGCAAACTGGTGATTGCTGCAATGATGTTTGCAGAGTCGCAACACTGTGTGCCTGCCGCAACGACTGTCAAAACAGTCCATATCACCCAGGTTGGCCAAAATGGAGATCCTCCTGCGTCTGGAGTACGATGCAAACATCGTGATGTCAGGGGTCATAGCCAGGGCTGAGCATGCCAGACTGGACAGTGCACAAGTGCTTCTCAAAGGCGCACCATTTGAGGTTGCTGCCCTTGTGGGTTTTGCTGCCTTACCACAAGGTTGGGGAGCGGTAAGCGCTGCATATGTGCTTGTTTGGATAGTTTATCGTTCTGTTGTNGGTGCGAGTTGACTGCTTGAGCCTTTGTCAGGAAACAAGAAATCATTGTGTAGCTTTTAGCATAGCACGTTTGTATCTGGTGGCGCATGCAATACATAGGCAGAAGGGTGAGCTAACACAGTATGATGAATCAATCACATGAGCTGTAACTTTGTACGCTAGTGCAGCAATCATACAAGTTGCACCTGTAGCATGTTGCAAGCTACATAGCAGAAGGTCATCAGGCAACCAGGGAACTTGCCTGCGTGCAAGGGCGGTGAAGCCAGCTTGTGTCTTGTCTACTGCTCCGTTGTGCTTCATGGTGGTCAGCACATGCAGGAATAGCTGCCCCATGTCCGCCAGTTCAGACACATCCAGCAGGCGCTGCTCATCAGATACAGCATCAACCTCTGCAAAACATTTAAAAACAGACTTCAGCCCCAAAGCTACACATTTAGAGTGAATCAAACTACGAGACTAGGGTTGCAACAAAACTTGCATCCAATCTGCTGTTGCACAGTCATGCGGAGGGGAAGCAAGTCAGACAATACATGACATAAAATGCCTGTGGATTTTGATTACTGGGCCAGAATGCAGCACTCATAGCTGTAGGCTCAGCCTCAGGACTGCATTGAAGGATTCAAAACGTTTGTGGACCCTGCTGTGCAGCATCATGTTAATTTTTGGACATCAGTCCAAACTACACAAGTAAAAATCACAAAAAGTGGATACCATTACTTGCCAGTATTTGAAACAGTATGCATTTTTGCAGCATGTGACAATTGTCTTGCATGCTTTGTGCCTCTATAGGTGACCCTGCTCGATGCTGCTACATGGCTCTGGACATGCACATTCCCTGCTGCTCAGCCAAGTGCTTGCAAATGCCTTGCCTGGCAGACAGGTGCACTTAGCAAGAGCACCCATTAACAGGGAAACCTCCTTCATGGTAAGCCAGCACCCTGTAATGATCACTTGAGCTGTTGGGGCAAGGACATCCCCATCAGCCCCCACGCCCTCCTGCATTTCCCCATCGATATCGTCTGCCTCTACATCTTCTGCACCTGCAGTACTCAAGCATTCTATACTTGCAGGAGCTATTAACGTGCAGCAAGCTTAGATGATAGAGCCCGACGGGCCATGACAGCACATTGTCCTTTGCTGTGGGACGCCTTCATGGTCCTACATGCCCACAACTAGGTGTCTGGCTGGAGCTTCAGCATCACCATAGGCCTAGGTCAGCATAGCGGCCACATCTCGCAGCAATTTTGCCGTGCGCCTCAGACACGCTAACATTGTTGCTAGATTTGCCTTACCGCTCCATGCTCATTGCACTTCATGGGCACTCTGCCCTTACAAGGGATTCAAGAATCACAACTGGCCTAGGGTGTAAGATGCAGTGACATAACTCTCAGGGTTGCAGCTCAGTATCACCATGACAAAGCCCAGCGTGCTGAAAGCATGGTGTTGAGATCTTGCGGCTGTGCTTTGAATGCACAGCTAAATTCCACCAATAAGCTTCCAATTTGTTGGGTACGCAAAGAGCTCCAGCCCATGAGCAATTTCTTTAATGAGGGTCACTGATGCCGCCACAGCAGGCATATCTTACACTGCAAGTGCATCTCACCAGATCAGGGAACAAGTGTGTAAATGCAAATCAGTCAGGTACGGTTGGCAAGCCTGCAAGCCATACCAATGTTGCTGTCTTGTGGGTTTGCAAGCAAGGGCAGGGCCAGCTCTGTAGCCTGGTGCAGCAGCCGCAACAGCCCCTTCAAGAAGGCCTGGGTCCCAGCTAGCTGCTCACCAGAAGCTGCTGCCAGCTGCCATGGCACAAGAGGGGTAAGGTAGCGCAAGGCCAGCAGCACGCCGTGAGCTAGGCTCTGCCTGCAAGCCTGTGCCAAGTCTTCTTGACCTGCCCTGATGTCTCTCTGCAACACACAGCACACCTGATGCCGCGCAATCAGCAAAGGTGTGCATGCCGGCAGTGTGAAACGGTATAGCTGGGCAAGGCTCTGCCTGCAAGCCTGTGCCAAGTCTGCTTTGACCTGCCTGGATGTCTCTTTGCAACATACAGCACACCTGATGCAGCTCAATGCATGAAGGAGCAAAGGTATGCCGGCAGTGTGAGATTCTCGGTGGACCACAAGCAACAGATGGCTGCATGCAATCAGTGACTGCTTGGAAGGTGCTTAGCTCATTGTGTGTTGTCCTTGCAAGCATCAGGGCGCCACCTTGGTCAATGTAGGGCTTGATCATGAATCTTTATGCTTGCGTTGCCAGCAACAGTCACCCACTGTTGATCGGTGCTGCTGATGGCATGCCAGCCAGACAATTTCCCCACAAGCTGTGACAGTCAAATGGCATTCAATGATTACCTGAAGCCACAGGGTCAGGCTCTGAAGGAGTGGCACGCTTGCTGTCAGGGGGTTGCTCTGTTGGGTTGCTGTTGGCGCTTCTGCTTCGCACTCAGGAAACAGCTCCAGTTGCCAATGCAGGTTGAGGGTGTACTTCTCATACAGCAAACAAAGTAGACGGCTCCCTGCATGGCATGCAAAGTCAAAGTGCCTCTGACATATTGGATACTGCACGCTTGCAAGCAAGACGCATTACTCCTCAGATTGCAGATGCATGTGATGATGCTTTGCCTTTCTATAACAAAAGCCGGGGCTTTTGACTTCTACATGTCATGTCTTGCTTCAGGTATATTGCACTTTGTGAGTAGGGCCAAACAAACAGCCCTGGCTCTCCAGACCAAGTGCCATTTACAGGCAGCATCAACCAACTACTGAGTAGCGCTGCTGGAGATGCAGCGGTACTGTTGTAGTGGTGGGTGCTGAAGACCACCTGCATCGCTCTCCCGAACCCTGGGACTGCGCAGCAGGCGGGCAGCCCACTGCAGCTGCGGCAGCAAGCCTTCTGGGGACCCCAACCCAGGCAGGGGGGTGGGTAGCCTCAGGAGGCAGGCAATGGCCCCCTCCCTCATTCTGTCCCAGCTATCCAAGCTTGCTCCTGCATGTTGATGTTGGCATCATGTGAGCTGCACTTGGAAATATAGTCGGGTGGGTCTGGCACGCAAACCTTTGAGTGCAACACACTGCGAGCGTAACGCTTACGGCTTTGAGGCCTCCTGCTGATCCGTGGGCCAGCAACCAATATGCTTCAGGGTGAGGTCAAGAATGAATTGGCATGTGTTGCTGGCAGAGGCTTGTGTTTGTGTGCTCACAGACCGGGTTGTGTGGTCTGTGCACAGAGTGCTGTGAGCAGTATCAGAGCAGATCGCCGCCCTGTGAGCTCCCAGGGTAAGTCAGTCTGTGCTTGTCACAGGGCGCAGCATACTTACTGTATGAGCATGTTGTGCAGGGTAGTCTCATCCCTAGATTGCAGTGCATGTGTTCAGTGCATGCACAAAGTACGTGTGCGCACATTCCAGTGATGCCACCCTCATATTAGTAATCTGCACATGCCAAGGCAAATGTGACAATGAGTAACTGACGCGGTTGCAAATATCGGCGCAACTGCGGCTTTTGGGTGGATTTCAGTGAAAGCCTGCAAGGCAAATCCCTACCCAGCAGCAGCTTGCTTGTTTCGGCCTCAAAAAACCCATCGCAAAAGGGCTTGAAGCGGTGCTGCCCAACAAGAAGCAGCCCAGCATTGCTGGCCGGCAAGGACTGCTGTCTACCCTCCAGCCTGATGTAGGACTTGCAGCCAGCATCTGGTGAGTTCCACACCTCCAGCAAGGTGTCCAGCAGCAGCACAGCCAAGTACTTGCGCTCATAAGGCGCTCCAGGGTACAGAGACGCCACTAGGGTCTGTGTCAGCCACTGCATGAAGTCCTGCTGTCTTTTCACACCTGCATCGATGTCACAAAACCCAGTACACACACTTATGGCAGACCGCTTGTTACAGTAGCCATCTTAGCCCATTCAGGCAGTGATGCTAAGCATGCTACTTCAGGAGCATGCAGTGCTGAGTGCTGTGGTCGCAGTCATGGCAGTGTGTTTATGAAGAAGCGCTCCAACTGGCAGCCAGTAAGTCTCGATGTCATGCACGCATGCAATGGCAGGCAGACGGCATGCATAGCAGTACATATGTTCAGGTCCACAAGAGCCCTCATCCTGCTATTGGCACAGGTCCATCTTCAACCTGTCAAGCATTTAAAGTCTATCGGCAGCACAGACATGTTCTACCATTCAAGTTCAAGTGCTGCTGTGATACATGCTGATTCTCACAGCAGACTGAGTGAGTGCGAGTGGGTAGCATGCAAACCCTAAACCCTAGATGTGTAAGCCAAGCATGCATGAAAGTGCCTGACCTGCCATCTGCTCTTGAGCTTGTGCATCAGCAGAGCGGGAAGCGCGCTTGCGGCTGAGCACAGAATGCACCGACATGAAGATGCGGCGCAGCAGCTTGGCCAGCAGGCCGGCCCACTTGTTGCGCATGCTGCTGCTGGTGCAGCGTAGGCCCAGCACTAAGGCTTGCTTCACCATTGCAAGCTCCACCTTGCCTGCATGTAGCCACAACACAACTTGTTACATACATGTTGCGATATAATGGTGTAATACTATTAAGTAAATGTTGGGATCTCACGTCTGTCTTGGTTGTGTGACAAACACTGTAAACCTAGACATTGTGAGGTGTAACGTCTGGTATTTGTTGTGAGCTTAGCTTCTTGGAGGGATTTGATCGAATGATATATGTTACAGGTGTGCCAGCTGATGCTAGGTACACACTAGGCGGTCGCATCAAGTCTTTGTTCTAGCACCAAATTGCACCTCTACTGCCTGATGTTGCTGCCAGAATATAATGTGTGTCACCATGAATAGCTCAAGGCATGTGGAAACAGATCTAGGCAGGGATCTGAGCCAATCAGGAGAATTCAAAAGAATCAGGTGTGAGCTCGAGGGGGTATCCAACCGGATTGGGTGGTACAACACGCTGCAGCAGTATACTGCTTAGAAGAGTGGGTTTAGTACAGATTGACACATATTGAGTTGTAAACACACTCGCCTAGAGTCAACTTCACCAGTCACACTTCTCCCCTTAAGTTTCCAGCACCGGGCATATTTGCTAGCAATGACACAGTGTGGAGTTCTGCAGATTTCAAATCACCCTGGGACGCCTCATGGCTTGCGCAGCATGCTGGCCAGGACTGTGTTAGCCCAGTGCTCTGAGACTTGCACGCTGTTGGCCAAGATCACCAATGTGTTTTTCAAGGCACGAACCATACTTGGTATGAAGCAGCAGGCAGCAGCAATTTAAGCGCCCACCTGGGAGGTTTGTTGCTCGAGGATGCACGCAAGCCAGCTGCAAGGCGTCCAGCTGCAACGTCTGAGAGGCGTGGCCCACAGCTCTCTGCAGCATAGCCTCAGGAATGGCAATGCTACCTTCCCCTGGAATGCTCACTTGCTCTAGGTCCTGATACAGCCCCAAAGCTCTAGCAGTCTTCAGAATGGCAATCAGCGTTGCTACCTGAATCACACCACTGGTGGCATAGCATTGCGCTACATATGGCATGTGAAGCATTAATTGTGAACATGACAGTGCGTTTATGCAGGTAGGAGTGTCAGCATTCTTTGTGAGATTTTGGGTGTCTTTCCAAGAGGCATAGCACCAATTTGGATGTGGCTCTTGCCTATCTGTCTTATCAGTTCTGTGCATGCTGTGCTGGCACTCAGACATGCTTGGTTGAACTCACACAGCAAGATTCAGTCCAAACACATTCTTATCAATGCTGCTCGTGCTATGCAAAAGTGCAATTTGTCATTGATGTAATGCGTATGGGAACTATACCTGGCTGTCTGGGGCTGCTCTTTCACAGTGCTGAGGTTCCAGGACCTGCTGCAACAGCGGCAGCACACTAGCACTGTCCAGTGCCAAGGGCACAGGGACTGCATACAGTGATGCTCGGTGCCTCAGGTGCTCGTCAGGGTGTCTCAACGCGTCCAAGAGGACAGGAATCCAAAGCTGGCGCGATGCCTGCAGTCCCTCCGCTTGGCTGCCTGCAAGGTGCATTGCAGCTTGCCATAATGCTCTGCACAAATGCTAAGCCATAGTTTTGATGCTAATCTTGTAAGGCTTGTGCTGTACACTTTGGCATAGCACGACTTGGTTGAGACAAGGCAATTGATCACGGCATGGTACAACTGCACCAGATTCAACACCACGGCTGTGGCATGCTGCTGGAGTTCACTTGTCATATCCAGTAAAGTAGCTCAGGAGACGTCTGTTATGACTGTTGAAGAAACACAGTAGGCTGACACGATGCTGCTTGAATGCAAGAAAGGATGGTGTTGGGCGCTGCTGCAACAATAGCCATGCTGGTGTGCGCATGCAAGCAAGCAGCACCGACCTTTTTGTTTGATGAGTTCTTGCATGAGCTGGTGCAGGAGGTGGTGAAGAAGAGTTGCTGCCGCAGAGCCCACAGCGTCATCTTGCATGCCCAGCAATATCTGCAAGCCAAGCCAGCAACAAACCCTAGACAAACCCTGGACAGATTATACTTATCTAGAAAGCGTTCTTAAATGATGCAGCCAGCAACAACAGCTTGTGGTCTTCCCCAGCTGTTGCATATCTATACCACAAGTCAGGGTGCATACTGTCATACATGTATTTGTTTCTGATGAGGGTGGCAGTGGGTGTCTGCCCTTGATGGGATGATGTTCATGAATAGTCGCTGAACGGCATGCAATATGCAGGACCCCAAAGTCAATCAAGCGCATAACAAGGCAATAACTTGTGTCAAGAGTTGAGCTGTGGAGATAACACATGCAATGTGTCATGTGTATACCTGCTTCATGAGGTCTGGCTGTAGTTGCAGCATTTGTTGGGCTCCCAGGCGCTGCACTAGGGCAGCCAGGGGGAGGTACCTGCCTTTCCTATGGGACCCTGCACACATTCCCACAATACGCTATGTCCAACTCGAGATGGTGAAAGACACAGTTGTCCAGTCGTATAGCGGATCATCACATGTCCATGACATTTTTGCAGTACAACCCAGTCAGCACATGCGGGGAAGTCCTGCAACTTGCCATGTGGGGTGGCACTTCAGCTGCCAAATGGCAGTGCTGCTGATGACACAGTGAGAGCAAGCTGGAGCCATCACAACTGTCATGTCTGGCAGCATATGTAAAGTTGTGAAAATCTGTTCTGCAGCAGCAAGTGTGCATCAATACATGCTGGACCACAGATCCAAAATACACTCCTTTGTCAAGCAGAACCATTGAGGCTCAGAAGAGCATTGCAAAGAAGCAAACAGGAGCAATGCATGCAATCAGGACATCAGTAACACCCTGGTGAGGCAACGCTAATTGCAGTATCATATTGCGTAGCTACACTTGCGGAATACTGGACCAAACTGGCACAAGCAACTGTGGTGTGCATCAATCACTTGCAGAGGCAGAGCAGTTGAGGCACACTTTGCGTGAAACAGGCACTGCACTGAAGTCATAGGCTGGCATGCACGATATGTGCAGCAGGATTGGCAGAGGCGCCTGTGCTGCTTACCTACAGCCAGTAGCTGGAGAGCTGTTGCTTTCAGCAGCTCTGTGACGCTGACAGGAAGCTGACTGTCACACGATGTACGGCTAGTATCCTTGTGTTGAAGCTGACTTTGTAGCTCCAGAATGTCCAGAAGGGACTCAAAGGCAGCCTGCACCTGCCTCACTGTTTGTGTCAGAGAGTCCTGCACACATGCACATACTGCTGAGATGGTGAGCTCGCACTGTATGCCAACCTGCTGTAGTTGCTGTAGACACTGTCATAGTTTACAACTGACTGTCGATCAAAACAATGGCAACAAGGCACATGAGTACAGATGCGTGGGCATCGCATGAAGGCCGCACCGCTGCCATCTCCATGTGTTCGATTGCACAGATCACAACATGCATCGTGTGCATCAATACAAATGTGTCTCATGACGGTCACAGCCACCAACCTCAAAGTTGGCCCAGATCAGTTGCAGCACACTGTCCCTGCTCGCACTGGACAGCAAGGGCAGCGCCTGTGATGTTGAGACGTCCATTGCACCCTGATCTTGAGTGGTTGTGCCTGCTGACTCAGCATCAGGTAGCAATCCAGCAGGACTGACTGTGATGCTGCCTGGCACAGTTTGTGATGCATGATGTGCAGAGTCAGCAGGTTGGTCATGGTTCTGTGGTGGTGGATCAGAGTGTGCAGCGAGGTGGTCCTGTGTATGCCACGGCACTCTTAGCACCCCACTAGCTACTTTGTGAAAACTTCTAGCATGTGTACATATCTTGCACAAAGGCATTGTATTCCGCATGCATGGTATCTCTGCTGCAAATTTTGACATCTGCACATCCACAATCCAGCAATGGTGGTGTACCACTGTAGTGCAGCATGCAGAGCATCTTCAACCACACTTTGTCAAGCCAAACTGATCACTGAATGCAGGTAGCAGGGGGTTACGAACTACATCTTGGTTCTGCAGATGTACCAGTACAGGGTGCGATGCTAGTACATGCAGGGTAGCAGGAGAAGGAGTGTTTCTACCTGCAGACACTGCTTGATCCGTTCCAGGCACAGAGCCAACGCAGATACCGAATGAAACTTGTGATGGGCATCTGTGGAAGCCACAACTGCTTGACAGCATGCTGGCAGGGCTGCGTCAGACAGCAGTGACCACCGCCTTACTGGAGCTGACCCACAAGGTTCAAAATTCTGTGTCTTGCCTTTGAACTGTTCTGGTGTGCCGTCCTGGGATGGCGCTTGCATACGGCTGCTGCCCTGAGCACTTGGGGGGTGTTGCAGCGATGCTGTGAGGCTAGTTTCGCTTTGGGTTGTATTGGAGGAAGTGATTTGTGCTGTCGAGTGTGTGTGGATGGCACTATCGGCATGAGCATTGTTCACAGCACCTGGTGCCTTTACAGGTTGTTGGGTTTGGTGGGCACTGCCAATGGTGGTGTCGCCTGCAGCAGCTGTGGGCTCTGTGGCTGAGTCTGAGCTGAGGGGGGCTGTGTCTGAGCCAAGGGGGGCTGCGTCTGAGCACGGGGGGGCTGTGTCTGAGCCGAAGGGGGCTGAAAGTGGGACAGTCAAGACAGCAGGCGGCAGGGCCTGAAGCAAACCCTTCATGGCACAGATGTGGCCATAGAACGAAAATTTCTGCATCTCTGAGGCCAGGCTGCTGTGGTGTTGTGCCAGGTGATGCATTACAATGCTGCCTCCTGCAGCTGTGCAGAGTCAGCACTCCTGAGAAATATGACACAAAGCTAGAGAGCCACAAAACAAATTACAGCGCAGTAGCACCGTGTTTGCTCTGGAAAACCCAACGTGCCTTGCTAAATTGATTGAGGCAAGGCTCGCCATAGCACAAAGCACTGACACTCTTCAGTCCAGTGGACAACTGAATGAATGTGATACTTGGTTCAACTTTGAGCAACACACATCTTGGATTCAACACGACTGTTGGAGTCATGCAAAGCTCATTCAGGGCTGGCATTGGGCTGCCTAACATTTCATGAGCCACACAAAAGTTGTTTGCATGACCGCATGTGTATGTGACGCAGGTGTCCTACTTCTCAAGGGATGCTGCTTGCCATCTGGCCGTCTGGAAGCCTGATACACACTTGAGACACTGGGCATACAGTCACATAGTGCCAGAAGGGTAAAGACATGCCTGATGACGGTGCAGAAGCTGCCTCTGTGAGACATCCAGCATGTGGGCCCACAAACAAGCCGCAAGCTAGCTGTAATGCCATGGCTGAGGGGTCTATATATGGTAGGCTAGCTGCAGCATAGAGGCAGACTGCAGCAGAAGCCATGGCCTCTCGGGCTAGGGCTGCCCCCTGCAATACCAGCGCAACAAGTCAGTCAACAACTCTCAAAATTGGAATTGGGTGGCGACATGACAGGCACCCATGAAGGTGCAAGCTGGACAGGCTGCAAGACCTGCTGCAGGCTGATTGCTGCACATGAATCCTTTTGCCCCAGATGATTGGAGACCATCTTTGTAGCCTGCACAAATTTGCGCCAACTCTGCCACATGCCCACTATGTGTGCCGCTGAGTCTGGTGGAATTGGCCGCCTGCAAATCCAGCAGCGCCCACGGACAGTTGGCAAACAGATCATGTCTGGCCAAAGGATGACAACATGTACGGTGCACATTGCAGAAGACGAGTCTGAACACGGGGAACGAGCACTGACCATACCTTTAGGGATGCAATCATAGCTTGAGACACAGAGCAGATAGCATGTTGGCCTGCAGCGCCAGCTTGGGCCATGGAGACGCCGTGCTGCTGCAGGAAGGCATAGATCGCTGCAATGGCGTCCTGAGCACTGTGCATGACTGAAGGCGGAATGTGTGCTCCTGATGCTGCCTCTTGGACTATTGTTAGGACCCCTTGAGACAGTGAATTGACTGCTGTGGGTGCACATGTCCTGCAGGCATGCAGGATGATGTTGGCAGGGCTCGCACATCACAGGGTGTGCAAAGTGCTGCTGAGAAACTTCTGTGTGGCTGTGAGCTTGCTTCAGTATCAAAGTTTTTGGTTTTGGTGTTTGGGCCTCAGCGGGTGACCTCAGCAACATGTGATTACTCATCATAGCAAGCTCAACATTGCCTCACACGTGGCAGATATGGTACACGCAGTACTGAATGAGGAGTCCCACAGTAATGCAGGCATGCACACGGCTGCCATAATCCTGACATGAAAAGAGAAAGTATGTTTGAACATGGCAAACTTTGCATGCAAGCAACTCAGATGCTGCGGTTCTCTTCAGTTGAGGCACTGGATAATGACTCTGTATGGTGAATTGAGTATAACAGTGCTGGTTGTACCTCAGAAAGGGGTGAAGTGGTTGTGCATCCAACAAGGAGAGCAACGGCTCAGCAGTGTGAACAGGCTGCACAGTTGCGCTGCCTGGTTGTACGCTCCTTGTGACTGCATCTTCAATCAGTGTCACGAGTGTGTGGCCCACAATAACCAACTTTGCCTCTGGAAGCTGTCTGCACCAGGCCAGCAATTGCCGGTGCAGTGGCTTGGAGTTTGCCTGAAACAGGATCTCCACAAGCAGGCTGGCAGCTTGCTCAAAAATACTTGGCTTAGGCTTTGTAGTGTGTGGAAGACTGGTCACCATATTGCCAATTTTCTGCAAGGAAGTATGTTTGTCATTCGCCATGCATATAATAAACACGTTGCAGAGACTTGTTCCTGAATGCCGGCGTCAGATAGTTGCCAGTTGGGATGCAAATAAAGTGTGTGCACACCTTCAAATCCTCGAGCTCGCTGTATGCATTCTGAAGACTGGCAAACTGCTGCAGCTCCTCTGCAACAGCTTTCACCTCGGTAGCAGAGCTGCTCTCGGAGCAAAGGGCGTTGACCTGCAGCGCAACAACTGCCTCGCTGCAGTGTGCACAGACAGGCCGACCGTTTCATTGGATGTCTGGCTGAACTCACCCGCGCAGTGAAGTTGGGAGTAAACCGTGTGCCTGAACCGGCATAGCGAGCTTTTTGTTGCTGCTTGTGGAACTTCGACGACATGGCGCAAACCCTAGCGAACGTAGCACATCTTCCGGCCCGGCCGTTGTGAGTAGCGCTTGTTTCAATCGCAGGCACAAGCGCAAGCCGCACCAGTTTGATCAGCTTAATCGCTTCTCGAGTTGCCTCGTCTTGTGACTGTTTCATTTGCACGTGCGACTAAATGGATTATTACGACAATTACGACATGCATGACCCCATCTGCATGTTAAGCGCAAACATTATTGCTGAGCGATTCAACGTACTGGCTGCCAAACACCGTCAAGTTTGTGGTCATCTCACGTCAGCATGTCGCATCAGATTCAGGTGCAGACAAGTTCGTTCAGCAAGCTTCCTGAACTTGACGGCCTGAAAGTCATCAAGGGCGACGTTCCCGAACCGAGCGACGGACAAGTGTTGTGTCAGATTTACCTCAGGCCAATCAACCCAACCGATGTTCACCAGGTGCAGGGACTTCGCCCGATTGGCCCGCATGATACCCCACACATCGCAGGAGGCGAAGGTACGACCTGCAAACGACGTTGCGGTTGTACAAGTCGAGGCGACATCACTCAGCACAACCTATGCCAGCTGCAATATTTTATATTCGTGTTGAGCGCACCTGACTGGCTCTACAATTCCAGAACACTTGGCTTCCAAAGTCTGTTTGTGTGTGACATGGCTATCCTGTACACAGTCCTGTCGTGCTGCCAGGTTTGGCCAAAGTTGTCAAGCTAGGGCCAGGAGTCAAAAAACTGAAGGAGGGACAAAGAGTTGTGGGCGTTCCTTGGACACAGCTCATTGGCACATGGCAGCAATACAGAGTCATGCCAGAAGACAGCCTGGTCAGTTGTATATTGTAACGCCAAGCATGCCTATGCTGTGCCACCACGTTGCCTGTGTCAAAGCATAACCTGTACCATGTGCACCAAGTTGCGCTGGCGCTGAGTTCTGCTGGTTTGCAGTTGGTGGTGCCAGACAAGATGTCGGATGAGGTGGCAGCGCAGTTCTGGGTAAGCCAAATCAGTAGCACATGCTTCCAGATCCAGCTACATTGTTACTGACACTTCATACAAGCTTGTCATGCTGCATAATATATGGTGCTAATCTGCAGTCATTCCAAGACGCCAATAACACCCAGCAGTGCCTTGTCGTTTGTTTTGTTGTGATGCTCATCAACGACTCCAGGTTGATCAATGACTACAGGTTAATCCTTTGACAGCCTATGGGTTGTTGGACACCTGCAGTGCACCAAAAGATGACTTCATTCTGCAAACAGCAGCAGGCTCTACATTGGGAAAGATGATCACAGCACTGGCCAGCGACCGAGGCGTCAAGATCATTGATGTGGTCAGGAGGAGTGCCCAAATAGAAGAGCTGATGCAGAAAGGGTAAGGCTTTGCAGCAGGCATCCTCTTGCAGTGCTTCACATGGCTGTTGCACTGTGCAAAGCCTGTGAGAAGGCTGTTACATCCTACTATGTGCACCGGACAAGCTGCACAAGCATGGCAGTGATGGCACATGCTAAACTTCTTGCAAGGTCACTCAGTTTGTGGCTCACTGCACCTTGTGCCACGGTCAAGATGCAGCAGCTACTGGGCGCCGCTTGCGTGTTTTGTGCCTTCATGCAATTTGTGTGAAAGCGCTCAGGACAGAAACCTGGCAGGGTGCAGCGCCCTAGAGGCAATAGTGTCATGTTGTTCTGGTGTTGAATCAATCCTGATGTAAAGCTTTGCTGTAGGGCGACAGCCGTCATCGCCACAGACAAAGAAGATGTGGTACAACGAGTGAAGGAGATCACAGGCATGCTGACTTTGTTTGCATGCTGCTTGTGTGAGGCAGNCACACCAGAAGAGCAAGTGGAACTGGCTGACCCCAGTTCCTGGAGGGGCCAAAATGGCATATGCCTGGGATGAACCCATCCTTGACCATGTGATGACCATCAGGGTGAGCTAATCAGCATACCCAAAACATTTGAGGGCAGCCTTGAAGAGTTTGCCTTNTCGACCATATTTACATTCGCTACGGTAGTTCAATAGACGTACAAACTGCTCTATGCCACTATCAAGCAACTGTCATGGCACAGCATGCTCTTACACACTGTATCAGCTGCTATAGAGCCTATTATATAGATTAATTGTATCAAGTGCTCCCTGGAAGTGGACCATCCAATCTGTACTNTGTGACTGACATAGTACCCAGTCATTCACCACTTATATTCCCACACAATGACAGAAGCCTATGGAGCTTCGCAGGTTGCAAACGAACCTGCGAATACGGAACACTCCAGTGCATACGTGCCTCAAAAGCGTTGGTGCTGGCACATCACGCAAAGCAATCTAGCTCAGTTTGAGAGGAATTCACATGAAGGATGAAAGACAGCATCCCATAGCCATACCACCCCTCCCCCCCTCCAATACCCCACATCCCTCATCCTCCCCCCAATCAGGATCATAGATTTGCGGTGAACCTTGTGATAGCTGATGGCAAGAACATTTTGCAGTGNCGCGGGTAATCACATGGTGAAAACTTTCACTCCAGTGCAAGCAGCTGTGCTTTACAAGAGGCTTTGCCCCACTCTGCTGTCACACNACATCCATATCGACAGGCGCTGGGACTTGCACAGCATCTGCCGGCTGAGGCGCTGCAGCAGCTGAACCTTCATTGTGTGCATGACTGGCAACTGGCAGAGCTACTGATGCAGCCTGAGGGTCAAGTGCGCTTGGTGATTTGCCCATGCTACTTGCACCTGATTCCTTCATGCCTGCTGGGCCAGCACTAGAAGCAAGTGCTGCTGTGCCTTCTCGGCTTGCATATGGCTTAGGTGGGGCTGATGGAAGGGTCTGGAGGGGGGTAGTGCGAGGCTGGCTTGCCTGTTGAGACAGCGCTGGTGCAGGGGGCAGATCCCTGGAGGGCTCCTGGCTGGGAGAAGGGGATAGGGAGGGGGTGGGTGCAGGCCTTCCTCCAGTCAACAGCCCTACAAGGTCAAAGGCAGTCAAATGTGTTGCATCTGAGTTCAAACATAACGATNATTGCTCGGAGGTTCAGCACTTGTGGAGCTGAGTGCAACTTGCAAGATCATGCCGGGTGTAGCAAAGCAGTAGCAATTGGCCAGNAAGCGTCCTCAACGGCATTCATGCATTATTCCAGATGCACCTCTGCACGGTGGTGCTGCAGCTAGCCACCAGCAGTTCATACGTTGTTGACGCAACCGCGCAGCTCACCACGCAACTTGGTGCAACAAGCAGCTTGCATGTGCTGACGCTTTTTGGCGGTTGTGCAACATGGCAAACCGGTCGCAGTGATTCATGTGCCATGAGCAAGCTAGGCTGGGCAGTTTTGGAAAACCTCACCAGTACTCGTCCAACGCCCACAGGCCAACACAGAAGACTTGGAAGCNTGCGGATTCGTGCAGATATTGTTGTAAGCAGAGTTTCAGCATGGTATGATCCAATGATGCAGAAGTTGTCTGGCATGCTGGGAAGCTACACTGCAACAGCTCAGCACCCATGCACACAAACCCCATGCTGAGTCGATGCAGTATGACCTTTTTAGCACATCAGAAATTTCCTGCATCATCGGATCATACTAGCTGATATGGCGCAGTTCCGTTTGTATGTCTCGTATATAGTGTTTTCTGTGTGGCTGAAGGATCTGTCAGTGCTTATTTTGCAAGTGCAGCATCAACATCTGTCACATGGGGCTGTTGCAACAGTATCAACACTGGCAGAGCTGACATTGCCAGCCATGCACTGTCTCAATCCAAATGCGCCTCAGTGTGTCTTTTTGTGCCGTAGGAGGTGCAGCCATGTCAACAGGCTTTGTGGCCCTGTTCACCTCCCTGCACTTCTTCCCAGGGAGTGCACAGACCTTGCTGCCTGCCATTTTGACAACATCCTTGGCAGCAGCCATAGTCGAGTCCCTGCCTGTTAATCAGGTCGTTGATGACAACTTTTCAGTGCCAGCAATAGCTGTACTCATGGGTCACTTCATGCTGCACACTTTGCGTTGACTGCTTGTAAAGGGCTGGCACCACTTGTTAGGCTGTAGTCATGATTGCAATCTGGGTTCAGAATTTCCCAGCACACAGCTGAAAGTCTTGCACGTTTCAGGTTTTGCGTGTACACTAAGGCGCATTACACACCTACCTTGCGAGTGCAGCAGTTCAGGCCAACGGTCAAGAGCCAAGCTGATCAGGCGTGGTGCACTTACTGCTGCTGCTGCAGCTATTTCAGACAGCAAATTTCAGACCAGGAATCCTCTGTCGGGTCTAAAACAGTTGTGATTTATAAAGTCATCATTGATTGGTTGCAACGACTGTGAATCTGTTATCTCCCCTTCTGTTCTCTATTACTATTTACTCCCCTACTGGTCCTAATCCCCACTNTGGCTTGATTCTGCTCAACTGCTGACAACATGCCTGTGCTCAAGCCGGGCCTTATCAGTGGAGGTACTGTCTGTGGCTGCTGATTGCACACATAGCAAGTTACAGCCTCTTGAAGCAGTCAGCTTGTAAATCAGGTTGGCAAACTTTGGCCAGTGGTAGGGCAGAGAAGTCTGCTCACTCAGCGGCTCAATGTGCCAGCTCATTGAGGTGCTAGCATCAATGCTGCAGGTTACCAGTCTCAATATCAGCTTGCCAGCATCAGACACTGGCACAGGACTCCAACACAGCATGAGAAGCTATCATGTTGTGTAGAAGTACGTTGTCGACGGCTGGTGCTGGCAAGCTGAGGCTGACGCTGGCAATCTGCAGATCCTAAGCTGATGTTGATGCTGGCATCTTGCAAATCGATGATGTCTTTGGCAGGATGCTTGTGGTAGCAGCCTGCCTTGACAAAGGCTGCAAGTACAGTAGTCAAGGCAGATCTACGTTGGTACTACTTGCAGTGCAATGCACTGCTCACTTGTGCAGTGCCCGTTTGCGTGCAACACAAGAATGGTGTGCAGCACACGAGAATGTACGCAGCGACATGCATTGTGTTGCTTGGTGTGCAGTGCAGTGCTACGTGCAATGCAGGGGCTTATGTAAACAGAGTCACTTGCAATTTGAGATGATATACGAAGCTGTGTGCAGTACAGTGCAGAATGAGGTGCAATATAGCAGCACATGCAGTGCAGATGTTTGCATATTGCATGCCATTTAGTGCAGTGCGTGAAAGAAGGCAGCCTACGTCAAGTCTCCATTGTAGCTGTTGGCTGCTTCGTTGACAATGACGATGTCAATAACTTCTCCCAGGCTGGTGCTGATGACGTGATGCCCTGCTGTTGGATACTCACTCACATTGCCATCTGTGTCCAGCAGCACGACCGGATTGACGCTTGAGTTCACCGTCTGCACACGAGACCTCATCCGCAAGTCAACAACAAGCAGGGCTTTGCCGAGCTGAGGTGATGCATCCGGTGTGTGCAACATGGCTTGCAAGATAGCAACTGGATGAGCATGCACCATAGTTGGTCCCCCAGCTTCACTGAAGGACACAGACAGACAGACAGACAGACAGACAGACAGACAGACAGACAGACAGACAGACAGACAGACAAGAACATCTGCACTGCAACTCAGACATGCAGTGCTGAAGCAGTGGAATGCTGGAGCTGCTCTGCAGATGCACACGTCGAAACAGCTACAACGAGTCCTGTTGGGCCACCAAATTTGCGTGAGCTATAAGGCATGTCTGTGCTTGCAGCCAACAACTCAAATTGTGTTCTGGATGTGTACAGCCTGCAATGGCTTCACTGGCGGCGGTAGGCTGTACAGTATAGATTGGCAACAACAGGCACAAGCTTTGCCAGGTGCCAGCATGCAACAACAAGCAGCTGGCAGTGAATGTGCTTAGTCATCAGGTGTGCTGGTACAGATGGTCTGTGAATAAGAGCATTATTGATTAATGAACAGAGCTCGTTTGCTTGCCTGACTTGTTTGGTAGCCAGCATGCAAGCCGTTAGAAGCTGCCAGGACAACAAAGTAGGTGCTGTTGTTGTACACCAAGCTCAGCTCAGCCTCACATGAAGGTGTTTCCTACAGGGCATACACAAACAGAGCTCAGTGAACAAATTATACCTGCTTTGTGGTGGTTGTGCGGTGTATCCACTGGTAACAGACAGACGTTGGTTAAACAGGTATGGGACTGTACAAGCCATGNGTGTAAGAACTGCAGTGACATCAACGCTGATGGAATGCTCACGAGCTGGCTTCATCATCATCATCATCATTAAACGTTTCTAGCCAGGTCATAGCTAGGTACGTACGACTCAATCAACTGCCTCCATGCAAGCCTATCAGACTGGAACCAGTCTGAAGTAAGGTTGAGCTTAGCTAGGTCAGTCAACACAACACTCTTCCAAGACTCCCTAGGCCTTCCTGGAGCTGGCTTGACGCGCAGTAAAGGTCAATGAATGTCTGCGAGTGCGTGCAGAAGCCAGGCAGGTCAACTTCACCTGTCGCAGGCGTACCGGGACCCGACTGGACAATGCGTGTAATTGGTTGGGGTGCGTCGTACGGCTTTGCATTTTGATGAATTTGCGGTGTCGGTAGTGTCGACGTTGCATCGCGATGCTCAACTCCGCTGCTGATCGCATAAACAGTGCTGGTAAACGGATGCTCACCGGCGCACCCACAACAGCTGAGTCGCAGAAACGGCTGCAGCATTCCGCAGCAGCGAACGTAGTTTGCGGGTTTGCCCTGACCGGCATTTGCATCCTAGCTTTCAGTCTTCGATTGTTCTCGGTCATCAAGTACGAGAGCGTGATACACGAGTTTGATCCGTACTTCAACTACCGAGTCACGCAATTTCTGACAAAAGAAGGATTTTACAACCTATGGAATTGGTTCGACGACCGAACCTGGTACCCGCTCGGTCGAGTAGTGGGTGGCACAGTGTATCCGGTAAGCCTGACTAAGGTGGACCAATATCCACCAGTCTGGCAGCGTCTTTGCTGTACATGACCGCCTGGGCATGTCTTTGTAGGGCTTGATCTACACAGCAGGTGTCATTTGGAATGTCCTGCACTACTTCAACATTCCCATACATGTCCAGGAGGTAAGCCAAAATGCCTGACTCGTTTCATTTGTTGTGTTCTGTGCAGTCTGATGACAGCTCCAAAGGACACTGGAGGGCAAGCTCATGTGCATATGGCACAGTACGACCAGTAATGCACAAAAGTGCCATGTAACTTGCAGGTCTGTGTCTTCACAGCCCCGCTGTTTTCAGCCTTCTGCGCCTTGACGACCTACTTTCTGACCAAGGAAGTCAGGAATCAAGGAGCAGGACTCTTTGCTGCCCTGTTTGCAGCAAGTGTCCCATCCTATATCTCAAGATCTGTTGCTGGCTCATATGACAATGAGGGTGTAGCAATTTTTGCTCTGGTTCTGGTCTTCTTCCTGTATGTTAAGGTCAGTCATCAAGCGAAGACAGGCTTGCTCATGTGTCACTACGCTGTCTTGGCTTGTTGCGATCTACATGTGATGCGCTGAGTGATGTCACTGCTGGCAGCTTCACATATGCCAGCTGATGTTGCTGGATCACACAATCACAGCCCTATTGTTTTGCCATGCAGACCATCAATACTGGTTCGTTGGCTTGGGCCACAGCCAATGCTCTGGGTTATTACTACATGGTAAGACTCATTGCGCCCACTCAACAGCCTGCCTACTGCACAACATGTCTGACTGATGAAGCATATACAGCACTCTCGCCCATGTGCATGAGGAGCGTGTGCAGACTGCATGGTCAGCTTGTTTGTGGCCATCTGCACACCCGTTTCACAATGTGAAGGACCTGGTATACACAGCATCACTCACATGCGGCATTCTGCATGGAGTTCGCAAGCTGTATGTCAGCCCTGCAGGGCAGCTCAACTTGGCATGCACAAACCATGATGCCAACCGCAAAGTATTTGTAATTTGCGCTTGGCATCATGTTTCGTGCCTGCCTGTTCAAGGCAGCGCAGTTCCTGTTTCTCCTAGTTGCAGACTTTGCAACTGGTCTGCAGATGGTCTGCTGCACTTCCAAAGGTATTCAGTTGTCTTCAGGTGGCATCATGGGGTGGCTACTCCTTCATCATCAACCTGCTGCCAATCCACTGCTTAGGCTGCATCTTCCTGGGGAGACTGAACAGCAAACTATATGTGGCTTATGCTCCCTTCATCATTCTGGGAACCATTGAGGCTGCCAGCATCCCTGTTGTGGGCTTCAATGCAGTGCTGATGTCAGAGCACTTCGGCAGCTTCCTGGCCTTTGGTGTGCTTCATGCTGCTCTGGCGATGCAGTATATCAAGGTCAGACTCTGAAGCAACTGTTTATACTTGATACCACAAACAGGTCTGGTGCTCAGGGCGACTAGTCTTGCATACACTGCAGCTGGCTGAAAGCCTCTGCCCACTGGCCATTTCCGACCATGTACATGCGAGTCTCGGTGCAGCAACAAGCAAACTTGACATGCTGCAACTTAGCTGCAGCCTATGATATATGTGTTGAGATATGTGTGCAAATCATGTAGCAGTAGTGCATGGGCATAGCACACACCTTTTACATGCTACTTCCTCTGATGCTCACTGAGGTTGTTGGCAACCAGCATCTCAGCAGTATGCATGCCTCAGTTGCCAACCTAGGCATGCTTCTGCAGAACATCCTGCCAGCCAAGACATACAATGCAGCCAAGACCCTAGCACTAACAGCTGGTGTTGTGGGGCTGGGCATTGTGATGGTGCTGTTGACGGGCTATGTCATGGCTTCCCCCACGTTTGGCTGGACTGGTGCGCGCCTCCTGTGCTGACCTGCATGTTCATTACTAACCCAGGCAAACACGGGCTGCATATATACATTGCAATTCTTGCATGCTGTTACCTGTGCTGAGCATCGCTCGCAAGGGATTCTACACCATAGTTACTGTTATTCTTGATTGCTACTCTTATTGACGTTGTGACTCTGCTTTCATGTACTANATAATCATACTTTGTATTTTTGCCACGTCATTGTATAGTGATAGTTCTATAAACCCTAAACCCCAAGCCTTGGATACGTTCATACCAGACGGTCACGCCTCAATAATCGCAATGGTTGTTGTCATGTGCAACCGAAGCAATCTGACTTGAACGTTTGAAGAACATTGCTGATGGCTCTGCCGGGCGTGGCGNTGGCACTTCTCATGATCACCATGCAAAAGACCATCAGTCCACAGCAGGACCTCCAGGCTTCTCACAAGTTTCGCCTGCAATGCTGCAGCGCCTTGGGCGACAGCAGGTACAGCCAGCTGCAACAGATGCTGCAACAGATGTGCAGCCCTCAGACATTCATGAACAAAGGCAGCCAGGCTGAGCGCATGTTCATGATATCTGTGTCAGCTCCCTCTTAAAGGCCTGCATGGTCAGACACGAAGTCACATGTATGCAGATTGCATGAGTCCTTGGCTCACTTGCACATGAGGAACAACCATGAGCTGTGAGTGATTCCAGAGCATGCTGCTGAATGACAATGTTGCATGTGCATGCTTTGAAGGTGCTCACAGAAAGCCTATCAACCCTATGCTTTGTGGAAACACCCCAGGATGCTCACAAGGCCCCTGCTGCATTTCAGAACATGCTGTTTCCCCCAGAATATACTGACGTCTCCCCAGCAAAATTGCCTATACCTACCAGTCACGCTTGTGAGTCAAAATGTGTACCATTTGAGTCAGCCTCTCTGCCTGTCCGTTTCAGCGCCAACAGTGCTGGCAGCAAGCCAGGATATCAGTCCCACGGATACCACCCCAACCCACAGATCATGTCAGATATGCCTCCAAAAGTGTCCCAGCAACATGTACTATGTCATGATCCCAAGTCCATCATGGCAAAGCCTCAAAATGCACGCATAGTGTTTTTGCTCAAACCACACTGTATTCCAGTTGCAATGCAATCCACCAACATCAGTATTCGCCTGATGTTCTAGACAATGAGTGTGGCACCTTCAGTTCTTGCACATCCCTTATGTCCAGGGGGCAAACCAGCACGATCATGCAGTACCAGCAGCCCAATGCATTCCTGCAGGGTCCTGCGAACAGCACCTCCACACCTGTGAACACTGCTACAGCTCAGCACACACCACTCGGTGCTCCATCAAGCGACATCCAGTCAAACAGCAGATCAGCAACCCCATCAAGTGGGGTGTTTGCTCGTCTGGGGGTACCCACCACCAGACCCACCAGCCAGGGCCCCGACAGCAGAGGCAGAGCCCTCCCCTACGCGCAACCCAGCCCCATAGCAAACCCTGCCAGCACCGCCGGGGACCACCCCCCAGGATTTGTATCCCCCATGAGGCTTGCCACTTCATCCACACCATCTGCTCAGCAATCAGCCACAANTGCACCGTGCCAGGCAGTGTATCATGACTCATCAAATTGTCTTGCTGTTGGGTCACAATGCAGTTGATGAGAGACAGAATGCTGTTGACAGGCGGGAAAGGTATNAGCATTGGTTACATCTGTGATCATCTTGACGTGAATGTGACACAGCCTTGCACACATGTATACCTGCTAACATTCGTCCTATTATTTCATATCAAAGGTTGTCTGTGATGTCTCGATCTGACACACAGGGCAGGGGAGTGATGGAAATGGGCTGCACAATGAGGCTCTGCTCGGCTTGCAGAACACTGGTGTGCTGTGAACCTGCCAACGCATCATCTTACTGGCATGGCTTTCCATTGCTGGCCCAACCCTCATGACGTCACACGCTCTCACGTATGCTTCACCTTGCAGGGACCCTGCAGCCGCTGTCTGTGAACCTTGCTCTGCCGCTGATTAGACAGAAGATGAAGCAGACATCATACAACCCTATTAACGCCCTGAAGGAGGCCTCAGAGAAGCAAAAGATCACCTGCAAGCATGTTTTCAAGAGCTCTCTTGGCTTTCTGCACAAGGAGACTTGCACAATGCTGTTGCATGAGTGCAACAATGTACGCAGGGTAGTAGCGCATTTGTCAGTGATGACACTGGGGTTCATGCTAACAGTCATGACCTGATGGTAATTCTGGCAGCCTCACATCACTGCTCTCGGACATAGCAAAGTGATGAACATGGTGTGGTGTCGACCTGATTTGCTCTGACCTTGACACAGGTAGACACAGTTGGGTGTGTTGCACTTGACCGTAAAGACAAGCCCCATGCTGTTACATCAATTTACATGTTGAAAAGAAAAAGAAAAGTCTATGCCGCAAGGTGTTTCAACCATGCCATGAGGCATGTTGATGGGAGGCCTTGGACGGACCGAAGGCGTCTCGTCCCCCTCAAAAGGGGGGGGAGAGGGTGGGGTTGAGGGGTGGACCCTATGGCGGGTCCTTCTTGCGTCTGAAGCGTGTTCTCCTTTTGCTTGTGGGGCAGTGTTCCAGTCTTCTGCTTAGCTTGACTATAGTGTCAAGGCTGATGATAGCATGTGCATGTAAGGCATTCATCAAGCGGTTGACTCTGACTCTCTCCAGTCCAAGTGTGTGAGCTAATTGCACTGTTGTTGTGAAGATTGTGCCATAGAACCCAAGTATGGTACAACAATCACTTCATATCCATAATTCGATAGGGCTTCTTGCAAGTGCATGTGTTGCAGCTCTTTCTCCTTCAGTTTGTCCTCATACATTGTGTCTGAGCAATAGCCTGCTTCAGCCACCCAGACTTTCCTTGGCTTTCCATTCGGCATGGTTGGGTATAGGTGCGCCATCATGTCATGTTGCGTGTATTCCTCATACTCTGCTGTAGACATTACAACTATCATCGTATCTGGCCTGAGCTTACTCCTGGTTTGCTGCGCATCGTTGTCTGACTCTGCATTGTATGCAGCCATGTAGCTTTGAGGCAGATTTTCATCAGGCCGCACAAGTTCAGGTATCCTTTTGCTATGGACCCCTAGTTTGAGTAGGCCTTCTAGTTGACCCACATCTGCAATGATGTAGTGGCCCCTACTGCATCCCTTCATCACTTCCTTAATGACCTTTCTCATAGCCTTGTCATGCCTTGCTATGTAGTGAGCTTTCAGCTCCTTGTGTTGACAGTGTCCAAGCATGTGGCCGGCTGAGTCGGGCTCGCCGCATAGCGGGCACTTGATGTCTTTGGCTACTGGCTCTCCACAGAGATAAGGCATGTTGAACATGAAGGCTACTTGTTGTTCCACAGCCTTCCATACCTGCCTTTGAGGAGGTTCACTTTTATGGGCTCTGTGATTGATGACATGTCCCAGAAGGCATTGCTAAACTTGGCAGCTGTCATAGACTGGATGCCTTGCCAGCTCTTGAAGTAAATAGTGTCCTGGTTGCTCTGACCCACCTTGAGTTTTGTGTGTATTTTGTTTTGCAGGGCGTCATCCAGGTTTCTTAGGTTTTGCATGCATGCTGGTTCATCACCATCAGCAGTTGTCTTTGTCTGGGGCCAAAACTTGCTGTCAAAGTTCTCGCATGGCTTTTGGATACATCCTTGTTGACAGGCTTGCCTTCAGCTATGAGCTCAGCTGCTGCGTTTGCAAGTTGGTCTGCCTGCTCATTTCCTTGAACACCAATGTGTGACTTGACCTTCATCAGTGTGGTCTTGACAGAGTTGCTTGCTCTTTGTATGAGCATTTCTGTTATTGCTTGGAGCATGGGGCGGTGGATGTCATTTACTGTAAGTGCAGGGTCTCTCATATGCTTTGCAATCTTGTCCATGCTGCATTTGGAGTCTGTGGCAATGACCTCAGCATGGTCCGGCTTGCATTCCTGTAATGCTACATAAATTGATGCAACCTCAGCTCTGTTGATAGTGTTGTTCTCACCAGCAGTGTTTGTGCGCACTGTCAGTTGTATTGGGGCATGTGTTGCTTTCCACCTGAAAACTCCTCCTCCTGTGACAATGCCTGCATTGGGGAAGTCCCTCCTGCTGCCATCAGTGTAGATTATGTCCTCTACTACATGCTTCAGTTCGACAGGGCTCTGCATCTCTGCAGGCAGGCTTGTTCCCTTCTCGGTCGTTGCTTCGCGCCAGCGACTAGGCGCCGTATATTTTACTTTTGCGAATCTGCTGGGCGCATGTAGGCCTTTCATTGGGTTTGCTTTCTGCTCTGACGGTGCGTGTCTAGGCGTTTTACCCTGTTGTACCCCTCCCCACGGGAGGCGGCCTCTCTGAAGCCCATTTTTAAGCTAATACTCCCTGTAGTATTGCTTTAGGCCAGCCTCGTTGGCCACGACAAAGAACTTGATGTCCCATTCGGCTGTTGCCCAGTCTGATGTGTCCCAAGGCCTCTCTTCTGGCCTGGTAGTCTTCTATTAGTTCTTTTGGGATAGTATCATTGTCTGCTGGTTCTTCTTTCTGTTGCCATTTCACGTTTACGACTCGCTTTCCTGCTGCAGGTCCAAAACTTTTACCAGGTTCAGGGCAACTGGTGATTTCAGCTGGTTTATAGCCGGTCACGGCATGCAGAGAGACATGTGAGCGTAGCATGTATGTGTCAGCGCATTGTACTATGTAGCGCTTTTGCCCATTCGACATGCATTCTGTGATAACCTCCTCCACCATGTCCTGATCTGCATACAATAGGGGTATGACGTTATGGTCAGCCATGTGATCTCTAGCATGTTTTTTGAAGCCATGTAGGTGGTAGTTCTTGATCCAGCTTCTTGTACTGCCATCTGGCATCCTTTGCACAAACTTGTGTAAAGGCGGGTACGGTTTTCCATGTAACGCTTCAGCTACTTTAGCCTTTTCTGTGCATCTGCCCTTTTGAGCATCACCTTAAAGTCCTGTTCGATGTCGGCATCGTTTAGGGTGGCAGGGTCACGTATCTGTCGGAGGAAAGCTTCTGTTTCTGAATCCATCTGCCCGTTAGGCCTAGGGCCCCTTGGTCTATCCAGCCAGCCTGGTTCAGGTCTGTAGTTCACTGTTAGGCTGGTAGGATTGGGCCGTGCTGATGTGTCAGGCTGTGTTGTGTCTAACCCAGATACCCTTGGGCGTTTTGGCCTGCCCTTTTGTAAGTACTCTTCCCACATTGGGGTCCAGCCCACATCTTTGCACTGACTCTTCCGCTTCCCTGTCTGCTTCATTCCGGGGACTTTCGCTTCGCTATCCTGCTGACCTATCTTGTCACCGTCTTGAGACTCGGGTTCGCCTGGTGTCTTTCTTGTGAGTGCGTCGTTGCGCTCATCGGAATGTTGCATATGCCACTGCTGCATTAGCCTCAGCGCTTCGCATTCGTGTCCGTTCAAGGTCCCAAATCCCTCCGTTCCAGTGGCAGCACGTCCTAACTCCGAGAACAGCTCTGGATTGTGTATCACCCTATCCTCAGGACTCATCGCAGAGGTGTGGTCCCAGTTTCGCATTGCTCCTGCGTCCCAGTGCGTGCTGTTAACGATCTTTGTCAGCCTGTTCAGGGCTAGCTTATACCTTTTCCTGATAACACGCCTGCCATATTTTAGGCAGAGGTCATCAGAGCTAAGAAATACCGGTTTCTTTCCGTGTTGGATCAGCAGGTCGTTGAAGTCCGTCAGACCAATCTCCAGCAGAGGCTGGTACACACTCAGTGGGATCCTGCAGCTTATTCCAAGGTCAGTTGGATCATACCTCAGCTTTGCAATAATGTCTGCAATAGCGTTTCCATGCAGGCCTCTTTCTCCTGCTGGGGCTTTCACACTTATGCCTGCCTGCTTGATGATGGCCAGCTGTTTGGCTAGGTGATAGTGTGCCGTGCCCTTGATAAGGGATTTCTTCCTCGCGTGTTCAAGAGCTGAGCCAATGATGCTGTCTTGCAGCCTGATGAGAGATCCAGTTATGAAGCCCAAAGCCCCTTTGTCATTCAGGGCAAATATCAAGTTCTTGGCTATCAGCTGAGCATAGCTCACCGATAATGAGGTAAGCCCCACACCCGCTTTGTCCCTGTCTTTGAGGATCATTGCTGTTGGTGTTGAGTTGGAAAGGCCATTTATCTTTTTGCACAGTCTTGCATTCATACCATCAAGTTTTGCCGGGTCTGCTTCAGTCAGTATTCCCAGTGGGAAAGAATAAGTGACATATGATTTGATGTTGAACTCATGCACTCTCATCTGTCTAGCATGCTCACTGACAGCTTTGCAGCCCGGATTTTGAACTCTTCCAGCAACCTAGTTAGGTTGTGAGACCAGTTCATGGTGGGAGTTACCCATACTCCTACGTACTTGTATGGCTCTGTGTCTGGGTGATGGAAGGGGATGGGTGTGCCTTGTACCTTTACATCCGCACATCTCTTCCTTACCATTGTGATGTTCTTGCTAGACAACACTGCATCGGTCCCTCTTTTGTTGGCTTCAGGGTATATCAGCATGCATACGGTATGCCTGTGACTGCACACTTGGCACAGTTCACCTTCATCCCTGACCAAGCTGTGAAGGGTTCAATTTTTTGGCCTGCAGTTTCAGGTCTTCCAGCCTTAAGGTGATTGCCACCAGATCGTCGGTGTACGCCAGTGCACTTGTCGTGTGGTCAGCATTTTTGCTGCCCTTGAGGCAGCCATACTTGTACCCTCGGCATCCAGAGTGCAGCCATCTCAGCAGTGGCTCGATGAGACCAAGAACAGGAAAGGTGATAGAGTGTCTCCTTGTATGCTGCCTCTTCCAATGTTGATAGCGTCTGTCTCTACTTATGGCAGCTTGACTCTAGTGGTTGCATGTGTGTACAGATCTCTGATTGCTTGTATTGCACCAGTTGTGAATCCCAGGTCATGCATGATGCAGAGCAGCTTGTCATGATCAATCGTGGTGAAGGCTGAGCTGAAGTCAACATACAGCATATATATGTCATTATTGCTGATCTTTGCATCTGACAGGGCGTTCGAAAGATTTTGCAGTTGTCTGATGGTGTTCCTCTTTCTCCTGAATCCTCTTGCTGGCTGCTCTGTATGTCGTAGTGTTCTGCATATCTGCTCATGCATTTTTGTACTACTCCTGTCCACAGTTTGTACAGTGTGTTGGCCAGTGCTATGGGTCTATATTTATTCAGATCTAATTTGCTTCCCTTCTTGTGCAGCAGTACAGTCGTCGACTCTTTCCAGCTCCGTGGTGTGGTTCCTGTCAGCCACATCAACACAAATAGTTTGTGAATGGCTTGATAGAACTCTTCAGGCAGGTGTTTGATGAGCTCATTTGGGATGCCATCTGGTCCTGGTTGCTTGTTGTTGCTGCGTCCTCTCACTCTTGCAGAGAACATGCTCGGGCATCTGATGTGGTCCAGGATGGATATCTTTCCATACAAAGGCCTGCCAACATTGGTCTCAATGGTGTATGGGTCCAGGTTGCCATGGCTTCCTACTGCCCATGGATAGCTCCTGATCACTTCTGTAGGTAAGAATTTGCCTGTCTTGGGCCCAAATGCTGGGTTTGCTTGGTTTTGAAAGTACTCATGTATTTGCTGTATCACTTCCTCAGGTTTGTTCAACACATTGCCTGTCTTGTGCTCTAGCACTGCAGTCAGCTTGGCTTTCCCAGTCGTCTTGCCAAGATCATGTTGTGTACTTGTTTAGGTTGTGTGCTGTACTGGGTCTGTACCCTCTGCTTGGCAAACAGCTTCTGTTTTGTCTTCATCCTTGCCTTCTTTGCTTGATTCCTTCTATTCTGCTGTTGGTGCTTGCAGGCTTGCCTCCAGGTTGACTATTCACATGCTTCATCAGTCTCAGGTGCTGTCGGCAATGTGTGTTGTGAGTCAGCACCGAGGCTTTTGATGGTGTCTGTTCAGGTGTGGGCTGAAGCCCTTGACGCCTGGTTACAACAGCTTGCCCAGGAAGTAGTGCAAGAGCATAGTTCACAGGCTCTGACTCCAGCAAATGTCCATGCATCCCTACAGCTCTTGCTGGCAAAAGGTGACTCATCTGTGGCGCCCTCAGCACTTACAGCACTTACAGAATCGGTTGCCAAGCACCCCAACACAAGCCCTTGACCGCTGTACATGCTGTTGGTGGACTTGCATCTATGACCCTCTGTTCAGTTGATAGACAGCCGTTTCTTACCTTTTCTTCTGTACAGTATGGTGCTTACCAGATATGCACCTATAAGCATCTTGCATTTCTGTGCTGTGACACATGTCTGATGCCAGATTCTCCCTGGCTGCTATTGTGAGTTTGTTCCAATCCATGCTATTCAGATAGCTGTGTCTCAACAATGTCAAGGTTAGTGGTCTGCGGAAAAGCTTCTGCAGCACAGAACAGCACTATTTGCTGAAATTCTTTGCTGTGTATGGTCTGCCGGACTTGGTATTGAACAGCCATTTGCGGTGCGGCTCAGCCTGCAAAGATGTCCACAGCTCCTGAGTCGGATTCATTGGTAGTGTTCTCCGCCAGGTGCCGGCAGAGTTTGCAGTTTTGAACTCTCTCAGCACTAAAATGGCAGGCTTCTTCTTGTCTGCTGGCAAGCACAAAAAGTTTTTCTCCTTCACTGTATCCACGTCATCCTGTGATATGGTGGCTGCAGATGCAGGGCACTGTAGCAGGGCCACCCGGTTGAGATCGCAGCGCAGTGGCGGAATCATAGTGTAAAAGGCTAGTAGGAGANCATCGCTTGTTTTGTCGTGGTCCGTCATCTGATGCGATGAGATCAAGTTTGGGTTACAGCGTCGACGTATATGCGCCAAGGTCTTGTGTCAGATCTTTGCATCAGACACTTTGTGTTTACGGCTCCTTATGCCTTGCAGGTTCGTCAGCCTACCTTAACGCGTACAGGCGCCATGAACAAGGCAGCCGTCGCTCTCCTAGTTTTGGCAGTCACAGCATTCACAGCAGATGCCAGTAAGTCCCTCAGTCGGCTGTGCACTTCTCAAGTTGCTTTTAGCTTTGGCGCTTTTCAGTAACACGACGCTTGCCTCTAGGCCGTCTGTGCTATCTGTTCGATCTGCAAAACGCTTCCAGTATCTTATAGCAGCTGCGCTTACCTTTTCTGTGCCTCGTGCAGGTCGCGATCTGCTACAGGCAGCTGGCCCTGGTCCCGCACCCGCTCCTGCTCCCGGTCCCTCTATGTCAGCCGCAGCTCCCATGACTGCTCCATCAGCTGAAAGCGCTCCATCTCGCCGATCTTTGTTGCAAATGAGCATGGCACCCGTGCCCGCACCAGCACCCGGACCTTCAGAAAGCATGGCAGCTCCCACAACTGCTCCAGCTGCCTCAGGTGCTCCCTCAAGGAGACACCTGCTCCAAATGGCTCCTGCACCAGCACCTGCACCAGGTCCTTCTGACAGCATGGCAGCTCCCACCACAGCACCATCAGCCAGTGGTGCACCTTCCCGCCGATCGCTTCTGCAGATGGCACCTTCCATGGCACCAGCACCTGCACCAGGCCCTTCAGAGAGCACATCTGCTCCCACAACTGCTCCTTCTGCAGAGTCAGCTCCTGCAGAGTCAGCTCCCTCCCGTCGCTCTTTGTTACAGATGGCCCCCTCAATGGGACCTTCAGCTGCTCCTGCCCCTGCACCAGGCCCTTCAGAGAGTACAGCTGCCCCTATGACAGCACCATCAGCTGAATCGGCCCCTTCCCGCCGGTCACTCCTTCAGATGGCTCCTTCAATGGGACCTTCAATGGCACCTGCCCCTGCACCCGGCCCATCAGAGAGCACTGCAGCTCCCATGTCAGCACCATCAGCTGAGTCTGCCCCATCCCGCCGATCTCTCCTTCAGATGGCACCAATCATGGCTCCAGCACCTGCCCCAGGCCCTTCAGAAGGCACCTCTGCCCCCATGACTGCCCCATCTGCCATGAGTGCACCTTCAAGGCACCTGTTGCAAATGGCAATGGCCCCAGTACCTGCACCTGCCCCAGGCCCCTCAATGAGCACAGAGGCCCCTACCACCGCCCCTTCAGCCATGAGCGCACCTTCCAGGCGGTCTCTGCTGCAGATGGCACCTTCCATGGGACCCTCTATGGCCCCTGCCCCTGCTCCTGGTGAGCCTTGCTACAGAAATGTTGCCAGTCTTGACTTTGTTAGTCACTTGCCTGATGCTTGCATGCATTAAACATGCATGGTCCTGCTCATATGGCCACTGTCTCACCCATGTCTTTTTTGCCTGCAGGACCTTCCATGGGCATGGAGGCACCTACAACAGCTCCTTCTGCAGAGAGTGCACCCAGCATGTAGACTGGTGATCAGAGTAGTGACCTCATAGCTCGTAGAAACATGACAACTTACGCGTTGATGACTTGTGGAGAGCTGAGACCAGCGGGCTCAGCCAGCAATGTTTCCCTGACTTTGACTTTGTGAACCATACAGTAGCTGTGTGATCACTTTCCTGCCCTATGGTTTGCTGCTGCCCACTGTGTGATCATTGTGCAATCGCAGGCCTGTGCTTGCACACTTGACTGGTATGGCTCGTATGCGTAGTAGACATTACTGATCTTGCCCTTGACCTGCAGTAATTCATTTTATTAGCAGAAAGCTGGTGCCTGTGGTAGTTCAGTTCCTGTTTCTTGTGCTGTGGTGCTTCCTACAGTTAGGTTACGTACATCTAGCTGATTTGCCCAACTCAAATGAACCTTGCTGTGGATGCCTTAATACCTCATGTTTTGATTGTCAGTCAGATATTCTTTGCTAGGCAGATATGTTGTGTGTCTGCTTCAGCAGTTGACAGTGGTAGATTGTATAAAGTAGGAGCAAAGTCAATCTCAGTGTAAAATAGGGTCACCCGACTATCTACATCTGCGTTGTTGCATGTCAATCCAGTGTCATGGATGTTGCTCACATGACTCATCCGAATTGTGACAATACATGCAGCCTCTGACAGATACGCAACAATGCTGCGCACATCCAAGTGCAATTGCCATCCTGCACTGGGAACGAGCAGCGCCTGCTCGGCGAAAGCTGTACATGTGTGACACACCTGGCAACCAGTCAAATTTTTTGTGTTTGTGAAACCTATCATTACATTATAAACCCCTGATTATGTAAAACAAAGAAAAGACAGTGACATCCCAATGCCAACACTGAGTGAAGCTTATACACTGGTAGGCTAATTGAACACAGCCAGGCAGACTCAATGCAGCAAATATGGACAACGCCACATACAAAACCTGCTATCAAGTGACTCATGTATGTAGGTGTACAAAAATACAACACTGCTCACAGATTAAACCCAATTAGTCCCAACCACAAAGTGTACACAGATGTGAACAGGGTTTGAACACAGATATTTATACATTGGTACATGTGTGGCGCGCGTACACTTATGCTACACTACAAAGTACTGACAACGCTTATGGCAAAATTGGCAGGGCCATGCTGATTTGCTGTCATCAGGAGGTGTCGCCAAAACATGCTGTGATCAGCACCCCACGTGAAAGGTCTCATGCTGCATCTTGTCAGGCAGCGCTGCTGGCTTGCCAATGCAGGTTGTACTCATTGCCAAATTATTTGCCATCACTGCATAACTGTATGACTAGTGCCCATTGTTCACTCAGCAAACATGGCACCCATGTAGCTATCCTCCTCATCTTCCTCATCGGTTTCACTGGAGTCATTGCGAGGAATCTCAGCAGCACCCATGACCTGCATACCATAACAAGTCTTGCATCTTTATTAAGGAACACATGGGCACTTCCTGCCCTGACATACTCAGCAAGAAGGTCCAAGTCACACCAATGGCATGTTCATTTTCATACGTATGTGCATCCCTCAAAGGGCAAAGGTAACCGATCACATTGGCTTACACTGTAAGTTCTGGTAGATGAGACCCTCTGCTAGTCTTTCCCACCTTACCAGGAGCAAGCAGATAACAGATGTAAAGACATGACATGATAGCTCGCAGAAACACAGCCCTTGCCCCATGCATTCATGTGGCATTCCCAACTTGCAACCTGTTCACCTCAGAAGATAAGCTTGCACTTAATGTCAGGAGTGCAAGACTGGCAAGGTGTGCACCTGAGACGCATGCACAGAGGTACTCGCTGGCCCAGCTGCCACAGACTGAACAGGCAGCACATCAGCACGGACTCGGCTTCGGCCAGCCCGCCCCCCTTCCTCTCCTTGCACAGTTGATGTAGTTGCAGTTACGCTGCGGGAAGCATCAGGTCTGCATCACATGACAGTGTGAATGACATGAAACGGCATCACAGCACTGTTTCTGAATGGGCTGTTATCTGCAGGCAGAACATGCAACTTGGCTGCCATTATGAACAACAACATGCATCTGAAGTTATGGAGGGGTGTTTCAGCGCAACAGATGATTACATTCCCAGCAGAACATGTGTGGGGGACATCATGTGCAAGCATTCTTTTCCAGTCAACAGCAAGAACAGGTCACAGAGCTATGCACACATAATGCTGTACAGCATATGTGTCATGTTGCCAAGTTTTCTGTAATGATGCACAGCAGAATTTGTGAAAATGTGCTGCACAAAGTGTGGGCATCAACTGCCGAGTTTACTACAGCAGACACTGTAATAGAGCATGTCATTGAGTAATACTGGAAAGCATAGTATAGCATGCATGCAGTTTAGTGTGCAATCAGCCCTCTGTAGTCTATTTCAGCGGTCAGAACAGATGTTGGCCCCTGATCAGCACTTGTCAGCCCTGGCACGAGGCTGTCAACTTATGTTGCATGTCACTGCCTGATGCAGACTGACTAGATCTTCAACCACACAACAGGGGTATATGTGCATCATGAAATACTCTTTGCAAGCTTGGTGTACAGACATTTGTATAACCCTATGAAAAGCCAGTTACATTAGCGAGTTGCACAGCAATTTGCACACAACTTGAAATGCAATGCGCGTGATGCCCTGCAAGGGACTTCTACTCTCCAGAGATACAGACGCATTTCAAAGCAGTGTGACGCAGCTGTTGAAATGAGTTTGAATCTATGTGATGTATGAGCCCGCCACAACATACTGCAAAACACACATTGCATTCAAATTAGTATGCAAAGTGCCGGTGAATTCTACCTCCTGACTTGTGCAGCAGACACTGGT
Source organism: Trebouxia gelatinosa (assembly GCA_000818905.1). Classification (NCBI taxonomy): domain Eukaryota; kingdom Viridiplantae; phylum Chlorophyta; class Trebouxiophyceae; order Trebouxiales; family Trebouxiaceae; genus Trebouxia; species Trebouxia gelatinosa. Next base: position 2,745,343 of record KN805358.1, read on the forward strand.
AGGTCATTACCTCTGCAGAGTTGCTGTGCTTTTGTGCAGCATGTCAACATGTCCTGTGAGTACAAAACCTGTTGACTGCATTGTATTTCTGCTGGTGCACAGTACACACTGATGGCTCAAGGCCAGCCATCAAAGTTCAAGAATTCTGTACATGTGCTGTTGTGCAGCATGACAATCACTCAAATACAGAGCATATAGCAGCTGCTGGGTTCTGAAACAGACAGTGGTGGCTTCACGCCAGCCACCAATTTTCCTACAGCTCTGTAGAGGTGCTGTGCTGCACCAGTTGTGTTGGCACAAGGTCATCAATCCGTTGCTGCGTGTCAGTGCCTTGTGCACATTGACTACGACTTTGACAATATAGCATGCTGCCATAGACTACATACTGCAAGCTTGTCCAGAAACTTGGGTAACCTGTCATAGCCTATAACAAGCCAGTTCACATCAGCATGTTGCACACAAAAACAAGAACAACATTTGCTATGCAGTACATTGTGGGCGGAGCATACACTCCAGAGGTCCAAGCAAACTTCAACATCTACATCACGCCACTGTGGAGGTACCAGCCACGGAAGTGATACAACTGTTGAAGACGATTTGGACTTTTAAAGTGTATGAGCCCCCCAAACTGTACTGCAGAACGCCTGTTGCTTTTCAAGTTGTGTGCAACATGCTGATGTAAACTGGCTGTATGCACTACTTGCTGGCGTGTGCAGCAGATACTGGTAGCCCACTGCCGTTTAAGAGTTGCTGTGCTTGAGAGCAGCATTTCAACAAGTCATGTGAGTGCAAAAACACGTTGCCTGTGTTGCCTACCTGCTGGCGCTTGCAGCAAACACTGGTGGCTAAGACCAGCCATCAAATATTCAGGGCTCTGTAGAGGTACTGTGCTCATGTGCAGCATGTCAGTCAATCATGCTGCTCATACACAGCAGCATGCTGACTTCGAGCCCTACCTGCTGGCTTCTGCAACAGTCAGTGGTGGCTCAACACCGGCCATCAACTTTTCTAGAGCTCTGTAAAGATGCTGTGCTTTTGTGCAACGTCAATCAGTTTCTTCATCACATAAACATGCTGAGTGTAGATCATACCTGCTGGCTTCTGCAACAGACAGCGGTGGCTCAACGCCAGCCAGCAAGTTGTCCAGAGCTCTGTAGAGGTGGTGTGCTGCAGCAGGAGGGGAGGCGGAGCCTTCCCGGTTGCCTGTCAACAGCTGGCGCGTTGTCAATGGCCGGCCGTAGAAGTCCAAGTTAGCCCTGTCCCTTGATGTGATTACTGTACCCTCAATTGCAACTCCTGCAAGTCAGCGATGCAGTTTGGCAGCTGTCACAAGGTGTTGAGTGATTGTGTCACGTCACTTTGACCCAATGTGTTGTGGCGGTGCCAGTGGCAGTGCAGCTGATGACCAGAACAAGTCCAAGATCAAGCGTGGACATCAGCATGACAGACTTTTGAGTTGAGGCTTTTGTGCAATGTTTGCACGGTCTGCATGTAGCAATGTGCTAGCTGGATGTACAATGTATGTGACTTGGTATGGCGGAAAGCCGGACTAAACAAATTTGGAAGCGCTCATGAAGTGCCGTGCAATTGCCGCATGTTTAGCGCCTGATAAGCATTGCAGCCATGCAAGTGCAGGACAACAGCCACGCTCCTTGTACTGACATGCTGTGTGCATGCAGGCATGGTAGCTCTTGCATGCCAGGTGGTACCGCAGGGTCAATACAGCAGGCAGCATGCACAGAAATATCACAGCAGCAGAGCACAAGCATAAGTGCCAGTACTGCAACACGTCACACCAGCTAGCAGATACGCATGCATAAGATACACTGCTGAGTACTGTACGTGCCCTTGCTGCACAGTTGCAGTAGCACAGAATGCCAAATGTGCACCTATTACACAGCCCACTAGTATACATGCCCTTGCTGCACATTTAAAGTAGCACAGGATGCCAGTCATGCACCTATTACACAGCCCACTAGTGTACATGCCCTTGCTGCACCACTATGGAAATGGCATGAAAAGCAATGCCAGGTGTGCAAAGAGGCAAGCAGGCACACATCAGTTTACATACCCATCCTGGCTGAGTAGGAGAGAGTGACTCAGGTAGCCGGGTATGTGATGAGGCAGTGCAAAGCTCACCGGCATAGATGCCTTTGCTGCAAGAGTAGGAGTAGCACAGTGCAGCGCCACTCTTGCCCAAGCGCACATTGGCATCAGCTTGTCGGCCCATTGGCCCCACTGCTAAGCTGATGTTGCCGCCAACCCCACAGCTGATGCCCCCACAAAATGCTTGCACAGCAGCACTGCAAACGGCAATGCACTTAGCAGTGAGCATGCGCTATATGCACAACACCCCATTGCTTGCGCATGACGCTTGCGGTGGCTGCTTTCTGTCCCACATGCATCAGGCCAGCACGCTTCAGCACAGTGACAGTAACAGATGGTGACTGCATGATCTGTCAGTAGTGAATGTGCTGCACAGCGGAGCTGCAACCCAATGTAACCTCTGACAGCGCTTCTGGCTGGTTAGCGCACACAGTGGCAAGTGACACATGACATGCTGCACTTCAGGAGGCTGCAACAGGACTGGACAATGTCATTGAGCCTACTTGTTGTGCAGCACAATTAGCAGATCACATCAGTACACAGAGATGCTTATATACATACAACAAGGCCTTCTTGTTGTGCCGCACACCTGCACACGGTGTGCAGGTAAGGCAGAGCGCCTGCTGCTACTGGCAGGCCCAGTCCAGCGGAGCCACATGTCAGGAAATGGTGGGACACAGCAATTGGTGAGCTGGAGTGAACTTACTCATTGCGCAGCACAATCAGAAGGTCATGTAGGGCTCCTCCAGCCTGAAGGCCCCAGCCTACTGAGGCCATGTTGAGGGCTGCTGGAGGGGACCAGCCCCCTGGCTCCTGCTTGACTACCACCAAACCAGACCCCATTGCCCAACTCCAGCCAAGCCCTACCTGCAGCAGTCCAGGGATGGCCTTTGCCCTCAGCATTCTTGCAAAAAGTATGTAGTCATTGCAAATGCACCTCAGCAAAGCACAGCATGCAACACAGAGTCTTTCTGCATGCACTGCAAGCGGGTCAGCACAGCAAAGAGCGTGACTGTGTGGCTGTCGACATGCTACAGCGCTTTTGTATGCATGCTACAGCACTATGCCATGCGTCCCCTGTTGTAGGCTAGTGCCACTGGCATGGCATTTTCATGTTGCGATGCTCATGTACAGGAGTCTGTGCCAGCTGCACATATCTCATAGCACAACAAACACTACCCAACTCGTCCAGGTCAGCGCCGGATGACAAGCACACAACCAGCATCCTGCTTTGTGCTGCATGTTGACGGGTGCAACACCAGCCTTCACAGCATCATACCTTAGCAACGGACAGAATAGCAAATCCGACTGCCCCGTTGAGCACAGCAGCAGGGATGCCCTTCTCGGGTTGCAGCCTGCCCACTTGCACAAAGCTGTGCAGTATGTTGGCTGCAGTGTAGATGTCAGCGGCCAAGCCACTGCTGAGGGGGCTGTTCAGCCAGGATCTCAAGGCACTGCCGTCTGTCACATCATGCACTGCTGCTCTTACAGCAGGCGCTATTGTGCCTGTAGCACGCAGTGACTGTCAGTAATCGTTTTCTGTAGTGTGCAATATCACAGCATACAAGTAGTGCTTATATACATGACATAACAGGCCGTGAGCAGGCGTGACACATGCAAGATGATGGAGGTTGTTGTGACCGCTACACAGCAATCAACTTACTGCAACTAACAAGTGCACTGAAACGGCATCAAGGCACATGATACTACTTCTTGGCAAATGGTGTATCATACAGGATGTTGCAGTTGACTACTGCTGCAACGGAGCCAATGTTGCAAGCCTGTTGCAAATGCTGGGCCACATGTGGACAAGCTGCTACTGATTGGGTAGACATGCCACACGTGCCACACTGCAGATTGCTGTGACCTAAGGCTTTACGCCTGAATACATGCGACAAGTCAAGCAGCATTTAAGGTTTCAACTGCGCAGTGCTGCACAAAATTTGACACCACTGTAGCATGTGACATGTGGGCATGGGTGAGCGTCACCTGCGAGGAAGGGCTGCAGGGGCTGCAGTAGGGTAGCACAAGCGGAGCAGAGCCGTTCTGGCTGGTTCTTCTGAAACTTGGGAGGCAGCAGCAGAAAGTTGCTGGAGCAGGACGCACAAAAAATACCGCCACACAAGCGGCAGTGATGCCGAGCCCGCCTCACAGCCCTGTAGCACATGCATGTCTGGACGCCTGCCATACCAAGCAAGTCCTGATCCTGGCTTGCAGGCATGGCTTTGTGACGTATTACCATTGGAGCTGTGCAGTTACCAGCATTTGGCGGACTATTGTTTGCACAAGGTGCTATTGCGTGAGACTGACTGGACACATGCAACATGCTGACATGGTTTGTCAAGCCAGCATGCAGCGGTTGCCCTGCTAGGACTTGTGTAATGCAACAGGGCAGGCAGTGTTGCACCTGCCTTGCTCAGCTGTCTGCAACATGCAAGCTACCCTGTGCACAAACACCTGACCTGGCACTTTCATTCATGGCTCAACATAGCTGCTGTTGTACAGCAGTATATGGTTGACATGCTCAAAGCTGCAGTGATCAGACCTGAAGGGCTTCTGGCATTCACCGCACTCTTGAGCATGGCTGTCTGGCAGCCAGCTGGGAGGCTCCAGGGAAAGCAAGTCAGCTTCCCCTTCCATGACCCTACTGAGGGTCATGTGTGCTGGGGGCGCTGTGGGGACAAGGGTGATGTCTGACTTGGTGGAGTGTGCATCTGCTTTCTGAGAAGGTGCTATGGCAGCACAGCTGGTGACGGCCTCCCATTCATCATGGCCTGTGGGAACTGTGTAGAGAGCTGTTGCTAAGGCTATCAGGTCCCGCAGCTCTTTGTTTTCGACCAGCATCACGTCTGCAGGGATGCTGTTGCGGCACAGAGGGCACTCTGGCTTGCTGCGGCGCACTGNGCATCGCGATACAGTACAGCATGCTTGCTCACCACTTCGGGAGCAAGGTTGGTCACCCGAAACCTGTAATCAATCTTCTTCTGCTNTTCTCGTATCGACTGCTGTATCGGGTGAACAGAAGGGCTAGGTCACACTGGGTGTGTATTGTAGCTGCTTCACCGCACGAAACCGTAGCAATGTGTTGATGCTGCAAGCGTTAAAGTTCCGATAATTTTGATGTTGAAAGCGTTTGCTTTGACGATCTGAGCGGTGTTCCCGAGGCCGACCCAACTAATCCCTACTGGTTCGAGGTGCTTGAACCAACTGTGCTGCAGTTGGTGCTCAGGCAGATANATGTGAAGCTGGCTGGTTGAGGAAATGTTGGTGGTTCAGCTACTGGCTCTGAGGAATGTGGAGTGAGGTGCAGCAGTGACTGAGCCTGTGCAATGGCGGTCTGCAGGCTTGCTGCATCTCCTGCCAGCAGCAAAGAACCGNGACTTACTACCCATGCAGCCTGATGTGCCAGCTGGCCCGTTGTATCCGCCCACGCCAGCGCATCGCAAGGTCAGTTCTGGACATGCTTCTGTGTTCAGCCAATTGCCAATGCAAGCGCTTTTGAGGACTGATCTTGGCATATTTGCTGTCACAGCTGCTTTCTCTTTGTGGGATAATGTAGCATGCTACGTGTTGCAGTGATACAATGGAGCAGCATTGCAAGAGTACATGTTTTTGCACATGTACACAATGCATGTGGTGTCATGCCTTTGTACAACAAAGTGACTTAGGTTTGGTCGCAAGTCTGTTTGCACTTGTGACAACACCAGCCCTTTCCTGGTTTTGCCAGGCCGACTTGCAAGCTCAGCTTCAGGATCTTTACCAAATGCCCAGGAGTAGGGCTGTTGAGGACCNGCTGCATAGCAATGTTGTGCTGGCATAGCTTGCTGTGCTGGCATCTGTGTTAGCATAGAAATGATTGTGGCCATTGCCATCACGAAGTTCAGGAATTGTTGAAGGCTCAGAGCTGCTTGCGCATCACTGCAAGGGATATCACAGTCAAAGCCTGCTTGCTCACATGCTGTGCATATGAGCACAATGCCATCTCATGATCTGCTACCTGATGGTGTCTTCATCTGGAGCTCGAAATGCAGGGTTATCATCATCATCCACAGTGGCACTGCCATTTGCGGCAGAGGAGGTTGATGGTGCAGCAGTGGATGGGCGACTAGCAGGGCGAGCTGGTGGCGGCAGTGGCATGACATCGTCATCAGCATCTGAGGCTGGAGGCCTGCTGCTGGCCTGCAGTGAGTGGTCCATACATGTTGTAGTACGCTTGATCAGAGGCATACAGAATTGAGAGTTGTGCAGTGCTGGCAATGCTCACCTGTGCTGGCTGCCTGAGTGTGCCTGCTTGCTTGAAGCTGCCTGAAAGCTTGAACGCTGGTTCGGTTGCAGCAGCAGGAGCAGCAACATCAGGTGCAGGCCTTGTTGGTGGAAGCCGTATTGTNGAGGCAAGGTGTTTATACTGCGGGTGCGGTGCAAAAGGAGGAGCATCAAGCATGGACTGCGACCACAGCAACAATGCTCAGCTTTCCCTGCCTGCACAGCTGAATAGCTGTCCTATTACAACATCTTAGGCTGGGGTCAAGAACGGGCAGTGTATACACCCCTTGCCTTGTGTCATGGCCAGTGCTGCACAGCACAAGTACAAAAGNTTTGGACTGAACAGTACCAGCGCGCTGTGGCCATGATACATCAGCACAAAGTGTCTTGACTACGCGCTACACATGATGCCGCAAGTGTATAAACAGCGAGCTGTGTGCCATCATATGTGACCATGCACCCAGGTGCATGGAACAAACTTCACACTCAGCACACTATAGCACTGCACCAGTTTTGACATGTGGGCTGCACAACGGTAACACCAGTTGATACCTGGACCAGGCGGAGGGTGATGTAGTCCAGCATGACAGCCAGCAGATTGCGGCAAGCCTCNGCATCAGCTTGAATCTGCTTCTGCTGAGCCTGCAAATAGGATGCAAACCCACTGAGAAGAAGTAACAAGACTGTGTGACTCAAGGTCTGTGATGAACTTGTATCATCTGATTAACTCGTGTGACAGGATAGACAATTTTGCTATTCACAAGAGGCAATTTTGGCAAGAGTGATAGTCAAGCTTAGCATTCATTTGCCAGCAGGGCAGACATACGGCCAGGACATCAGGCTGTTGTGAATTACACGTCGTGAGTTTCACAAAGCAAGCGTTTCAACAATTGTCTTTCTGGTGCTAAACTGCTCTTATTGCAGACATGTGTTGGACGCAGCAGAACTGGGGCGGGGTGTCACATCACCTGGCAGCAGGTGTCCAGGTGTACGCTTGCAGCATGCAACTTGGCAAAGGTTCTGTGGCTGTCTTGCAGGCTGATGGTTTTGTGGTCCAAACGCCGCTGTATTACCAGCAATTGCTTCTTGGCAGCTGACAACTGCGCATGCAGCCTGACAGCTGTACTTTCTTTTACATTCAGCAAACAATCTTTCTGCACAAGCACTTGGTCCTTGCGCCATGAATCCTGCTCCAAATACTTGTATCGGGCCTGGGCAATAGCCAGCTGATGCTGCAAAGTCCGCAAAACATTATTTGGCATCTGCAGGGGCAAAGACTGGNAGACTATATGCAAATATATTTGGCGCTGTACCTCCAGTGATGTGCCTGTGCAGGAGTATCTGAGTGGCAACAGTGTAGCAGAGTGTCGCCATTGCTTACACAAGCTTGCAGTGCCCTTCTTCCACCACGAAGTTGTCAAGCAAGCATTGCTGCTGGCCATTGAAGACCAGGCCAGGCAGGACAGCCTACTCATGCTGCTGCAGCAGCTCAACGCCTCTGGCGAGATCAGAGACAGCCAAGTGTCCAGGGTAAGCCTTCATGCCTGATGTACGGTCATTATGAAACCAAGCAGGACTGCTTACTAATGCCAGTGAAGCAGCTCAGTGAATGCGGGAATGGCCATTGGCTACAAGGGGAGTGAGTATGTATGTGAGGTCATGAGACCCATGAACACTTGCTTATCCACAGCACTTGTGGAAAACCGTCTCGTGAAGCAGAGCAGTGGCATGCGTCTTGCACTCAGGCCATTTGGCATCCAGGAGCTGATTGTAGCGTGAGCTGTTTGGGTTGGCAATGACCAATCCAAGCCAGACAGCAAGTGCTGTACTCAGCTCTCAAGGTCGACGCCTTAGTTCTGTAGCGCTGCTTACTTCTGCTGTGCTTCAGCCACAGGTAGTNTCAATGGACACTGGCTTCTGATACCCAAAGCAGTTGATCACCAGCTTTGCCCAATGAACTATCCTGAATGAATAGCAAGTGAGTGGGTTTGATGTGTGTTGAGTTATTGTATGCTCTTGCTTTGCAATTGCTGTTGGTGGTGGGTTTTGTCTCCTAGTTCGTCCGGTGCATCATGATAAGTTGCACAATTCTGCAGGAATTTGAGCCAGGAATTTGAGCAGCTTGCCCACACATCATCGTCGACACGATCATTAAGCTGACAAGTGCATTTGGTATGTTCCCCGAGGTTGGGAGACATGCGCCTGACGGAATGCACCAGAGTGTGTAGCACGTGTCCATGTAGTGGTGGCCAGTACTTCATTCTACTCGAAAGCCAGTGCATTCTCGCTGGTGCTGCTGTGCTAGGATGCATGCTCCCTCCATCACCATGTCTGCCCATGTTATGCTTATGCACACCATGCATCTAGGATGTTCGCGCATCTGCCAGAATGGCATTCCAAACCTATCATAGGTTCTACACTACCTCTGTACTATAGAGACAGCTGATGCCCTTGGTCATAAGGGCTGCCAAGCTGATGTGAACTGCATCAAGTAAGCCATACATGTTGCTGTACGCGACATCGTGTGTGTAAATCGAGAGGACATGACATTCATGAAGAGGCAGGGACTGCATTCAAAAATATCATTGTGTAATCTGTGATATGTGTAATATGTAATAAAGCCAGAGTCTGGAACTCTGTGGAGGGTTACTGTACAGCAGTAAGACACAAAAGTGCGGCAATCCGTGTCAAGCGCTGTTGAGGGGTGCAACAACATTTGACCTGCATTGCCTGAGGAGACCCANTTAACCTGTCAACTTTTAGCACGCATGGTATTCCTGTGTCCTGCTCATGGCATGCTGGTGTCACTTCTTGAGAGTGCGATCGCGCGTGGAGTTGATCGACATAGCATTGCCTTGACATGCAAGGTGTTCCCTCATGCTAGTTCTGAGCTCACTGCAGCCCTGTATGGCTTTGTCTCGTCGATGAGATGTATTTCTTGTTGGTTGTCTGGTGAGAGCTTGTCTTGATCTTCTTGTCATAACTGAGTAGGGTCGCCAAGCCTTGCTTGACTGCCACTGTATTGCCCTGACATGCAAGCACATTGTAGTTCCAACAATGGCATAGTCAGCCCAGCTTTCAGACTAAAGTGTGTACTATCCCAGCAGGACATTCATCAACAACGCAAGTCGCTGGGAGGCATGTTTGCTACCATCTTTCAAAGTTGTAGGTGTTACTGGACTTGCTTATTGGGCTGCAGGCTTCACAGACAATGCGACTGTTAATGTGTTCCCTTCCAATGCTGCCGGCACTGAGCTTTTGGCGGTGACTGAGTCTGTGAAGGGCACCTACCGGATGGACACAGCCACACTGGCAACCAAGCACCAAGAGAAGTTCAAAGACAGTGTCACTGGAGACTTGAACACTGCCCATCCAAAGATGCTGCCCAGCGGTGAAACTGTCAACATCGTAGTTGGCTTTGGTAAGCAGGGCGCCCTGCCTGAGGAAGCTTTCAATGTCGCTGCATTGCCAGTCTTAAGGGCAGCCATTCACTTACCAGTGCGTATGAGTGGCTTGAGCAACACAGAAGCCGCCAGCTCCATTTGTCTCTGTGCAAAGTTACTTGACAAATGCTACTCCAATGCTGAGCTATCAAGCTATTAGCCTTTGTGACCAACCTCAGTGGCAAGGCTGAGCTTGATTCCAGGTCCTACTTTGCTGTGGAGGGTGTATAGTGTATGGCAGCATGTACGCTACATCAGAGCATCTTTGACGGCTTGACAACATGCTGTTGCCCTCATTTGCGTCACTGACTTCAATCCTGGTCTGGTTTGCAAAACTGTCCATACTATGAGTTTGCTGTCCAGGTGTTGGCTACACAGTGGTCAAGCAGCCCCGAGAAAGCAGCACCAGGGAAGAGCTTGCCACCATTTCGCTTAGTCAGTTTCCAGCCCCCTCCTGGATCCATGACTTCCCCATTACTAAGAACTATGCCATTGTGCCAGAGACGCCCATCTACTTCAACATGCTGGTCAGTCTGAGACGTTTGCAATCACACCTGGGTCTGGTCTCTTGTGCTGCTGCACATCATGACGGGAATNTGTTGCTGCGGCCATCAAATGGTGCGATCGGATGATGCTAGGCCCGCACGCCGAAATGCGTAGGCGAGTCCTGCTGCACAACGACAAGAGGGCACTGATGTCAGCGATTCAGTACCCCAAAGAAGTCAACCCTCTACCTTGTCAGTCGAAGCGTACTGGCACCACCTCTTGCTGTTGTACACCATCAACAGTACTGCACCCTCCCTGTGCGGCTGTCAGTGCAAGTGTTTGTTTGTTTCAGTGCTCGTGGCCGAAGCCAACACAGCTCAGCCGCAGTAAGATCAGCCAGCTAGAGCGACAGCAACTGGTCCTTGTACTTACCTGCAGACTCATGTGTTTGTTTGACGACATGATGACACAAACAGGCTTGCTGTTTGGCACACACTGACATTGCTGTCTGGCACATTGTTGCTGTGAGCAGAGCAGGTTGTGTATGTCTTGGTATCAGGTTTCAAAAGTGTCATTTCTGATACTTTCATTTTATGCCTGTCAGCTTCCTTTCATACTTTACATGAGTGCCAGTCAATATGGCATGCTCTGCTCTCAGCAACAATGTGCTAGTCAGGAAGGGTGCTGAGAACAGCTTTCAGGCTCCTCTGAGCCACCTAGGGTGCATATTTGGTCATTTTTGGATCATGGGGGTACACGTGACGTGACAACCCTCAGGACCAGCTATGTCTGCAGACAGACATGCATCAGCTCAGCTGGACTAGCTTGGCTTGGCTTGCATCTTCCCCTGTACTGTGATTGCGCCCACATTGCTTCTACTCAGTCACACGTTGTCACCCTGACATGCTTTCAGCTCTGCGGCAGTCAGTCTGTGCTGCAGTCAGTCTGTGACACACATGCTGACCCTCAACAACAATCCAAGGCCAAATGACAACACAGTGGCACATTCACAGTGGTGGACTGGACCTTGCAAATGATGCTGCGTTTTGACCAACATAATTCTCTAAATTGTTGTGAGCACACAAATTGTTTCCTCTATGCAGGCAGCAGCGGGCAAGATCAGTGATCAGCTCATGCAGAGGCTGCGTCTGAAGCCTGAGAAGATCAAGCAGTTGGGCGCGGGGCTCAGGTCCATTGCAGCCCAGGATGAGCCCATCGGCAAAACACTGAGCCGCATGGAGCTGGCTGAAGGCCTGGAACTTGAAAAGGTATGCACGCAGCTGCCTGTACAATGTCACAGCCACACAAGAAGGAACCTTCAACCAACATGCGTGGAAGGGTCAACAGGATGCGGCTTGCAATTGAATCGGTCATGTTGCCGCACTCAGTACAAGAGCAGATATTGGTCCCAGTGTAACCCAAGCTATATAGCAATGACTTGGTGTATGGCTGGTGGTGTATGGCTGAACTGATGTTGCATGGGTGTTCTTGCCCAATTGCTTTCTGTTGTGAGTCATTAGCCAAAGGCAAATGCATATAGTATGACTGCTGTGTACACAGGTATGATTCGTGCTTGAATATCTTGGCAGCAGCGCTGTTGCTTGCTGCAGTTGGCAATGCTGATGTACCGGCAATCTGCTCTTGTCTGGCAACGGGATGATTACACATTGCTTCTGCTGCTTGAAGGTCCANCCAGCCAAATGCAAGGGCACCCATCACAGCAGGGGCGACATCTTGCCAGGGGTACAAGGCACTGCCCAGGCGGCACATGAGGGCCGGGTCAGCTGCTAGCTGGCTGCCCTGCTGACTCAGCTGGGCCTCTGTGACACGATGAGCAGCAAATAACCTGCTGGCCTCTTCAGTACTGCAACACAAGCACAGCTTTTTTGACAGGTAGGGCTGATGTGGGCATTGGTCTAGACTTGCATCGGATGGTGTAAATGCATGGTTCACATCACGAACACACCACATCACCACAGAAGCTTTCAGAAGCTCTCACAGGCTAAAAATGGTCGAGTCAGGAGAAGAAATGTCAATTGTAAGCAATCTTGGAGTCATCCAGGATAGCTCAATGCTAGCGCTAGCAGAACAGACATGTTATACACAGCAAGGTCTGATGTGTTGCTGATGGCAGTGAGAGCAGGTACAGTACCTCTTTCGTGCATCTGAGAGCATGCAATGACAGCAGCAACATATGGCCAGTAGCGTTTACCTGGTGCTGGAGCTGAGGTGAGGAGCACACAGGGACAGCTCAAAGCCAGGCACCGCCCCTGTGAGGCCCGTTGGGGATGGAGACCTGCCCCCAGCAAACTGCTCAGAGTCGGCCAGATANGCTGCCAAGCCGTAGTAAGCACCAAAGGCGTGAATGGTTATGCTACCGCCAACATCCAGGGCCTTCAGCTTATCAACCACCAAGTGCTGGTTGACAGCATATAAGGGCACCTGTGGCGACGAGCATTGACACTAAGCGCCAATGATCGACAAGATGATGCTTGCTTGGATGTGCCTTGAACTTGGTGCATGCCATGACTGAACCTCAACTGTCTGCAAAGCTGAGAGTGATCGACATCAGCGAGCACATTCCTGTCACCCATGTAACACAAGCCAAGTGAACAGCTGAAATGTTTGTTTTGACATAGCATCATGACAGGCATGTGACGGCACAAAGCTAATGAGTCTGTGTTGACAGATGCTGAGCACTGAGCATGTACTAAAGCTGTAGCAGTCTTGCAGGCACCATGTTTGCAATTGCTACTGTGGATGCTGTTGTTTCAGGACTTGTCAATGGTACCATGGTGCACTGCACAGCTGCAGATGGCATACCACAGGCAAAATAGCTGTGGACAAAGTGTACCTCCATGATGAGTAAGTACATCAACTGAGTTGGTGAGACTTTGCCCAGCACAGCTCCAAAAGAAATCATGGCCGCTCCAGCACAGAATGCTGCATCGATCATCAAAGNGGGCACAAACTGATCCTATCAGGTTGTATAGTCATCGTGTTATTAGTATGTCTGATATGCCAGTACAGAATGGATTCTCCCTATTGCCAACAATCAAACCAAGGTCATAGATGTTGCACAATCTAGGATCAAAGCCTAGGCCTTATGGTCTGGCTTCGCTGCGCGACAATCACACAGGCAGGACCCTGTATCTGACTTTGACAAAGCAATTGGCTGTCAGAGTCACAATCCGCAAAGCCATGCTCTGCCTGTCTAAGGTTCACGGTGTAACTTGGAAAACAACAAGGAAGTGTAAACTGTAGATAGGTGCCTTGCAACAATCCTCATAAGATGTTGACAGTTACCACTGTTCAATGTACATTGCAGGATATGCAATATCACATCATGTCACACCTCCTGTTGGAAAACCCTTGCCGCATACAGAACCTCCTCTGTAACGCAGGCTGCAAGCAAATTCATGACACACAGTGTCAACAGTCTACAGGAGCCCTTGATCAAAAACTGTACACAACGTACAGCACGCTCCACAAGGGTACACAACTTCGACATCTATTTGTACATGCTTCTAAATTAGCAAGCTTGGTTGCAATTCTGCCACTGCACAGCCTGATAGTCTGGCAGGAGCATTGACAATCGTATGACAGTCACCACACCACAGCGCCCTTGCATGACAGTTGCTGTGCATGCGACACAATTGGTGCACTTCACATCACCACTTCTTTGCAATGCAGATGAAGCTACTGCAAGACAGCAGCATTTGGAACAAACAGGCTTGGCGCAGCCCAAGCTCCCATTCGGCGTCACTTTCATAGCGACAGCCTGGCATGATGAGTGGCTGTGCGAAATTGCGTCCAGATTCCATGAAGCTACTGGTTTGGGGTGTGGCCCGAANCTGCTGAATTGCCATTGTGCCATTTTGTGTTGCTTTGAGTGTTGGCCATGGAAACTGCATGAAATCTTGAACCAAGGAGCTGCCTAATTGCAAACATTTGACAAGCTGCAGTAGCAAGCCACGGTGCTGCAGGACTCAGACTGTTTGATGTTGCTGCTGCAGAAGTCAGGACAGAACTCCCCTGTTTGATTTAAGCGAACTGACACAGCAGCGTGCCAGTTGAGCCATGGTAACGNCAGGTATGTTGCACACAGGTGAAGTGACAACAGACTTGGAAGCAATTCACAGGCGCAGCCATGTGTGGGCAAGGCATAAACTGCAACAGAGGGTCCATGCATACCATCCTTTCATCTAAGCCCACTTCCAAAAGCTTGTCTGTGCTGTTTGCCACCACTGTTGCTGACACACGCCATTGTGTCAGACACCTGCAGCAGAGACTGCCTTGAGGGGCAATGTTGCCTGCAGCTGCAAGGCAATGANGCATCAGCCAGTACAGCATAATGTTGAAACAAGCTCCACTCCTGGAACAACAAGTCAGAGCTGCAGCCTGTAACTTGGCTGCAGGAGACGCATGTGTGAGCATGGTTGGCAAATGCCTTGTGCTTGACTGCTGTGTCAAGCGTGAAGCGCAGAGTTGAGCTGTCAATAAATGCCATGATGACCCCCTTGTGCAGGAAGTGAGGGCTTGATCTGCCTACAGGACGTGGCAGGTGGTCCTTATTTTCATGCATTTGCATGATCAGCAACATCTGTGTGTCATCTCACAGCCATGGTTTGAAAGCTGCTGGATTGTTTGAGAAGGCAGTTCCATTTTGCAAGCCAAGTCGACCATCCTCTTTGTGCAGAGTCAATGGTGGAAATGCCTGCTTTGAAGTGAATTCACGTATTGGCGTGCAAGCTTCGAGAAGAGACATAATGCATGAGGCTATTGGATGGTCTCTACAGCATTTCAGGCTCATGAGGAGCCTGCCCAATACTGTAGCAGTGATCGGCATGAGGTGATGGGGTTTGGGACATGCAATTGTTGAACGCGTATGCTGCCTCCCGTCTTGAGACAAATGCTGTTTATACGGATTGAGTGCCCAGCTGGTGAAATTGAGAGTGCGTATTGGCAGACTGTGGTTGGGGGGTTGCTATTTTTCTTTTAGCGCAAATGCTACTTGACAGATATCATCCCCAATTTGACTGGCAATATCACGGTGATAGTGAACATAAATAGCATCAGGAAGATGTACCATGTTGCTGCCAGCAGGTTCATCACACTTTCTAAAAGAAATTTTCTCAAGCTGGACCAAGCTCTCTTGATGCTCACAGCAGTGTGGTTCGTCTTGCGCTGTTCCAGTACCTGAGCTGTCCAGTAATCTAGCATGGTATCAGCCAGCGTATATGTTGTGTGTGGAGCACCTGCTGCTTTCAAAGAGTCGGTGACGTTTCTAGTTTCCGATGCTTCCCACACCCTCCAGAATAGCTCACTTTCGCGATCAAGTTGCGTCGCAGCCAGGGCAACGAACATGCAACTAATTCTACGCGCTTGTTCCAAGACCATTCCCTGTTGCATCATGTCGTCTTCTATCTGCCATGCGACTTCAAACACACGGCTGATGTTTCTGAAGTCGGCTTTCTCCTGTAGCTGCGTCATACGTGAACCGGTGACGAGCAAAGACCGGGCCTGGCTCTGCGTGAAGCCAGCATCCCTCAGTCTGTCCTCCAAATCGTATGTCTTGTCTGCAGATGAGCGAGTTGGGTGTCGGAATCTGTTGGCTGAAAGTCTTGCAAAGTGTCGGTGTCTCTGAACGCAAAGCCTTGCAGGCTGCAAGCCTGTCACACACGGTCCAGACATGTTCATGATCAGAGCCAAGGGCTGTACCAACTGTGCGCTACCTCTGCTACACGCGCTGCACTGCATTGCATTGCGTGTGCTCGCGACTTCCTACACGAGCCCAACGGACACTTTTATTCTGGGCTGTCTCCAAGATCTTCTCGAACAAGTNCTGGCAGCCCGTCTCCTGTCCTTGCGGTGCTCCTTAGCGGCAGCTTGTCGCCTTGCTTGGGCAGCCTGTCCCCTTCTTCTGCCCCGACTGGAAGTGGTGTGCATCTGTGTCTGCAATGTCAGATNCCTGCGAGCGGCAACACACGTGCTCAGAAAAGTGTGAAGATTGCAGCATCCGCACCCAACTAGCCGTGCTCACTGAGTTGCAAAATTTGTCAGTGCAAGCCGGCAAAGGGCATGATGCACGGACTTGATGTATCGTCAGGAGTTGCAGCATGATCAGCTGCTGTGCGGAGTGCAGACAGGCCTGAACGTACCTTGGTAGAGGAGCCAGCCACGGATCCTGTTCGAACAGTTGTCGGAGGGTAAAGTGGCTTAGCAGGTGCAAAGTGGTGTGGGGTAGCGCTGGCAGTGTGCAAAGAGTGAGGTTTTGCTTACCGGTACAAAGGTTTGCCTGCTTTATAGCCTTATCAAAAACGTTGATAACAAGAAGTTCGCAGCAACATCTGGGTTTCTGTAATGATCGAACGAGAGCAGCTCCAGCAGCTTCAACCAAACATTCATGGTTCGGTCCGGTGCTGTGGGGTAGGTCCAATGCTGTTGGGTCGGTCCAATGCTGTTGCTGCTGAAGTTTGCACATCTGGCTAATCTGACTCCAATAAGGCAACCAGCAGAGGCACAGCGCCTGCTGCAGTGATGACATCCTTTGTTTGCTGCGAGCCAGTTGAAAGGAACCACAGTGCCCATGCTGCTGACTCTGGCACAGCTGGCTAGTCTGACTTTAAACAGGCAACCAGCAGAGGCACAGCGCCTGCTGCAGTGATGACATCCTTTGTTTGCTGCGAGCCGTCTGAAAGGTTCTTCAATGCTGCTGCTGCTGCTGACAACTGGGACCTGGTTGAGCAGCTGAGTGCATACTATGCCTGATTGCTGCCGTCCATGTGTGAGACCTGCAACAGGCAGGTGCCCAATAACAGTCATGACTTACCGTCATTTTGGCTTGCAGGTGCAGCAGCTGTGAAGGTCCNCTGGCCGTGCAGTTGTTCAGTAGTCTGTTTGGTGGCTCAAAGTGAATTGCCTGTGCAGCAGCTTGTGCATGCAGTGTTGGGTAGTCGTTAGTTAGCAGTCTGCTCAGTAGCTCAGTGCAGTTTGATTGTGTTTTGTGAGTCACGTATGTACACTATGCAGTGAATTTCTCTCCTGTGGTAATATCAATATTGTGAAGTACCAGTCAAGCTAACTTGGAGTGTTTCAACGAGAGGAATGCCTGGGACTCCTAGTCCGTTTGTGGTTTAGGCGCTACGGCTGCATCGCAACGTGTGTTGTCTACAAGTGCGAGCAACAGTGCATGAGCGTACCTGATCTCAGTCGCAGGGCATGTGCCTGACAAATCATATCTGCCATCAGTCACCATTGCGTTTCGACAGTGAGGGCCCCTGAGCCATGTCAAGCTCAAGAATGCATCTCTACAAAGTTTTCGATTGGTGACAGCTAAGACTGACCGCATACCATCTGACGACACAGCATTACATTTGCACCTGGCTGTACGTATTGTGATCTGTATAGTGCAACACAACCAACACATGTCCAATTTTGCAGTCGGATGTGCAACTGTGTCCGTATTAAACCATGACAACAGCTCTTCAATAACCTTATTCAGTAGAAACCAGGGGAGTCATGTACAGGACACAAGGCACTTACAACTCACGAGATAGTTTCCTGTCGCCTTTCCCCTTCAGAAACTATGTCCTGCATCATCCCATTCGACATGGACATCTCTTGCTGCATCCAGCAAGTAGCCATTCCTAGGGACCATGTAGTGATGCATCATTAGTCAACAGACTCTATTGCCACTGATGCCTGTCAAAGAACCCCAGCTGCATCCTTATAAATGCTGACGGCATAAGTGATCCCAGAGTAGATCTCATTAAGAGGGACGGAGGTACCGCTTAGCACTGGTAGCACTTGGCAAAGAACTTGTACTGGTGAACCGCTTGGGCAAATGTTTTGATGGAGTACACCAGAGCAAAGCCGGTACCATTGATCTGCATTACAACAGACTTAATCAACATGCTGCTGCAATGTGTTGACTGATCAGNAGGCCAGAAGGCAAAGGCTGCGTGTAGCATGTCAAAGCTCTTTCGGTGCCGTTGAATAGATTGCCACACACCAGCGTGTGCATTGATCCACTTACAATAAACCCTACAAAGCTGCCACTACTAGGGACCAATTGTGGATTTCTGCAGGGAAAGAAGAAGAGGAAACAAGTGGATAGACGAGCCTCGAAAGGCAGGAAGCTGCGGTATCATGTGCAAGACAAGCTTGTCAACTTCATGGCACCTGTTGAGCAGCCTGGGCATGAGATCTGGCCAAGCGCATGAACTCAGTGAAGCACTGGTGAAGAATGACTGGTTCAAAAAAGAAGCTTGTGGCTTGAGATTGCCAGTGCCCACAGCAGCCATGCACCAATGACACATTGTGACAATGTGTGCACAAGTTAAACGATTGGAGGACCACTGTGAACCTGACCATTTGCTCCTGGCTGGCACTGCATTTGAGCCTTGTATGCATTACAGGCTTGCATCTGACAATGCTTTTGCCTACCAGGCCAGGCCTGACTAAAACAGCTTTGCATAGCAAGGTGCACAAAATGAAAAAAAGCTGCGCACAAAGGACAGCGGGATAGATCTTTGACGTGCTGCTGCTGCAAGACAGGCTANATCGGTTGTGGAGATTGTCAAACCTTACATGCCTGCATCTATAGCAGATTTGAAGCAACAGAAGCACGCTAGCACAGTGCTGCAGCAGCTCCAAGCTGACNTATCAAATGATGGTTTGAAGCTACTCTCGTCACTACAGAATCTGGAGCTGCTTGCAATGAACAACATGGATGCAGCAGTGACAGGCGCCACGCTCACCAGCTTACAAGGTCAGGCTTGCAACTTTTCCTGCTTGCTGTGACACCTTTAATAGCTGTGCCATATGACTGCAACTCTCTAATCAAGCGTATCAGTTGCCCTAAGTGCTGATGCATTACAAGCAGTTGCCAGATGTCTCTGAGCAGATAAGTCCACCATTGGATGTTGCCGAGGTTGCTGTGAATGCTCAGGGCTGGGGCTGCGCAGGCTGAGTTGTGCTGGCTGTGCTGGTTTCACTGCGGACGCTGTTCAGGCCATTGGGAGACTACACTCTCTTGTTGAAGTCAACCTGAAGGGCTGGATGCCTCATGCCAATGCCCAAGCCCTGACGGCCCTGCAAGCCCTTCAAGGTAATTGAAGTGCTTCAGACAGGCAGCAATCTTTGGTGTATGGGTTTGCAGTACTTTGTCCACGGCTCACTGTGGAAACAGCAGACTCATGCTGCATGGATTGGCATCATGTCAAACAGGTGGCTTATCTGACTGAGTGATGTGTTGGTGTTGATGCAGCAGCATGCATGCCCTGCNGAGCTGTCTGTTGAGAACTCCTGTAACAGACGCGCGATGCGATGTAGAGCGTCACTGCGAGTCATGGCGTCGAAAGCGGTACTAGCATACCGAGCGCATTTTTTGCTGGAAGATTCAGGACCACCGTTCGAGAGCCAAAGGCTCGTTGCTGCGCATTGGCCAGTCTCGTGTAGATCAATGCTTCCTTGACCTTGCTAAGCACTGGACTGGTTAATTCTTGCAGACGACCGAGACTTTGTTCTTCCTGCACTGTCCCTAATGTCTGAAGGAGCGGCATTCCGTTTGAATTTTCCGAAACCTACAAATGCGTGCGACAAGCCTCGACGGCCCTATATTGTATGCGACCGTCGATGTGTGTACTGCACAGAGCTTATGTTGATAGGCAGGCGTTGTCGCAGGGCCCTCGAAGGTGATGACAACAGAGAAGATCAGTGTATGACATAGGTGACATAAGGCCTTAGAACATATGGCATGTGCATCCCCGCCTCGTCAGCCTGCTGCTCTTCCTCGCCCCTGTCCNTCAGAAAGGCTGGAACCTGGAGGATGAAGCGGATTTCGATGAAGAAGAGGATCAGGGGGCTGCTCAGCCTGCAGACACTCAACCCAAGGCAGAGGAGGCAATGGATATGGAAGAGGGGGGCGATGAAATAGACCCTCTGGATGCCTTCATGGCTGACAATGAAACCAAGGTGGCTCCAGTCAATACAGAGGCTACTGGCACAGCAGTGAAGGAGGAAGAGGATGAGGTGGACCCGCTGGACGCATTTATGATGGACAACAATGCTGCAGTTGGTGGTCAGCAGCCACCGGTGGTCAAGCCTGACCCAGACACAAAGCCAAGCACATCAGGTCGGTGCAATTGTACAGTGGCACATTTGAACACATAATGCCAGCCGCCTACATGATGTGCATGGGCTCTTCTGCCAAGCCTGTGTCATGCAAATAGCTGACGGACCAGAAAGTTGTACAGCGTGTTGTCTGGACCTGCAAGCTGGCATGTACCAGAGAGCCAGCCTTGCCTGGTACCCTTACATTGCAGTCAAACCTGAGTTCTGCAGGACTGCGGCTATGCTGCTTGCGGTGCAGCACAAGCACATGTGCCTTAACCCNCTCACCCAAAAATACCCATATCAACCCATGACCCCCAACCCCTTGATGTGCTCTTCCATGAGAAGCACTCTGGCAGCTGATGCAGAATTTCCAACCCAGGTCGG
Organism: Trebouxia gelatinosa; assembly: GCA_000818905.1. Classification (NCBI taxonomy): domain Eukaryota; kingdom Viridiplantae; phylum Chlorophyta; class Trebouxiophyceae; order Trebouxiales; family Trebouxiaceae; genus Trebouxia; species Trebouxia gelatinosa. The sequence continues at coordinate 2,766,144 of KN805358.1, forward strand.
CAGCCGCTTCCAATCATACACACCAGAAAAGCTGGCGTGGAGCTATCAGGCAGGAGCCCCTGATATAGCTCTGAAGGGTTCAACACGTGATGTGGAACATTGACCAATTGCTGTCTCCACCTGACGCTGCCTCAGCAGCATCACTGACGGCTTGCATGCATACATGGACGCATGAACATGTCACAGCATCAATCATGCATGCATAAGCATCAGCAGGTGTACNGCGGGTCAGATGCAGCTTGAAACCAAGTTGATAGTTTTGAGCTTGTACGCTGACACTAATGGGCGCCAATGCACACTACTAGCGGCAAAGAAGCAGTAGATTGCGTAGACTACAAACCTGATGAGCTTGTGCACTTCTCGGTCGTGCCTTGCCTNAAGCGCTACCAACTCAAGTGGTTGTACATGAGGTTCTCTCAAGTGCAAATGGTAGAGTGATCTTCAAGAGGTCTGCAATGTGTTGTTGTGTGCAGCAGCTCACCATGGATGTCCTCTGGCTTAGTCAGCTGCTGCAGGCCAGCTGTGACTGAAGCAGCTGCAGCTTTGTGGCATGCTGGGCCTGCAAGAAGTGCGGCTTCAGCATCAACGCTGAGACAGGATTCAGGCTCTTGCTGCAAAGCTGCTGACAAGCACATAATGCAGGCATGTGCAGGATCAGGGGTTTAGTCCTGTAGTGTGAAGCACATTGTCCTGTATGTAGCCACAGGCTGATGCAACATCAGGTGAGGGTTACTTGCTTACGTATGTCTTGTGAATTGCTGAGGCAACATAGGAGTGTGAGGCACAGACAGGATGCCACGCATGGCTGACATGCACATCATTNCTGTCGTTTGGTGAATTGCGCTTGACGCGGTCTGGACATCTGAGTCAGACCTACAATTGACTGCGATATGCAGTCCGCTTATGTATGGTATATTGCAGAGTGTGAATTTCACAGTAGCGTAGCAGGCAGCCGTGAGCTAGTTTCAGCATTCTTTCATAGCAAGGCTTTGGCGTACAGGAACACATCGTGCACAACACTTCCTGGCAACCGATACGAGTGTATGGATGTGCATATGCAAATCTCACTCCAGGAGAAGGGTATATGTCACCGGTTGGTTTTCTCCAACATGCGTGCGTTGCTGCAACGCTATTGAGTAAATCACATCACGTGCTAGGACTTGGTGCTCAAACGCCAGGCAACTGTGTCTACGCTCACATTCGAATGATGCCCCGTTTGCTGGTCGCCTTCTCCCGTACTGGTAACGTGCAGTAAGAATTGACAAATGCATTCACAGGGCAGCATCTGGACCAATGTCACTTGTCGATACATGCCAACACAATCTACCTGTCACACTGCACTGTGGCTGTACAAGAGGGGTCCTGTCAAGTCATGAGGTGACTGTATGTGACACAACCAAACCAGGAAGTGACAGTAGACAGATTAACCACAAGACAGCTAAGGTTCAAAATTCTCAGAACACATGAAGCAATGACAAAAGTTTTAAAATGGTTGCACCTGCTGATAAAACTCCCCTTCATTTTGACACAGGGGCTATGGAAAGTGGCGATATACAATCCCATGCGCCTGTATGCTATAGGCTACAACTTGACAGCAGTCAAGCTAGCTCACTGCCTGAATNGTGGTCGTGCTTGCGTGCATATCAGCCTGTGTGCAACGTGTGCACGGCCGCTTTCATATCGGAAGGTGATGCTGGTGGTGCTCAGCGACCTGGATCAAACTTTCCATTATCTTGAGAGACCGTTGTCAGTTTTCACGTGAAGTTAGCATGCAACAGCATTTTATGCATGGCGCTTGCCCAAAGGGATGATGGAGTGAGCTCCTGACGGTTGTTGTTCGTTGTGTACCCACATACAGCAAAAGCTGCCGCCTAAGCAGGTGTATTGAGTGTGTGTCCAGCAATTGTTTCTGAGCATGTGTGTGGGTGCTTGCATTGTTGTGAAAGTCTAGCACTTCGCACATGTATGTGTAGACTGTATGGCACACAAAGCTGAGCGTCAGGCGCAAGCTGCTGCTGCAATGGTGCAAGTAGCCTTACAGCAAGACCCTTGCAGGCATGATGGCTTGTTGAAGAAGCAACGTTCAGCAAAGTACCCAGACTCACGCAGTGAAGAGCTGAGCCAGCCAGTGTGGTACATTGTGCAGTTCACGACTCACGACCNCACTACCGCTGACCAGTAGGTGGCAAAGCGCTGATTGCGGCTGACTGCATTGCTCTTGACTAACCCTCCATNAATGAAACAACTGAAGCTGTTGTTGTGGCTGAACAAAAGGCAATATACAGCGCAAGTCTGCTTGGGCAGTATTTAGGTTCCTGGATGCTGCAGTCTTCATGCTCTGTGGGTGTGCCCGGAGCTTTTTGCCTTTTCTAGTTGGGACTTCTCCAGCTCTTTGACTCTTTTCTCTTCTGGATCCTCCTTTTTCTGCATGTGTGAGGGAATTGAGCACACGCAGCTTGCAGACAGCAGCACAAGTCCAACTCTATGCCGGACAGCATCATACACAAGATGCCACAGGGCCAGCACCGAAAGCATACCTGACCATAGGTTCGATCATACAAGTCAGCTGAAGCTGCAAATCCAATTGCTCCTAGTGTGATTGCCTGCGTATACACATGTGCAATAGCGTTTAGAATCAACCTGCCAAAAAATTTTGACGTGAGAAGCATATGTGTATGGCGCTGGTTGTATACTTGGGAATATACACGTGAATGAATGATTTTCATCTGGGTTGGAATTGGCCTTGACCATTGGAAGGCTAGTGACCCAGCAATTCCTGNGTAAAACACTTCTACTCGAACCTGCAAGACAGTATGCCCTGCGAGAACTTGCCTGATATCTTGCGTCATGTCAATTTGCCACCAAGCATGTCTTTGGACTCACAGAAGATACAATGGCTACATGCAACACAATATCTCATTCCAATGCTGTAAGTTGAGTTGCCAACGCACAATCAACGCCCATCAGCAGATCATGGCGTGTCTCCAGGACATCCTCAAGATGCACATGAGCATGCAAGCTTGTCCTAAGCAAGGTTTGCGACATGGCTGAGCTTACAGTACCACACAATTCGATACGTATCGGTATACCACATGTGCTTTGTACAGCTCAAATAGCCAGGATGTAATTGTGCACTGGAGTCAGGAGCATCTGTCGTCTGTTTGATAGTATGATAACACACAACAGTCAAGCAGTGAACGCCCAAGGTCAGCACCATGGCGCACGCCGTGGACATTGCATCAACAACTACGGAAATTGTCATTTTCTCATTCGGCCTTGGCAACCGGATCTGCATGCCCACTCTCGCTGGCTAGGTCNTGTGTTCAAGAAGGTGGCAGCCCCACCCACTCAGCTGCCAAGACCCATACATGCACAAGCAAAGCGNTGCACTATGGCCTTGAGGCAGATACAGTCAATGGCACGGCAGGTGAGCTCTATGCTTTGTCTTGCTCATCCAAGCTCAGGAACGTCTACCCCAGTGCAGGAGCATTGTGTTGATTCAATTTGNAGGATCCCCTGGAGCCCTTTGTGATTTACTGGAAGCGCTATGTCATTTCCGGCATGGGGCTGTTCACAGAAGGCTATGTGCTGTTCTCCATCAGCAACATCCACACCCTCTTTCAAGCATCCTATGGCCCTTGCTGGAAGTCGTGAGTGTTGCCTGCATGCCATGCTCGGCAGCAGCAAAGTTACCACGCTTGATGACCTGCATAGCAAGCTGATTGTGCATGTTTGTCAGAACAGATGTCCACACACGGGGTGCAATGGAATGCAAAGACTGTCAAGGTGGGCAGCCTGGCAATGCCCAGGTATGGCAACAGCATCAGACATGTTGGCAGAATAGCACCGGCACACAGCCTGCAAATGCAAGTTTTGTAAAGCTGCAGAGCTTTTCTCCTGTGATAAGTCAGACAGCACACCTGCTCAAAGGCTTGTCTGTGTTGCTGCAAGGTCTGGCTCTGCCTGTCTATATCAGCAGCGGCTGACTGTAGCAGCTCATNAATGCCCAGCTTTGAGCATATGCAATACCATCTCAGGTGCACTCACAACCCTGTTTAGCTACCTGTCAGCATGGGTATGCTGTTTCACACTTCTGCATTGCTGGTGCGTGTTCAAAGCAGATGCGCAGTATGTTGGGAGCTGTGCTTGACAATGAAGTGAAGTGCAGTGCAGCGTAGTTCGGAAGTCTCCTGTTGGCATGTAAGCATGTGCAGGCAAGAGTTGTGTTGCGGGTGTCTTGGATGCTCACAAGACAAAAGTAGTGTCAACTGTCAAAGTGTTATATAAATGGCTAACAATGCTGCAGTAACAGCATTTTTGTGGTGTGCCCTGGTCAGGCACAAGCAGGCCCTCTTACCTGGTGGTTTTCATTGTGCAGTAACAGCACACTTGTTGCAGAGCGTGAAATGCACTACATGCATTGGCCCACCAATTGCTGGTCGAAAGCTGCACAGTCAGTGCGTACTCTCAACCTGCCAGCGCAGACATCAGGATGGTCACCCCTGTTGAGTGGTTTTGTGCAGTTGGCTTATTTCCCTTCCGCACCCACATGTCCAGCAGAATGAAGATGGGCTACATTGAGGTGGAGACAGGGCAGGACTGTAACATATTTCCCCCCAACACACTCATCAGAGGCCAGGTGTACCACTACAGTGAGATCCTGCGGGAGACAGTGGTGGGTGGCTGGGATCCTGAAAGCAGTGACAATGTTGTGCCGACTTGTTATCAAGCTACCATGAAGGTCAGCAGAACAGCTGGGTTGCATCATGTGCTCATGTGCACAGCAAGCTTGTTTTGTGTACATCGTGGACTGGACAATTTTGCTGGCACATTATTGCAACCCTTGTCATGCAACACAAAGCTGCCTATGTAGAATGGGCGATCAATCTGTCTTTGTCATGTCTTGCAATCTGTTTGAAAACAGCTGACTGTGAGTGATGCATTTTGGGTGGCAAGTTGGCATTGCGTCAGGCTGTGTGACAACAGCAGCAAATGACTGGACATGTCATGACTTTTACTGAGCTAGCAGTCCATCAGAAGAACATTGCAATAGCCTGCACATACACATAAAAGCCATGGCAACCTATTGTGTGGCCATGCCAAATTGCAGATGCCTGGTGCCAAGCCTGTTGCTGAAGGCTTCATGTGGAAGAATGTACTCGCCAGCTACATTCACCTCAACTTTGGCAGCAACCCAGAGCTGGCACAATCCCTGGTGGACTGCTGCCATGCTGTCGACATTGAGTCAGTCAGCACAGCAGCTATCAGAGCAGCTATTGACACAGAGGCTGCCATGGCACATGCTGAGCAACAGACAATGACACATAGTAGCCATCAATACAACATGATGAATGGCGCCATGCACAAAATCATGTCAGTGCCTGACTTGGCAATGCCGCTTCAGACATCCCTACACCGGTCTTCCACACTCGGCAGACTTTCTGGGGACAGCTTTGTCGAAGACATCGACAAGGGCTACGCACATACGCACCCGCAGCATGCCCAGCAGCACGCTCAGCACCAGCAGCATGCACAGAAGCGCTATGGTGAGTGTAGTGTAGCACAGGGTTTACATGGATGATCAAGGGGCATCTGCTGTCGTCCAGATGCAATGCATGATGGCAAAAGTGCAGTGTGTAGCGTGAGCACACAAGCAGCATGTAGCACTTCCAGTCAAGCTTTGTGGTCATCCTGATGCCTGGGTCTATCCACCAGGCTGACTGGCAGTCATGCTACATTGCCATCTCACAGAACAGTGTTAACACCAGTATGAGGTGCATTTGCTGCACTCTGTCCCCAGAGCAATGATACTCGTCAGTGCCTCCAGCAACTGCATGCAAACCAGGTTTGCTAAGCCCTGCAGTTGCCACCAGAACATACCTGCATCTTGAGATCTTCTTGTGTGTGCTGGTACATTGCATCATCAGCAGCTGCATTGTCATCTTGCCCATCAGTCATGGCGTTAGGGTCCTGGAAGGGCTTGATGCTGAGCCTGTCTTGCGGCCGAGGNCCTTGCTTACTGTGGTCTACTTGTGAGCCATTGCGCCAAGGTCTCTGCGTCAATGTAACACAACAGGGCATGCATGATATGTCGTGCTTGAGTCCTGTGTTGTGGCGTGCAAGGGCTACGCTGCGCAAGCTTNTTTGCTTGCTTTTGCATCTTCCCGCTCCTTCTTGGCTGTATGCAGCAAGGCTTGCAATTAGAAAACACACAACTGCAACAATTGTGTGTGCATCATATGTAAAATGACGTAAGGCTGAGTTCAACCTAGAAGTATATGCAAGAAACTAGGACACAGGGTGTGCCAGCACTGCTGCTTGCTCATTCCGAAAGGGATGCTTCCATGCTTTTTGTATTGGGCATATGACCAGGCATAAGCATGGCCTGGCCACAGCATATGTGCACTGACTGCACATAGCAGTGCCCATGCTGACTTGGAAACTCGGCGCATGTCCCCTGAGTGCTTTCAAAGTTTCTTGTGTACCGATGACACAGGTAAGACCTGAGAAAAAGCTTAGCAACTATGTGAAGATGGTGCCAGCAGCGATCTCACCTGCTGCTAGCAATTTTGGGATCTGATGTTTCATGACGCTCAGCTTGCTGACAAACACATCCAGTACTCTGTCCAGCAGCAGGCGATAGGCATCTGCTGTGGTCCTGTCCGCATGGCGGGCAAACATGACCTCCACCACGCTGTGCAGCAGCTTGATGCTAGTCGCNAGCCTTGGAGAGACATACCAAAGACAACAAGACATGCACTGCTGCCAAAACTCAGAATCACAAGCAATGTCTTGGTGGCATGTTCACACCAGTTGCCTTGCATGCACCAGGCTCACATAGTTGGGCTAGGGGGGACAAGCATGTTTGTATATTGCAGGAGGCCAAGCTCTCAGAAGATGATTTGCGCAGCAGAGCCCAACAAGAGGAAGTCCTACATTTAGTTCAAGTCGACTACAATCCAAATAAACACAGGCACATTGCCTATAAGCCTCAAGACGTGATCAGTTGGGTGCTGCAGCCCTGGTATCAGCAGCTGCTGACTGTCAACCACCTGCTGGTATGCTTCTGCTATGTCTGACACAAGCTGTACACCTGTTGGTGATAATTGCAGACTTGAGCATTGTTTGCTGAATGACCACCATCAGGTAAAAAGGGCCGCCAGTGCATTGGATAGTGTTTTCTGGGACCTCTCACACAACTTGTTCTTCACTGCATGGTCAGTTGGCTAGCACACAGTGCTTCTAATGTGCCTGATTGCATGCAGTACTGAAGCAAGCACGCTTGTTGCAGGTGACACCAGTGCGCAGGTGGGATATCCGACTCATTGTAGATGACAACCCGGGGCTGGGTACTGGTCTATAGCTGTAGCTAACATCCTGTGTTATGCCCGTAGTTAGTAAGTGCTGTATTGTTAACTTATCTTGTGAGAAACAGGCTTGATCTTGCAATGCAAAGCTGGTCTTGCCAGCAGTCACATGGTCGTGCATGCCCTGCACCACTCATAGATAGACTGGTTGTATGTTGCGTTGATCAGACTGCACGTTTAGCTGATGTGTATTGGCAGCTGATGGGTAGGCTAACCAGATTAGCATGTTGCTAGGCAGGATTCATTGAGTTGCTGCTTCACTATTGATGGCAATCTGGAATTTGTAGCATCGATTTCAGTGTTATTGTGGCCTGCCGGCAATGTTTGACATCATGTTCAGGTTGTCGTGGCCTGAGCGCACATGTCGAGATCATTGCAATTCAGGGGCAACATCATGATTTTGTGCAGTGAAACAATGTTTCTGGAGGCCACATCTCTGATCTCGCCGTCTCCCCTTCTGAAATGGGACCATTGTAGCCTTATTGGCGCAGTAAGCGGTGGCTGTATAGGCTATATATGCACCCCTCTGGACGCTATAACACAGCTACGCAACAGCACAGCATGTATGACGGGCATTTTGAGTGATCAGACGTTCAAATATATCAACACTGCAGCATCCTGCACATGGGTGGCAAAAACTGGAGTGGTGATTGTGGCAGCAAATGCTTCCTGTCCGGCCACCTTTATGTGTAATGATCAACTGGTTGAGCAGGTCATGTCCTCTAAACACTTTGGGGTGCACCTTGTTGACCCTGTCAGGACAAGGCTAATGAAGCATTGGCACAAGCACAGTGGCGACACTCCTGGCTCCACTGTGGCCAGCATACACCCTCACTTGCTGCAAGCCATATTGATGCCTGCTTTACATTGTGGTTGCAAGGTTTGGGGCATGCACAACCCTTCTGGTGTGGCGCAGCATGCACATGAGGCTTTGCAACCCTGCTATGAAAATTACTTGAGGCGAATTACAGGCTTATGCAAGTCCACAGCTAGCTGCCTCTTACTCATTGAGTTGGGCTTACGATCTCTNTGTCATCCCTAGCCAGTGCAGCATTGCATTGGTGTGTACAGATTTTAGGATTGGTGGGGTCACCAGGCAAAGGCAAGCATACCAGCTTTGAGAGAGTGAAGCGCAGCATGCTGGATGTCTGTGAGGCCCTGAATGCACAAGTAGTCATGCCTTCCAAGCAGCTGCAGGAGCTTGAAGCATGCTTACATAGACCCAAGGTACAGCTGCATTGGCCGCTCAACTGGCAACTGTCCGCTGTCATGTACAGTAAGCACTGTCAGCACATGTCTGCCAGCAAAGCTGTATCAGCAGAGCGTTATGCTTGGAACACTATCAGTTTGGCTTGTGGCACCAACAAGTCAAGCGTGAAGAGCTGTATGAGCTAGTCTACACATGGCATAAGCATGTCCCTTGCAGAATGCTTTGTAGCACTGGGACACATACAAAACATGAACAACGTACACCAGTGACGAACAGGACAAGCAGCCTGGTCCCTACATGGTCTTTCACCATTTTTCGTCTGAGTCACATTCACAAGCTGAATCAGGGGCTTTGCATCAGCAGAATCACAGTACATGTGATACATGCAAGAGATCTGCAACAGAGCAGGATACTGGAGTGCATGAGCTACCTGATTGACTTGGTCCAACTTGCTGATGATGTTGAGCCTGACTTCTGGAAACTCGTCCTTCAACAGCGAGAGGAACACTGGCAGCAGATGCTCAATGGTGGCTGACTTGCCCAGGACTGGAGCAACTTCCATGACAACTGATGCCAATGCTGATCGCACATGTTGTGATGAGTCAGCTGCCAGGTCTTTGATGCATGGGACCACTGATGAGATGACCCTATCTGCTGACAGCATTTTGCAGATGGACGAGACTTTGCCAGCTGCTGCGACCCTGACCTCGGCCTCTGTGTCCCTCAGCAGCTTGCCATATGCAGGCACCAGCTCAGTCCTGAAGACATGACAATGGTATCTGANAAAGCCTCTGCGTCGACAGCAGGCCGGCAGGGGTCAGTCAGTATATGCAGCCAAGGACTATACACCCCTGGAGAAGTATGAAGCAGCTTTGGCCAAAGCCTATGCCGCTAGCTTTGTGACAGGGGCAATCCTGCAGCATGTGCTACCGGCTGCGGCCAATGCCGTGGTCTCACAGCAGCACAAGGCTGCATTGGCAGCTGTGCAGCGCAGAAACGCTGAAACGAAGCAGCTTCATTTGGAAGAGGTGAAGGTTGAGAGAGCAGCCTGGCAGAAGCATGAGGAGGATNTATCATCTAGGCAAACCAGTATTGTGCATACAAAACATGGTGTATAATTGCATTGCCTGCAGCCTCTCAGCTGTGCATAAGTCACATGTCGAGTCATTGCACATGAGTACGCTTGGAAGGTATTGAGGTCCCTTGCAAGTAGAAATGACCAGTGCTCTGTACCAACATTGTGAGACAAGACATATCACAGCTTCACTGGTACAGTTGTTGCTACAGACGGTAGTCTGGAAATGGTGTGGCATCTCCTGCAGGTGCTGTTTTTTATACCTGCCATCAGGACAGTCATGCTGTCCATCACTCCAGACCCTGAAAAAGAGTTCAGCTTGTCCTGCGAGATGTCCCTGCTCTTCAGGATGCTGTATACAGCAAGGGGAGCAGTTTGTCAGGCCAGCAACCTGTTCAGGCAAGTCCCAACCCTACCACATGTTCTGGAATAGCATGGCCAAGTGCACCTTCACAAATGCGTGCCACGTACTGACCCTCAAATGAGCAGTGTGCGCCATGTCATCATCATCTTTGTGACTCAATGTCACATGCTCCGGCAGCCCTGCCCTGGGGTGCCTTTCATGTCACCTGGGGGCACCATGTCATCCTCTGCCGCGTCACCATGCACAGTCTGATTGCGCAAGAGCTGCTTGGTAGAACAAAGTGCATGAACCATTGATAGGGTGATTGCGTGACAGGGCTCTGAGGCAGAACAAGGAGGCCGCAGCATTGGGCCTGCTTGAGGGGCAAACTGCTCAAGCTCACAGAGATGCTGATCTGCAGGTGACAAGCATTCAGCTCCTCCTCCATGCTGAGTGACAACATACATGGCACACCGTGAGACCATGAGACCATGATTTTGTAAACTGCACATGCATCACATGCAGCATGCATGATTCTTNCCATCTGTGCACTGACAGCCTTGTCTGATCGACACGCAGTACGGGAACATACATATAGTAACAGCAGCAGCAGCAACAGTAGCAGCAGCAACAGCAGCAACAGCAGCAACATCATCATCAGCAGCAGCAGCAGTCAGCAGCAGCAGCAGCAAGCAGCATGCATGTAGCATGATTACCATTTGCTGCATGCTTGGTCTCGCTCCAAAGGACAACCTGCCATTGTTGCCACTGGCCCAGGCGGGTATGTCAGCATCTTGTGGGTCAGCATCACTGCCAGCAGCAGCAGCCGCATCTTCANGACTGTTGCAATTGCTGCTAGCCAGTGCTTGGAAATGCTTCCTTTGGCTAAATATTGGTCAAGAATAATTGTTTTGGCTTGAGGCATTTCTGCGTTGTTCTGTGCATTCTGGGGCGTAACTTACTTTGGCTGGTTGTATCCAACAGCTACTCACTGTTTGTATAGTGTTCACTCCACTTACCCTTGCTTTGTCACTTGAACATCAAAGCTGTGACCACTTCTGCTGTTGTTGATCTTGCTGCAATCAGTGTTCCTTCACTCAATTGTCCTGCTTGTGCATCATGCTCTTGACGCTGACATGGTCCTTGCTGTCCTGATGCTGCTCCTATGATGGTGTGCAAACATAAGTAGACATGCTTGGCAAGCTCAACCATGCGTCCGCTGCAAGNCCCTGAAAGTTGGGCTGGGGGTTGCCACCCCCAAGCTGCATAACCAGTCACGAGCCTCAGCACAGCAGAAAGGGCGTACCAAAATGTTCAAAGAGGAAGTTGAGTGGGTTAACACCCTATGGGGTGACCAACTTGTCATTAGTTGTTGCTTCAAAGCGTTCGCTTGACATTGGGTGGTCTTGCCATGCTGGGAGACGCAGACATCTTCATTGGCCCAGAACAGCTGAACAAGACAGCGCCAACAGGAACAGCTGTGGATTCACAACAGACCGCAAAACATGCCTGACCGAGACTGCAGGTAACAACACTCACCAGTGCCTGTTGACGAGCAGCTGCCAGCATAGCAGNGCAGCTATATTGGCCAGATGACAAAATGTGGTATCTCATAGAGGTGGCTGCCATCAATGTACGGACGAGAATAGCCAAGTGAGTCCTCAGAACCTTGCTCAGTAGGAACAAGTTGTCTGTGTTTTGCATTGGATCCTTGTGAAGTGCAATCACAATGACACACAGTCATGTAGGCTGAATGCTGGTGTAGGATACAATACACGAGTGGAGAGCTGGAGGACCTTGACTTGAACGATATTATACGAGAAGGACATATGTCCCTCATTTGCCAATGACATGTTCCACTGCAGCATGCTCTGTACACCACCTCGTGTACCATTGGTGTCATGCCTTGCATGTTCAGAAATGACAGCAACTTGATTCTGCACCTGGTGATCATTCATGCCAATCCCGTCTGGCCTCACCTACCTGTATAACTTGTTTATGAGCTCACTATGTTTTATGTCGCCAGGCCGCATGCTGTGAGTCTTACAGGATGCACTGCAGGAGTGCTCATTTTAGGGAGTGTTATGAAGAGTTATATGTGGGTGAGACTAGATGTGCCTTTGTCAGCAATACATAGTCGGGTCAATACATGCTGAATACTTGGGAAGGTTTGCAAGAGTCTGTCTTCACAAGAGGTGTCAACCCCTGCACTTCATCCACTCAGCTCACGTTAGTTTAGTGGTGTTGTTTGCATGTGTGTGCTGTTACGACGTTCTTGATTCAGCTGGTGCATTTGCAAGTTGGTCATGGTCATGTGCTGCATGTAAGCCAGCGGCTTAAAAGGCAGAAGAAGATGGTTATAGGTTTCGTGTTGTATCACTCCCCTTGGCAACCGATGCAGGGACGACTGAGCGGCACGTTCCGCATACCATCGAGCTCGATGTTGCTATATATGCGCTTGCCTGAGTGTCACTGAAATTGCTAGGATGGACTCTGCTGGCGTGTCCACGCAGAATGCAGTGTTCACTAGCGTTGATCAGCTTCGACCGGACACTCGCGGTCACAACTTGACCTTGAAGGTGACATTGTAAATGCGGCATCCTGTGCAACTGTGATGTATGCCTAGTGCTGAGCCGTTAGAGTGTTTCCAGGTTGTTGACGCCAAGGTCGTGCTTGATCGCCCGCCTGGCAAAACTGGTTCTGCCGCATCTGTGGTAGCCGAGTGCCTTGTGGGAGACGAGACTGGAGTCATCATCTTTGCAGCCAGAAACGAACAAGGTAATAGATGAGGACTCTGAGGCAAGTGAGCTCAGGGGTGACACATTTGTACGTGCAGTTGACTTGGCAAAACCAGGCAACTACATTGTGCTACTTGGCGCTAAGGTTGACATGTACCGGGGTTCCATGCGCCTAGCAGTGCACCAAGGGNGAGTTACACCTTGATGAGCAAATGGCGCTGTCTGTACTGTTTGGGGAAGCCCTGCTCTGTGGCTGCAAGTTGAGACACCCGAAATTGTTCACTCCTCATGCAAGCAAGGCTACTGCCTGTTCCCCACAGACTAGCATGCATGTGTGGAAGCAAATTTGCACATAGTCAGATAAAACAGTCACTGGCTGTTCTGCTTGCTGCAATGCTCCCTGACATTGCCTGACGCAGCACAAGACCCACCTGCTGGTTGATGCATGACAACCCCTTGGCCAACCCCAGGGGGGGCCCCCCGCTGCACCAACTGTTGCGCCAAAAATGTCTTTCCTTCCGCATTACTGGGACTCATCAGCCCTTGCACGTGCTTCAGCTCCATGTGCAGCGTCCTAGCTATGACATCAGCTGAGGGCATCTGCTGCAGCATGNCACACCCTACAACAGTCTGACACTTACCGAAAGTATGATATGTGTTGATGCTGCAGGACAAAAGCAGAACCCAAATGTTTGCAAAGGATGCAGAAGGTGGCGCAGAGCGAGGGCCACATGGGCAAGGTCACAGCAGGCAGGAAGGTTCTGGCAGGAAAGGTAAGTAGCTTGGCCATCTGGAATATATAAACGTAACAATAATTCAAATACAAATTTAAGTATCGATACAAATATACGTATAAATACATATGGCTGTCTGGAAGCCCAATCGACAGGAGCAAACAAGCTGGAGGCTACATCTCATGCTGTTGAGCCATTAAACCATGTTGTCTGCCAATCTAACTTTTTTTCAATACTTTGATTGACAGACTTTGAACGATAGCAACTTCACACATCTAAACGGTCCCTGCATACGACTGGCATCTGTTTGAGGTGGATGTCAGAGTGGAGATTGCTAGCAAGGTGTACTTGAGTGTTGTCCTTGCCTCAGCATCAGGCTTACCTGCAGACATTGCAGCAGCATGCTGGCAAGATATGTATAGAGCAAAGCATAAATGCACAATTCAGTAACACGTGATGCCATGTCATACAGCTACAGCTGTGTTTGCTTTGTCAGATACCAGAGACAACAGCAAAATGGCTACAATGATAGACATCGCACGTGGTATGTTCTTGCTGATGCACGGCGCAGCGCAATAACTTNGCCAGAAGTACAGCAGTGTCAAGGCAGACTTGCGCCAACTGCAACACCAAGCCCTTCAGGACAAGCAAGGGGCACAGGAGTTGCAAGAGAGGCTGGTGCAACAGAAGGTGATGGCCAACAGGGCCAACTTTACATTGTTTCTGTTTTGGACTTTGACGCTAAGCACTGTCATGACCGAGACTGATTGCACACAGATGCATGTACATGCTTCAAGCTTGGCTAGTGCTGCGTGTCTGTGGTCTGTATCCCTATAGACAATTTGCTCTGGGGCATGTACAACCTGTCGGCTTTGCCCAGCCAGCTTGAGTCTGGAGTTGCACACATGAGTCTGTACACAAACAGGTCTGTGACATTGCAGCCAGCTCCGCACATGCAGGGAACCATTGCCTCCCACAACAGCGTCCAGCACCGCAATGCTAGCAACATTGAGGAGCTTCAAGAATTGTTGAGGCAGGAGCAGCAGAAGGTGAGTGCTGGCTCTGAGAGGGAAGGCAGGTTGCAAGAGGTGGCGGATGATCGCAGCACAGCCATCAGCGAGCGAGACCAACAACTGTCTCAGCTGAAGGTACGTTTGCTAGCTTGCTGCTATGGAGCAATGCACACTTTTGTCGTTGAGCTGATGCCCACTCTAGCTGTATAAACATCTGGTCAGCGTAGTCTTGCTTAGCCAACAGATAGGCAAGCAAGCACTCTTTCTTGTGCATCTGTGCTAGCGCACATTCATCACTGGCTGGTATGAATCAGTATCATTTCATATTGTGCCACAGTTACAGGCCTGGGCATGGTCTGATGTTGCATGGACAAAACTGTGGTTGCTGCACGACTTGTATCGCAAGAACNTTCGATTGTCATTGCTTCTGGGCTTGTTTTTCCTTGCTGAAGTCTGTCCATCCAGCAACTGTTTTGCCCGCTGTGGTTGGCTGTTATGCACTGCTGCTGCTGCTTGGACCACCTGCAAAGGAGTCACGAGGTGGGAAGACCTGCGTATGAATGCCATGACGCATGCAGAGCCTCATTGGCCTGAATNCCCGCCGATCAACAACTCGAGCTCGCGCGCACTGCGACGTCTCGTGCAAATTGTCTAGATCGGCGAGCGGGGCCGTATTCACGCAGGCCACAGGTCAGCAGCGTGTAAGCTGTAGTGATCTGCTGGACCTCGCACCGTAAGTCTGCAACTTGTGACGCAGGCGCTGCTGGAGCCGATCGCAGCCTCGACACCGCTGTTGGCGGTGGTGGTGGTGGCGTCACANCATTGCTTATGCATTGCTGACACTGCTGCCTTAGCATACATTTTTGAAGGGCACAGCTGTGTGTAACTCACTTCTCTAAATCCAGCTTTGCATGTCCACTCAGACAATTCCTCTGCGAAGCGTTGCTGACACCCCTTTGCAGCAGGTGACCTTTGTTGGATAATATATCTGTCCAATTGGCCATCAGGTTGCTGAAGATGGTAGAGCTCGAGGCTCAGAGCAATATGTCCTTTCTGATGGCTGAAAGCGTCATTGCCCACGCAGGGCAGTACTGCAGTTGTCTCTAAAAAGCCAACCCGTGAAAGGCGTAAAGTGGAAATAAGGAGATCAGTGGCGAGCTGTCCGACGTTGCCTATGGTCACAGCAGGCTGCAAAGATCACATGCAAGTGTATGAACATAGGCTATATGCAGGCACACCAAATGCTTTTGCGAAATTGGCTTCTACAGCATACCACGATCAGCGTTGATCCGTCAAAACGGTGAGCTGTGGAAGACGTGGGGAAGAACTGCATCGCTTTCTGCACAGGTGCACTGTCAGCTTGTGAGCTGCAGTCTTAGGGCGCTGAGGTCATGGCGCAGCGCCCGCTGCAGGAGAGCACTCACCAATGACGCACATACTCACACACCAACGTACTTGAGAGTCTTTGCCCATCGGTTTGACTGGATTGCGACCCGTTCCACAGCGCGTACGCGTTCCCTGAGCGGCGACCATCGTCTTGCAGAGCACTGTGGCTGGCATGCAGCTGCAGTTGACGGCAAGGCCGCCGGTCAGGTGCTGTCTACAGCAAATAGCTGCGNAGGTTCTGAGCGGCAAATTCACATGGAAAGTGCGCAACTTCAGCCTCTTTAAGGAGATGATCCGGACTCAGAAATTGATGTCACCAGCATTTGTGGCTGGAGAATGCAGCTTACGTCTCAGCGTGTATCAGTCCTCAGTCAACAGTGTCGACTATTTGTCCCTGTGTCTCGAGTCAAAGGAGACAGACAAGTCAGGGCCATCTGAACGCAGCTGCTGGTGTTTGTTCAGACTGTCCCTGCAAGGAGAATCTCCCAACAGCAAGCCCATGCACAGGGACAGCTACGGACGCTTTGCAGCTGACAGCAAAACAGGGGATAATACTAGCTTGGGCTGGAATGATTTCATTGCAATGACGGCTTTCATGTAGGCCTGCATGCCCTGTTGAGTAACCTCCAGGCTGGCAGCATGCTCGTCTCCAATGCCACTTCTGATGTTGCCTGCATAGTGTTTCAACATGCTGCTCAATGACAGGAACTTAGCTTGCTGTCATCACTCAAACTGTGTGACCTCACGCACTTTGTGTCTCTGCCAGTGCATGAGCTATGTTGCATGATCGAATTGTTGGTCCTGCAACTTGATCCTTTCTTAATGCTGTGCAGGGACACAGATACAGGCTACATGCAAGATGACACAGCAACTTTCACAGCAGCCTTCCATGTTATCAAGGAAACCTGCACCTTCAGCCGTAGTCTTGACAGAATGGGCTTGAAAGCTAGGGCTGTCAAGCCCAAAGGTATCAATACTGGTGAAAACTTCCAGGGCAAGTTTGTCTGGAAGATTGAGCATTTCACTAGGCTCAAGGACATACTGAAGAAGCGCAAGATTACTGGTCTCTGTGTCAAGAGCAAACGCTTCACAGTGGGCGGCAGGGACTGTAGGCTCATCGTTTATCCCAGAGGTAGGAGCCACTCAACCCTCAGCAAGAGCTGTGCAAGCATGTTTAGCATGCAGATTTGTATCACTACACCCTGCTCTACATCACACATTCAGGTCATCTGCTTCAAGACATGTAGCAAACATGAACACGTACGCTTGCCATTGTGCAGCAGCTGATTTGTCGATCCTTTGAAGGATATATTGTACCACATGGTNAGTGTCAGCAGATCGATCATTGAAAGATATGCCGCCTGTTGGTATCCCTTCTAAGCTGTAGCAGTGTGACTACAGCAGCAGGTAGCTGAAGCGCAGTATCCCAAAGGGGCAAGAAAGACCTTAGCCCCCGCAAAGCTATTTGTCGACTTGTATGCACAACTGCAGCACAGCGAGCATCAGCNTGCATGCAGATATTGAAAGGGGTGGGGGTCGACACATCTTTGTCGGCAGAAAGCACTAAGCAGATGGCAGATTCGATATTCATGGAACTCAATGCTTTACAAAATAGATGTTATTCCAATGGTTACATGGCTGGCAAACAGGAAGTGGCAAAATACTGTTTAAGCACATTTGGCTCGTAGCAACAAATGCAACTGTGTCTGCTTTTGAGGCCATTACTTTCGTTAAGACATCGGTGCAGCAAATGCCTGTACAAGCCTCTCCGCCCTGCACAGCGTGCTAAAGTCTTTACAGCTGTACTGCTGAGTGCATTTTGTAAAGCACATGGCACAGCATGTGTGAGCTGCATGTAATCCTGAGCATTGCATGTTGCTGTTGGACAGAGCAAACAGCCAGGCCTGCTCACAGCTGGGCTACACTCAACTGACAGAGGACCAACAGGTGAGCCCATACACTAGTGCCTGGCACATGCACTTCCTTGGACGCAGATGCACTGTGAAGTAGTCAATAAGCACTGTCAACTAAATTCAGACTTCATGCACACCCAGCCGCGCCACTTGCTGTCCCTTCTTATGTTGAGGATCCCTCCTGATGTTGAGGAATGATACTTACTGTGCTTGCTGCAAGTCTGTGCAATCAACTATGGCTTCAGCACTGCTGATAGCAATGGTCTGCAGGGAACCAAGCATTCGCAGGGCACTTGCTTGATGACTACTGATGCCAAGCCCCGGCATGCCTCTCAACACCTGGTCAACGGCTGCTGAGCTCATGACAGCCTGTTGCCTCTACACANTGTCAACCTGACTCAGCCTGGTTCAGAATGCATGCACCATCGCTGTCTGTGCCTGCCTTTGGCTGCATGATCTGATTGGCATTCCATCTGAACAACAAGATCTAGCTCAGGCATGGCTGGCATATAGCACTGAATGCTAAGCCTGAAGTTATTCACGTTCATTTGATCGGCGCTGCATTCAGCTCTGCACAGAATCATCNGCTTCTGGGCTGCTTGGCCGAGCTGGCTGATACATGGGTGGTGGTACAGGAGCAGTCAGGCCACCTCTTCCCATGCTGCTGATAGCCTGCCAGACTGAAGACACAGTTCTGAAGACTGGGGCAATTGCACCACCAGGTTCTAGCGGAATCAGCCCTGGGATGTAAGCATTTCTGCGCTCGTGGGTTGCGTCCTCATGGCCGCTGCTGTCAGAGTCAGCTGAGACTGTTGGGGCAAACGAGACGCTGCTGGCTTGGCGGTTGAAGCTTCTTCTTCTGAGGGAGGGCTTCGGCACAGACTGCTTCATGCTGGATGTCAGCCTTGCTAGGCTTGAAGTGGGCTGTTGCTGCACACTGCTCTCATCACTTGCATGCGAGTTGGGCAGTGAGTCCTGCATGACCCCACTGAGGGGATCTGTGCTTGCTTGAGGGGCCAAAGGGGGTAGCATGGGGGGTTGGGGAAACTCAGCTGGGGTTGCTGATGGTGCAGGGCTGATGAATCGGACCTCCCGNTGTTTGAGCAGGGTATTTGACCGCTGACACAATGAGTGGGTCCACAATACCACTGAGGTTGCTTTCGAATGTTGTGACAGGGTGTCTTTTGACAAGGAGATCTCTAGGCACAGGCAGTCAAGCTGGCTCGGCCACGCAGGGCGTGTGTGTCATGAATGTAGAAAGGAGTATCCAAGCGACTGCATGTAATAGCCTCGGTACATAGTGTAGTACCCCTCTGTTCAACGCCACCGTCATTTGCACAGGTGCGCCTTGGTCAGAAACATCAGCGCAGACACGGCTGCTCCGGGACCAGTGCACATTCTATCATTTCCTCTGCACTTCAACGCCCACCCCTGTAAGCGCCTGAGAACGCTGCTTGCACCGTCGCAGTGTCNTATAGCTCGGTATGGCTGTTGGCTGTGGTGTGCACGCTTGTGAGTTGGCCTGCAGGCTTGGGTTGTTTTCCTGTTCCTGCCTGCCTGTGTCTCTAATTCTTTGAGAAAGATCAACTTTCAACTCTCTCGAGCTTGCCTGTTCCTGTCCTGTCCTGCCTGTCCTGTCCTGTCCTGTGTGGTTCTACTCATACATGGGCTCCATACTCAGTTGAGTATGTGCTGTAGCATACTATGCGTGTTGCCTGACAGCAAGGAATGCTGCTGCAGACATCCAAGCTTTCAAAGCCACAATGAGGCGGGAGACCATCCTGATCCAACGCACCTTGTTCGTCTACATTTTCAAAGCTGTGCAGGTACATGCTCATCTTGATNGGTAAAGTTGTCTAAGGCATGCTGCGCATGCCTGCCTGACACTGGTGGTGCTGTTTAGGCTGCTGCTCGCCGCAGCATCAAGCACATGCGCCTGGCAATGGAGGAGTGGAGGTACCAGGCCTGCAAGAGGGCTGCCCTGAAGCGTGCCAGCCAGTTCAGGCAGAGGCAGGTACTCACAGCCGCCCTCACCAGCTGGAAGCAGCACCACGCCATGTGCCTCATGCTCAACNAACTCAACACTATATCCGGGTGGTTTTCGCTATCGGATGTGTCTCGCTTGCGCATATGAGCATGACAAGCGTTGTACGTATTTGCGAGTCAGGCACATGGAATGCAACCTCTCTCTTCCGTTCGCTACAGGTTACGGCGACGCAAGACACGTATGTGCACCCAGCGCGTCCTCACCTGCTGTCTGGCCAGGCACCCGTACACAACTCTCAGCTGAACGTGCAGTCACTGTATCATATGCAAATGCCTCATGCCTCAATTCCCCATCTCGCACTTCAAGGCGGAGGCCAGCCGTTGTTGCAGCTACCGCAGCAAATTGATGCAGCTCAGCATCTAGGTCTTGCAGACAAGCATGAACTGGACAGGCTTGACAGCCCTGATGGTGATATTCCAACAAGCACAGACTACAGGCATAAACAGCGGCGCAAAGCTACAGAACGACCATCGGTATGTCAAACTTGTTATTAGCCAAATACACTGCCCCGTATCACTTGCCAAGTCTGCATGAGTATGGCTGTTAACATGTTGTACAGCCTCCTTGCTGGCCTATGCAGTAGCACAATACAAGACTTGCATTCACACAGCAGACATGTCTGCATGTCAGAAGCATGTGGAGCAGTGCGGCAATGATGTCCCAGTATGTACCACTGGTANGCAACATGGAACTGACCTCGTGAATAGCGTGTATTCTGCCTGTGTAGAAAAGAATACGCTCTGTCAAGGTTGTCTTCCCGGAGTCGATATGTGCTGAGATGCCAATGTTTCGCACATCCAGCAAAGGGTCCCTTTCTTCGCTGCTAGGTTGCGGTACAGCGCTAAAATGCCGTAAACACGTTAGCTGTTGCCACTGTGAATACCTTGCTGGCAAACAGATGCTTGATTGTGAGACTGCACTCGGTGTATACAGCTGTGACACCCAAGACGACGAACAGAGACTGTTCTGAACCAGGCCAAGTGCCGTTCGCAGGCCTTTCATGATGGCGGCACTGGTATCGATCAGCGCCAAGTGTCAAG
The DNA here is from genome assembly GCA_000818905.1 of Trebouxia gelatinosa. Classification (NCBI taxonomy): domain Eukaryota; kingdom Viridiplantae; phylum Chlorophyta; class Trebouxiophyceae; order Trebouxiales; family Trebouxiaceae; genus Trebouxia; species Trebouxia gelatinosa. Next base: position 2,787,010 of record KN805358.1, read on the forward strand.
AAGCGAGCAGACTGAACGAGACATGTCGTCAAGCGAGATGCCGGACGATCTCACTGGTGCTTTCCACACTGGCGCCCTGTCAGACGTGCGGCACAGCGGTTCAAGGCACAAATGCGACGTACGCATCAGTCCAAGTTCCAGGTTAGCTTCACTGGTTCCGGAGCAGAGAGTCCATATCAGGGTTTACCAATTGGTCTAGGGTTTAGCAGTCCTAGGTTTAGGACACACTGCATGCTGCTTGCTGCAGATAGCTCATTNTTGCTGAATGAGCAGTCAGAAGATGTCCCACCTGCACTTGCGGCATGCTGCTCTAGCAGTGCGATCCTGTCAGATACCAGGATACTGAATCATGACACCACGCCTGTTTCAAGTACCGCTGACTCAGTGTCGGACGTGGTCTAACAGATCTGCCCATGGGCTCCCGCTTGCATGCATGTGTATGCAACACATGGACTGTACAAATCATTGGCTTGACATACATACAGCTGTGCTCTGCGTCACATGACATCCCTGCTAAAGATTTCAGATTTGAAGGTCTGGCAATGCTGAAAATTAACGCTGAGAAGCATGCTGCGTGCTGCAATTGCTGTGTCCGTGAACTGCTTACAGCCCACAGCAAGAATCTGATACATTGATTGCTGGTAAGTCTGGTGCGCCCTGCTGGAGCTTGAGCAAAGACTTCAATGCTGATCATTGCTAGGATGGAGCAAACATGCAGTGAGCATGCTGCCAATGCTGCACCTAGCATCTGCCGCTGTGATCAGTGTCTGCTGCTGTTGTGTGCCCTCCAGGCTGCTATGGAATCACCATGCTGTGAGGTGTTGTGCCATGCTTGCTGTTTGCACGGTCAGTGTTGACGCTCAAAAGCTGACCACACGAGTGCAACACCCATTGAAAAACGAACGCGTGTCATTCTAGAGTATGCCAGAGACCCGACAGCTGAATCATCATCAGCCAATGTGACACAACCTGCAATTGCGCAAGAGTGACAGTTTATGTCAGCCAAGACAGCTTTACCAAATTGACAGATCTTACTTCATGTTGGTGTCAAACATGCCGTAAGCCATCTTGGCGGTGACAGCAGGATCCTTGCTGCTGGTCTTGATGCCCAGCTTGTCCATTGTCTGGGAGACTCTTAGCAGGTCCTTATCCACCAGTGCAATGATCAGGTTTGCTAGAGCAAGGCGATCTCGTGGGGGTAGCTGTTTTGACTGGCCATAGTCCAAAATTGCGATCTTACCTCCTGCCAGCAGACATGTTTTGTGGGCCTAGCATACTGCTGGACACAACACCAATACAAGGGACACAANTCACAAGGCAACGCCATCATCAGGCAGCTGTACTCAAATTGCTCATGGTTTAAGACAATCAGCATTGCACAGTCTGTGTCATTGTGGGTTACTTGCAGCAGGGAGCTGTGCTGTCAAAGCCTGCTGCTGTGCAGCATGGCTTGCATGATGTCTCAAGCTTGTACATACACAGCAAAAGATACAACAAACGCTTGGTCAGATCATTGTGTGCAAAGCACAACCAGGGTGAGGTACCATTTACCTGTGGTGACGGGAAGCGTTGTTGCTTAGCTTGCGGATCTGAGCTGTAGTATGGGTTGCTGCGAGGCAGCTGACACCGCAGTGCTTTGACAGCACCTTGAGACTCCNGGAGGATAGGCCTCGCAGTGCTTACAGACAGGGTCACAGGAGCCATAGCAGGAGTGTGGAGCCTCGGGAGCTGCGTAGGCTGCATGTTGGTGACAGATATGGCAGGAGGTCAAGGGACAGCACTCCCACTCCTGCACGCAGCCCAAGCCATCATGAGGAAGGCCAGATTGAAGACAAGTGAGTATCGACATTTGCTTGTGCATCCACTTCACCTCTGACACCTGTGTGTGTCTGACAACAAACGAATTTGGGTGCATGCCAGATGTGCAATAGAANAAGGAGTCTCATGACAGGCAGTCATATGACAGGCACGGACGTGACATACAGCTGCATGACAGGCAGGTACACAACAGGCAGGCATATGACAGGCAGTCACATGACAGGCAGTCAAATGAGAGGCAGTCACATGACATGCAGCAGGCACATCAGCGTGACAGTCAAATAGCCAGCAGGCATCGCCAGGACAGGCCAGACTACGTCCATGAGAGAAGTCATGGCAGCGCTGAGAAGAGGTCACTGCATGGCCGGCATGCCTATCATTCTGACAGGCGGCATGAGCAAAGTAGTAGGACAGACTACAGACAGGGAAATGCAAGAGAAGGTAGGGAAGGTCATGCACATGGGCACAGACAGGAGGATNCTCGTTTGGCAAGCAGCCACGGAAGAGTAGTGATGATACAGGGTACACGAATGCTTACATCAGCAACTCCGAGTCGGCAGTGGATGCACTGCAACTCATCCATCGATGATCTACCAGATCACTGCAGTCGTGCACAGGAGTCAACATGCAGTAATGTTTGATCATGATGCCATGCTCGACACTGCCGTTGTGTTTTCTGCAAGCTAGAGCAGCAGCTTCTGAGTGCAACCTGAAAAGAGTTTACTTGTGCAAAAGGTAATGCGCAGGCAGCGCAAAAGTTGCAAGCAGCAACAGGCATAGTGCTGTAACAGCCTGAAGCTGCTTGTAATGTTTGCACTGCCTGCGCAAAAGCTCTGCATGTAGGCTTGCTGACATGGCCCATGCATTGCCACATCTGGAGCTATCCTTTTGCGCACGTGATGAGTCTATTCACTATCGTCACCAAAAGCAAATCAATGCAGCTTCTCTTTGGATCATGTACTGTTGGCTAGGAATGTTGCAGATACCCTGCAGTGTGGCCGGATGTTTCCTGTCATGTGCTCAGGACCATGCTTGACACTGACAGCTGATAACGCATGTGGATGGATCGTGGTGAACCAGATGGGCATGCGCAGGCATGATCTGCACGGCAAAGGCATTGCTAAGGGACCATGTAAAGTGCTGTACCGGAATGTTTGATAAGAGACAAGCTCAGCCGAAGACCTCTAGACGTCAAGTGCAAGAAGCATCAAGCTGACGGGTAGTGAAACCGTCTCAGCAGTATGGATGTCAGGATGCAGCAAGTTCATTGCCAGGCCGTTGCCAGCCGCGTTTGCTGCCTTATGCCAGCCCTATGAACAACCACAGCTATGAAGCTAGCAAGTGACACGTTGACTCAGCATCACTATCAGCTTGATTGACAAGTGACGCTTGATTCAGCATGGCCATGCACACGCTGTGTACCTGAACCCAGCATGATTGCCTTGAAACATGTTGCTCAGGACTGCTGAAGGTAATGCCAACAGGGGTGGGGTTGTCTGGCATGATGACGGTACTGTCAAAGACGATGCTGCAAAGGAACACACAATGTACCAGCGGAATAATGTTGACAGCGCACTGACCTTCAAAGAGTCACAAGACACGGCCAAAGCCAGCAGCCTTGACACAGACAAAGCAAAATCCCAAATCCCAGTCCCAGCTACAAGCACAACCCCTGATGCTGATCAAGCGTCTCTGACAGCAGCACAGGAAGGTGGTACCNCAGTGCAGACTGTGACGCCATTGCGCTCTCGTACAAGTGAGCCGCCTCACAGTGTTTGTCTGCATGCTGACATGCCCTTGGCCTCACAAGACATGATCCAAGGTAACTTTGCACTGTTGTTGCATGCCAGTCACTGCTGGGTGTCTGTAGCACATGTATCACTCAAACAGGCTGCATATTGCCCACATATACCACGTAGTGTCATCCATAAGTGCAAGTTAGGGGGCGTTCTTTTTGTGGCCTTGTCATGTATCATGTACATGCAGCGAAAGGCAACTGCAGATCAAAGCATGGTGCCCAGGACTTTGAAAGATCCCAATAAGATGCATCTTATTGGAGTCTTTCACAGTTTTAGGCACTATGCTTTGGTCTGCATTCCAGCCACAAGGTGGGTTCAACAGCAGAGCCTGCCAGTGCACTGCTAAGCCCGCACAANCGTGAGTACAGTTGGACGTCAAGTCTTGATTGCATCAGGACACTACAGTAGTCTTCTAGCGTTGCTGTTGTGCTGTGCCCAAGGAACCTGTACCAGCATTGATGCCCAATGCAAAGTTGATTCCTGCATGCAAGTTGCATGCCAGTCACTGCNGCAACATGAAAAGCAACCTTAGGGTAGATGGCTCTGAGAGATATGGCTCTGTGCATGCAATGTGCACAGATTTGATGCAGGTGCCCTGTGACACTTGTACCATGCAAACCTCAGGAGCTGCTTTTGCGGGCTTGCAGGAGCACAGCATGCCACCTGGACGCTTGACTACCCCAACACGTAGCACCCAGTGTATGAGCTCAGACTCAGCAGGTGCAAGCTTCAAACGTAACATGTCATGCACACATTGCATGCACAANCGTCATAGTACAGCCTGTTCCCATCACAGCCCTGCTGATTGGCATACATGTACACCCCTCCAGCTTTGCGGGTGGCCCCTCTCATCAAATCCAGCCTTTGATCCAGCTTCCTCAACTGCACTCATGCAGCAAAAACAGAAAGAGACGTTTTGGGTTGTGTGGCGCGCAATATGAACAACACCAGCATTGCACATTCCAGCTCGCGATTTCTATCAGCTTCATTGTCAAAAAACAATATGTGGCAAATGCTCAAAGGGGAAGCTGTCAAAGCTGCTTGTTTCCCAGCTGACATTTGCAGCAGTGGTCATGCCTCGCTGACAATCAACACTGAGTGTCTCCTTGTGAGATATCACCATACAGGGAGACGTATAGCATTTTCGATGTCGATATCAAACTGATGCATGCACACTCACAGGCAAGCAGACTCAGACTAAGACTGCACATAAGCACACCATTTCAATCTGAGTGGCCCGAGACTGCATTATCTCTGCATGACCCGCTCTGAGGTGGAGCATGATAAGGTATAGCGACCCACCAAGCTGGAGTGTGACTTGTGTGGAGGATGCGGCAAGGGCATGCACTTGGTGACTTACTACACACGTGCAGACGATAAACTTCATGCCAGGGCTGGCATTGCACACAGAATTGATAGTTGAGGAAAGCAACTCACTTCTCTTGAGCTCTCTGGACAATAGCTTGGCTGCAGACTTTTGGTGCAAGTCTTGATCTTCCATGTTCACAGCATTCTGCAACAGCAAGCAACTGCCCTGAGTCCCTGTTGGGGCGTGAGCAGGAGAAGTCAGCGCTCTCACGGCCATCCTACACATAGACTGCTGCATGCCATGCAAGCTTACACAAAATAAGCTAAGTATGGTCATTAGTATTGCAGTGAGCAACCTGAGGCTGATAATCATGTCATTGCAAGGAAGACCTTGACCGCCTTTTGATGATGCATGTGACTGACGGGAAGAAAACTCAATGAGGGAGCAGCAATGGTTGTTGAGCTGAATGTATCAAATCAATGATNACAGATGAGCAGTACTGGTATTGTGTGAGGAATCAGCTTCAGGAGTATGTGAATATCATGGTTACTGTGTATCTTGAGCGTACTACCCAGGTTGTGCTTAAGCGTCACAATGCTGAGTACCTGTCATGGAGCCAGGTCAGCTATNACTTGTTTGTCGTATGTCACCCAAAGAGCGTGGTGTGTGTTTTATGGTTTAGATTCCTGTAGCGTGTGTATTGTCAAGCAGGATACACCTGGCACAGAAAGTCTTGCAGTCAGGCGTCATCAAGAGTCAGGATTCCATGGCACCCATGTTCAGCTGGTGTGCACCTCACTTCACATCTATAGGAGTCACGTCAAAGCGTTTTTCTTTCCATCTGGTACCAGTGAGCATGCACACTCTGTGCTTTCCAAAAGTCCTTGTAGGTGTTATACAAATAGTCATAATGATATATCTATAGGTATGCCAGTCAATGCAAGCTATACCTACTAGGCATTTGCAACCCTGAGTGTGCATGCCAACATTGACACGTTGACATTCAGGGGGTGTGCGCTGACAGAGAGAGTGCCATAAGCGCATTTGCGAGGACTGAGCTCATGTCTACAACTAAGCAGATACCAGAGGACATGCAAACCAGATCAAGCTATGCCTCACACATCTAGACGGAAGATCAAGTGTTTCAGGTCTACATGAGCTTGGGTAGCAAGCAGGTGCACAAAGTCCTGTTGCCGCTGCCGAAAGCTTATACTAGCATCATGGAACTCTGCATGCAAATGTCGCAAAACATCCTCAGGGATGCCAATTGAGTCTTGATCTTGGTATGTGCTGCCCCACTCTGCCTTACTGTGACGCACTTTGATCACATCCACGTGGCGCCGACATTGAGCCGCAGCCATGTCAACCTGCACACAAAGTGAGAGCATCTTTCATGANAGCACAGATATCTTGCGATATGCCCGCGACACCTCACCGTCTGTGACACTCCAGACTGGTTGGCCCAAGTCATCAGCCTCGACCTGTGGCAGTTGCATCAGCCTGCGTAGCATCCACTCACACTTCCATGACAGGCTGCAGAGGCGAGCTACAGGTGTGGGCAACAATTGCACTGTTTGGCAAACCTGTGTACCGGATGTAGTCTTTGTCCTCGTGTGCTTTGAGTATCCGCTGTATGGCATCAGACCTTTGCATAGGGGTGGCTTCTTCCACCACTTCTTGCACAGGCTTGACTGCTCTGGTTTTGGGTCTGGTTTGTGCTTCCGGTCCTTTAACATCGCTTGCAGCGGCAGCTCGACTAAACGCACGGTCGAACGCGCGATCTGCCATGTGCCTGTGGCCTGTCAGTAATCTGTGACCGGCCGACAACGCTGGAGCAGACGAGGCTTCGTGTTGACCAGGAGCACTTTTAGTTCATGTACTCACAATCCTGGACTGCAAAGAACAGAGGGTGCACACTTCGGGACAACCCTCATGCAATCATGCGCTCATTTGCGCTGCATACGACGGCAAGTTGCAAAGCAAGCTCACGTGCAACCAGAACAGGCACGTGCTCAGTGACCTCTCAGATCCTTCAAGTGGACTAAATCCACCTGTGTCCTCTCTTCCTGGGCCTGTCATGCTTCGATCAAGACCCGCACTTGTGGCGCCTTGCACTTTTCGCACACGTCTGCAGTAACTGAAATCAGCAAACAGACAGAATATATACAGGGAGGACCGAACACCGCGTCAGTCTTGTGATGTCAGGTAGCAGATGACAAGTGCTGGGGGCCACATCTGTCAGCTTCAAGAGCTACGAAGCTGCTGGTGGTGCCTTTGCAGATATGGACACAGCAGGGTCGACTGGCCTGAACACTAGAATGCTGAACGCCACACAAAGGGCACAGCAGCAGCAGCAGCAGCANCCACAAAATGGGCTTGATGACTAAAGTGTCGCTGCAATGTGGAGGACAAGCACATGCCTGTTGCAAAGCACACAGCAGCATGCGCCCTACTGCACAGGTATATGCACAGCAGTGTCGTTGAGTATGGCTAGTGAATGCAGATCCACTGCAAACTGCAAGCTTAGTGTTTGGGGGGCTTGCCATCTCTGAATTATTTTGTGACCAGTCACAAACACCTGAACGTTCGAATGTTTCATGTGGCAGTCCCAGCTGCCTGTTTGCGAAGCTCTGACAGTTGATGGCCACTCCGACGCTACGTGCTGAAGGTTAGCAGCTGACTGGCTCTTGAATTAAGTTTCGGCGTGTTCTGGATTCAAGGATGCATTGAAGTGGCAGCTTGCTAAGTCAACCTGCCAGACATGTGTCGAGGCTCCGATTGTGATTTTCCGACCCACTATAACGGATTACGGACATGCATGCTGTCCACTCTTCTTCATCATACTGCGCTGCTTGCGACAGACCACCGCAAGTCCGCGAGGCAGTGCTTGAAGTTGGACGCACCGAACACCTAATTGTTCGCTGCGTTACCACACGGCATCCAGCAGGGCAAGCGCTGAGTTTGCTAGCATTTTTGACCATAATTTGTTGTTGTGAGCTAACGTTGGCGACCAGCACTGCCCAGCATTCAGTCACTGCTGTCAAGAGGCCATGCGCGCATTTCAATGTTGAGGCGTTGTTGCCATCTGCTGTGAGCCCGCTTGCCAGGTCTTACAAGTTACCGGTCCCCAGGATCTAGTTAGGCAGCTTTATGAACGGTTTAGCCGTTTCGAATGACAGCTTGCGAGCAGCAAATCGAGCCAGGAAACAGGTGCTCCTGGCCGAGCTGGAAAAGCTGCAAGCACAGAAGGCAGCCGTTGAGCAACAGATAGCAGCTCTGAGTAGAGGACCTGTCAAAGCATCTGGAGGTGTCAAGAAAAGGCCCTCCAAGGGTGTCCCCTTGGAAGACCTGCGTCCAGACAAGAGGCCAAAGATCCAGTCAGATTGGCCAAAGAAGGAGTCTGCAATTTGGACTAATTGCGTAGCAGCTTGCAAGAGCCTTACCAAGGGAGCTGTCAGCCATGTCTTCATGCAGCCTGTCAACACAGATCAGCTTCCAGACTACAAAAACNGCGGTGTGGTTGTTCACCATAGCATGACGAGATGCCATGGAGTGGTATGGCGCACGGTGTCTTGCATGCATGGCCCACTGCCTGCTCGGGCCAAGCTCTTTGAGGACATGGCTGAACAGCGATGTGGTGGACTGTGACCTGCTGCTCGTAAATGTGGCCATACTGCATGCTCACCCAACACAGTCTGCTGTGCTGTGGTGCCTTAGGNCTAAATTGTTGCTATTCAGCTTCAGCGATGCCAAGCATGGCCAATTGCCTCTGGCAAATTCCTCAAGAGCAACAGCAGTGAGTCGAGCACTGTATAGGTCTAGCGCTTCTAGCTGTGTCCAGTGCAGTTGCACTAGCTCACGCACGCATGCCACATCAATGTTGTTCTGGTCCAGCTGCAGCTTCCTCATGCAATCCCAGCTGTCTGTGGCCAGCACTGCCATTGACGCATCACCCAGCTGTCGAGTTGTTGAAGAGGCCAATGCGCTTCTGTTACTAGCAGGAATGTGCGGTGGCAACAGTGCCCAGTGACAGGCAGCATGTTTTATGGCAACCATGCTCGGTCTGTCCTGTTGCCAGCCGTGTCGTTGCCCAGGTGTGCTGGCAACAGCACAGACCAGGCACAATTGCCNTTGTCGGCAGGGAAAGATGACACTCTAGCTCCTGCAAGTGGTTGCGCAGAGCCTAAAATGCTTTGCAGGTAATAGACAACTTGGCGTTGAAGGTCCTGGAAGCTGATCATCAACACATTGACTGCATCAGATGGCATGACACCTGAAATGTGACATGATTTCATTATTGAGAACGTGTGTAACTGTTACATATTCTTCAGAAACTGCGTTGGGTGCATGAATGTTTGCTCCTAGTACTGTGCAATGCAGCGCTGACATTGCTAAAGGCTGATGAGGCAAACATGAAACGTATCAGATAGCGGTATGATTGATGTACAATGCAGGTCATGGATGACGCAGTGTCAAATCTGTAAAAGCTGCTAAGCAATACATAAACTGCCGTGGGTACACAGTGCAGGATGTGCACTGCAGGGCTGGTGAATGCAGGACTGGAATCTCTGAAAGCTGCTAAAGACACATCAAACGCATCAGACAGTATGATGCTGAATGTATGATGCAGGTGATGGAGGACGGGCGCTTGACTGATAGTACTGGGCGCACTGTGTCCTTCAGGAACTGCCTGATTGTGATGACCAGCAATGTAGGCAGCAGCGTGATAGCCAAGGGAGGAGGCGCCCTTGGCTTTTCCTTGCCTTCCTCTGATGGAGACACTTCATACAACGGCATTCACTCCTTGGTCATGGACGAGCTTAAGGTATCACATGTACATGTGTTCGCACATGGTGTATTCTGTGTGTGTGNTCATTAGACTGGGACTGAGGTGCTTTGAGCGCATTTGGTTGTATTTCTTTTGAAGCAGCAGCAGAGGGGCCCAATTCCTGTGGTGGAGCAACAGGCAATTGGGCCCTGCCAGAGCCACAGATGCCGCTCAGCAGTCAGTGTCTGCACAGGTCCAGTCAGCAGTGGAGGGTCCAATTGTAGTGCATGCATACAAGTTGCCTGCATGCCAGGCTCAGCAACAAATCTGACACTGTCCATCAGCAGGTACTGACAGCGTGGACCCAAGGTGGCATGTCAGACAACTGCAACATCTTAGGTTGCTTGACTGTTCAAGGCAGCACTGGTAGCAGCACCAGTACATGCCCACGATTGTATCAAGGCATCGGTATCTTGGCTGGTCTGCCTTTACCCGGCAAATAAGACACTCAGCAACCGCTTGGGCAAATTGCAGCACTTCAAGGCAGGCTTGCAGCGCGAAGGCTTACTGGTAGTCAGCTGCACACTTCATACATCAGCTGTTCACCTTGGCTCTGCAGTAAGACGAGTCAGACAACAGCCACGACAGCACTGGGGTACATAGCAAGCAGATATTAACAGGACATTGTTCAGACCCCTGTCNACCTGATGGTCTTTTGCAGCCAGACTAGACGCTTGATGAGGTAGTACAGGCACCGTACCATGGCTCTGGCAGAGTACACGTCAGGCTCAGACGTCTTGTGATCTGTGATGTCGTATGTATGCCCCTGAAATCCTGCAGCATGGTGCAGTGACCCTGAGTGTTCTCAACAATAGCTGTAAAGATTGCACATTGTGTACTGAAATAATGATACAGTATGACACCTGTCTTGGTCCGCTGAGCACATGCAGTGTTCAGCACACTGTGATGCTGAGCCGTACAACAAGACTGCCGTAAAAGGCATTCGGGAACGGTGAGCAGAATCTGTCGGCAATCAGACTGACATCAGCCATGACAGTGCGCAAGATAAATTGGCATCAAGAAGTGCTGAATCTTGGAGCAAACGCTTGTTTTTGCAGCAAATGAAAATGCTCAGATCAGCGCTGCATCTACTTGGACCAACACAGCATGCATCACTGGTATGCAGACCTAAGCTTCATGGGTGAGCCTGACGCTCTGCCATATGACAGCGCTGCATTGAGTTTGTCAGCAAACCCATTGGTTGTTAAGCTGTGAGGGACGGGCCAAATCACAGAGGAAGTCTTACTGAGCATGACCAGGTAGGGTGATACTTCCAGCAGTGGGTTATCTAGTGCCTCACCCACAGAGGAAGCCTTACTGAGCATGACGAGGTAGGGCGATGTTTCCACCAGTGGCTTGTCCAGTGCCTCGTCCTCAAAGGCACTTCTGCCCGGCACAGTTCCTGTTGGCGAGCCCAGGACCAGCTGCAGGAACCAGCTCCTCACNATGAGTTCCTGACTGATTCAAAGACTGTGAATGCAGAAACGTTAGTCACATTACGTCCTGATTATGAGCATGAGCAAGGTGAAGTGGCGTTGCAAACGGACAAATTGCTACAACATTAAGTTGGCATCTGGAAGATCCCATGAAAAGCAGATTGCAACTTGTGCAGCATGTGAATTCTTTGGCCTGCACTACATACTCCTCTGCTGTCATACAGTATAAACATGCGAGGTAAGCAATCATGCGCAGCCTTGCAAGCTGCACCACATATACAACGCGCAGGCACTGCAGTTTGACCTTTGCAGAAGATACTCAACAGCATGTACTGGGTGAACATACCATTCTTGCAGCCTTGACAGCTGCATCTACATCAGCCTCCTGAGCCTCAGCAACCTGGGTGTAGATCTCCCCGGTACGAGGGTCTTCAGTGCCAAAGGTTTCGCCTGTCAGGCAGCAGCATGTTCACCATCTCTTATGCCACAATAATGTAACAGACATGGGATCATGCATGGCTCAGCGTAANGTAGACACTGATAGACTATCAGAGGGACAATTGCAGTGTTCTAGGCTATTCTTGGTTAGAATGGCTCGTGGTTGCACTCAGAACGGTTCATATTGACTCGGACCTGCTCACCTGGGGTCCAGAGTGAGGGAGATTGACACCTCACTGGTGGCAACCACATCCACACTGATGCCATTGCTGTTGAAGATGTCGAAGACCTTGGCCATGAAGCCGACTTGGCCCAGCATGCGGGTGCTGACAATGTCCAGCAGGGTGATCCCCTTCTTCAAGACAATGCTGGTCATCAGCTCATCCTTCATGTCACGCTCCTCCGATATGAGCGTCCCGGCAGCATCCCTGCAGCGCCACATGCATTGTGAGTGTCTAGCAAGCGGGTCAATTACAGACCCAGCAACAAAAGGAATAACGAATACAGGCCCAGTAAGAAGAAGACGAGCACAGCAGGCCAGCCNCAGCCGGCAATGTTCGCCTTCATATCGCTGCGTAACTAATCTCGTACAAGTAGTTCAGTCCGTGATGCAACTCCTCTATGTGCAAGATACTTGCACTGTAGCCTCGTCGCCAGCCAANAGCAACACTGTATAGGTTGTGCAGCCATGCGGCAAAGGCACAAGCGAAAGGGTTGGTACTTGTAGGTCAGCAGTGGTTCTGGCATCGTCACCAGAAATTGCTTGATGGTGTTTGCCAGCACATGCGGTGTGACGCCTGTCGGTGGAAGAATTGCCCCTGCTCCTGCAACATCCAGAACAGTTGCACAGTCACAATGCCGATAAGAGCAGTCAAGGCAACTGTATGTGCAGCAGTCAAGGTTGCCATCACTCCATGAGTGGTATCTTTGCATCTTAACTGTACGCGCAACTAGGCCACCTGCACAATGATCTAGTGACCTTGACAAATCTCAGGTCAAGCGCTGCAGCTGCATTTTCCCGCAGNCTGAATCCAAGCATGAACAGATTGGACAAGACCTAATCAGAAGGCTCTGACATGTCGTGACACCTGGCGAGGGGCACGTGAACGTGCCGGTGAAGAGCTGACAGCGTCAGAAATGAGACTTTGATGACGGATGTCAGCCATGCAGTAGTCACCATTTTTTCCGTCGTTTTGGCGCACTTCCTTGTCGCGGCTCCAACACTTTCAGCACCTCAACATCTACTTCGGCATCTATGAGTGCATTGATCCAGGCTCGCTGCTGCTCAGACAGCCTGTCACGCGGTCCCTTCACTTCTGATAGCTTGGCTTTGCAAGTATGTACATTCCACAGCAACAAGTCTGGCATGCCACCTGCAGGTCACATAAGCCCAAGATGAGAAGGCAGCATGGGATTATTTGCAGGGACCTTAGATTTCACAGAGTGTTACTGCCCCAGATATGACATNCATATCCTTCAGCGCTGTCACAGCATCATGTTTGGCTTTGGAGTCCACAGCATGCAGAGAGTGAGGCAGCAGCCGCTTGTCAATGCGCTGCAAAGCGCCCACTCTGATCACATCTGCATGCGGAAGAGATGCCAGGCCAGCACAGCAGATACAATGTCACGCATTGCCAGGCTTGCGCCAACAGACAAGCGCCTTTTCAGGGCCAAGTTTGACATGTTGTGCAGCAGTTCTGACCGAGAAAAGACCCTGTCCATAAGCATGCCCAGAACATGATCAGGTGGGCAAATTGCAAAGGGTTCTGTGCCATGTAGTAAGCAATGCATGCAATGAGGGTCATGACATACAACCACCCAGATGCGTCAGGATGCGAGATGACACAGCGTAAGGTGTGCAGCTGCAACACAGACCTGTGCATCCTGAGTCAACTAAGCCTGAGATGACTCTGTCCACTGCGACATTGGTGTGGGCTGTGATCAACACTCTACAGTTGCTGAGGGGACCCTCCGGCTTGACCCTCTGAGCCAGCAGGTAATGCAGCACAGCCACCAGCAGCGTGGACTTGCCACAGCCAAAGGGTCCATGAATGATGCAGACAGGGCTAGCAGCCTGCAGAGCATATATGAGGCTCAGTGTGGACTGTACCAAAGCAGCATTGAGTCAGTTAGCAGGCTCTGCAGTTTGTGGCTGAGTTGAAACAGGTGCAGACGAGGCTACAACTTCCAACAGGTCGTGTTGCTGTTGGCCAACAAAAGGTAATGCAAAAGCCAAAAAGTTTATGTCAGAGGTGGGATTTGAACCCACGCCCACATTCGTGGATCAGAACTTGAGTCTGACGCCTTAGACCACTCGGCCACCCTGACAGGACGGTAAGACGAAGCAGCGCAGGTGATCCTGCGAAGTTCTGGAAGTGATGCCAAACGGACGAAAAAAGGACAATAATAAGAACATCGTTGCCATGCAGACACACTAAGGGATATCATGTTCAATTGTGTGTAGATGTGCATGTTGCACAGATGCAAAGCTCAAGTCTGCTTAGACAGCATGTCTTACCTTGTCACCAGCAGCCCAGTGTGAGCAGTGCTGCACAACNTGTTGCAACAAGCATTTGTGTGCAGGTGGAGGAGGACGCTTACAGCGTCGGGACAATGGCATCAGGCTCCCGCTGTGCTTCTCAGGTGACCCTGGCATTTACATCATCATTTTAGCAATGAACATGCTTACACTGCACTCAGTCTTGTCTTACAGCAACATCCTCAGCCTCAAGTGACAACCATGATGGTGCCCCAGTCACCCGGCTCTGCAGCAGTCCCAGTATTGCATATGCGCAACATCCTTGTTATTTTCATGGCGTTACTTTCATGATGCCTCTTTATTTTGGGAAGGCACAGACCGGTACAATAGACTGAGGCAGGGTTGTGCATGTTGCAGCTGGGTGTGCNATCCCTTACCTCTGGGCGTCGCTGGCTTGCTGAGCATGGGAAGGGGTACATATGCCGACAGTGATTCTGCCAGGCCCTCTGTCATGTCTCTGCTGCACAGAAAGGCACAAGGCAAAGGTAACACAAGAGCTCGCAACAGAGCAAGCTGCAACTGGGACAGTGACCCTAAACCCTAAGTACTGTAGCTCTTTGAGGAACCGCCTGCGACTATGGTTATATAAGCAATCACCCGCGCCACAAAGTAACTAGATGTTCATGGAGTATAGACATTGCAAGATGTGTTTGAATAAAGTACTGAAATGGTGAGTTCGTGTAAAAGATCTTGTCAGTCACACCTGTGTACTGAAACCAGTAGCAGTTCTTGGTGCAAGTCACTCTCACTTTGCCCCCCAGGTGAGGCACACGCTTGCAGGCTTGCTTGCCAACTTGCACTCCGGCTGCCCACCTGCTACGTTTGTGCCTCAGGACAGCATGTGAGTTGTTGCTTTCCTGACTCGCACGAAGTCAAGTCAACTTGCAGTCACACTGTGCTTAAAGTGATGCACATGCTTCACTTGCAGGCAAGCTGCTGAAACATACAAGTATGCAATGAACTAGTATGTTACTTGAGAGCCAAACATTTAGGCATCCATAGAACATGACGGTGGAGCAGTTGTGAAGCTCAGTGTCCTAGCTGTCATAGACACTACATCGAGTATTGCAGGGCAGCACAGCTGTTTGCTCAGGGTTGCATCACACTTCTACTGACTGCTGATGTTTTGAGCTCAAAGGGACTACGTGGCACAAACTTGCCTGCTGCATGCATGAAAACAGATTGCTGCCCTTAAACTTGTCAAACTGTGGATGCATGTGAAGCAAATTGGCAGCCAAGCATAGGTTGGTACTCAGAATAGTGGACCTGTGCCAGTAGTCTTGTGGCATCTTGGCAGTCAGTGAGCAGGCAATCAGCAGCTGGCTTCCCATGAAGACGACATCAAATTACGCAGACAAGCTGCAAAAATCATCACTAATCTTCAGACGTCAGAGGCTACTGTCGAATCAGCACCATAGACAAGCAAGCCAAGCCTTTTATTCAATCATTGAACGCAGCTCTCCTGTCAGTACAGCCTGTCTGCTGTTGTTGTCATTGAGGCCGACTTTCCTTTGTGCACGTGACGTCTCCTGCGTGTGTACGTGATAGTTTGGCTGGCTACTCAATGCAACAGGCCGTGGAGGAAGACCAGTACTGCATCAGCTGGAGTGTAGTGTCAGCTACAGAGCCAGCTAAAGTTTGAAATGCTAAAGGAGACTTTGTTGGCATGCTGCACTAGCAGCCAACATCACCTGCACTGGACAAGGCAGCAGAATTGAGACAGAAGATTTCCTCATGATAAAGCTCACCTTTGGCTGCTTGTCAGTTGGCCACACTTGCCTGAAGCACACTTGACCTGATTGAGACATGCCTTTGCATGTCAGCAAATGCTTTGTTGCAGCTTGAGAGCACAACTTTCAGATACACTGCACAAACAGCGCATGGGCAGCATCCCGCCTGCCCAGAAGCGTCGCAGCAGTACCTCATCACTTCCCCCAAAAGGCTGAGTATAGGTTCATGCAAATATTGTTTGGTCAGGTGAGCTACTCAAACCGCATGAACAGCATGCCTACAGCTTGTTTGTAAAGGCGCTGCGCATAAAACAAGTATCTATGCATCTTTATGGTGCACCCTCTGACATGGATTAGGAAGCAATTTGAAGTGATCAGCTGCCCCTGAGTCAGGGTTTGCTTACTGCAAACTTCCTGTATGGCCAAGTGTACTGGCATGGATGATCTCTAGCTGCTGGTCAGCAACTCGACACAGCTACTTTCTAGAGGACGTGAACTACCGAGCAACACTGTTTGTTGGCAGATGCTGGGCAGTGTCAAGACACCACTTTCATTGCTGGCATGTATATTGATTGTATGTACATTTCTTGTGCAGACTGCTTGCCAGAATGCTATGTGGGTCTAGACTAAGTCAGTGAATTTGGTGGCGGCCATTGTCAGTTCTGGTCCCAGCATTATGGTCACAGCATTATGGTCACCATAATATGGTGTTACAAAAGGGCTTCTGGATGCATGTACAGTCAGACCACATCAATCTGATGACAGGTAGAGAGCAAATCATCACAGGCATCTCGAGTAGTCGAAATTCTGAAGCAAGTTAGCTTCAGTCATTACTTCAAGTATGGATTGGGGTATAACTCTAGGCAGGATTTCATGATGTTGAGCACAGTGGGCACATATCCAACACCATAGGAAAGATTCCAAACACATGACACCACAGCAACACCATCCAAAACCTTGTTGACTTCCACACAATGCAGCTTAGCAGGTCTCGAGCAAAGTAGGCACTTATCCAACATCGAGGAAAGACTTCCACAGACCTGACACTATAGGAAGCCTGACACTGTAGGACATCTTCAATACTGCCGACATTCATACGGCGCGGCTCAGCATACGAAAAAACAAATCATGCCGGTTGCAGCCAGACTAGCTGAGGCATCAGCTTGCATGCCAAGGAACAATAAGGGGCACCCTTCAAACAAGCTGGGGTGTCCTGGGCATGGCAGGCACACTGCAGGCACATACTAACCTAGGTCAGAACACATTGGATGGGTGGGGTATGTATGATGCCAAGCAGTGTCATATGTCCTGTTTATTAGACCAGAAAGTCAACATTCCACTTGAGATGCAAGTTCAGACGCAAGTTCAGACACAGCAGAAGGTTTGAGCCACAGCACAACATGCACCACACCAGATAATGTGGTTAGCGTCACTGTTGAACAGCGCCCAACAATCCCCACCTGGCTCATTTCCAAGGTACAAAGCGCTGATCAGGTGCAGCGATCTTGCTTAATGGGGCAGACTTGAGAGCAGTGACGTGGTGGGCTCCAACAGCGCTCGTTTCAAAGCGGTGGGGGATGCCTGCACAACACATAGCCACAAGTTGCAAAGGACCTTACAGACAGAGATGCAGCTGAAGACAGCCTATCACGAAGCCTATGGAGTGAGACACAGTGAACAGAGTACACAGTCCAGTCAGAACAGGCTTGACCTGCAGGATGCTGTTCTGGCGACATGTACAGCTTGACTGAACAGCAGAAACAGGACTTGAGCATGCATGACAGCTGAGGACATCATGGCTGAGGAGTGTTGCGCACAAAAGTCAAACAACTTTGTGCTGCACTGTGCAGTCGTGGCATACCATTGGCACCTCTGCAGATGACAGCCTTGATGCGCTTTGTGGCTGGAGCTTTGGCGGCCATGTCAGCATCATCTTGCTTGTCGTCAGCAACAACTTGGTCGTCCTTTGCATGTATCAACACAGGGTATCAAGTACAGCTTGCAGCTGGACTCACACACACTTTGCATCATTGAGGCAGGCAACAACAGTGCCTATGTGTACAGCATGTTGCCAGACTGTGCTATTGCAGTTGCCTACTGCAGGGATATGCCTTAAAGCTGAGCATGTGCTACACTGCAATGGTATCAAGCAGCACACCAGCAATGCATGCAGTTGCATGCATGCCATGTCTCCATGCATGGTGCTTGTACTGTAACAAGGGTACAGCAGACGTTGTCATATGCTCAGCAACTGGCAGGCATCATGCACACATCACATCAGCTCACACTGCTCACCTCAAGCCGGCGCTTCTTGCCAAGCTTGCTCCTGCTGCTGCTGCCTGTCTTGCCAAGCTTGATGTCAGGCTTGCTGCTCACAAAACCATTTGCAGCCATGCTGAGTGTGGGCAGTGTGTGTAAGACAGGCTGACGTCCTGCTGTTGCATTCAAGTTGCTTGTTTTGACAAGCTTGTCTCTCGCAATGGTGCTTACATCTGCTGCAGCGATGGTCTCTGTAAGCAGGTTGCGGGTACTGGGCTGGTTGGTTGTTGCAGTGGTGGGGCTGCTTGCATGAGCAATCTTGCTTCTGACATCATCACTTGAGGCTGGTGCTGTGATGTTGCTTGTGTGAGCCTTGGGCAGGGCTCCTACTGCTGCAGTTGGGGTGCTTGCATGATTAAGCTTGGCAGGGCTAATGGTGTTGCAGCCTTCTGCAGTTGTTACGTCTGAAACAGTAGTGTGGAATGTGGCTAGGCCATCTGCTGCTGCGGTGAAGTTGCTTCCATGACCCAGGTTGTTACTCACACCAGTGGCTGTGGTCTTTGTAGTTGTGTCGGATGGGAATGTGTGCAAAGCCAGCAGGCTGTGTGCATTTGCCATGGGGTTGCTGTCAATGGCAAAGTGACTTTCAGCTGCGGCAGAGCTGCTGTGTTTGGGGTGAACTGTCATGACTTCCTCAGTCTGCCAGTATGCATACAGTTGGCGAACTTCCTGTGAGTGCAACAGCAATGTCTGTGTCAGCAGGAGATAGGAATCACTACTAGGCATGCTGTAAAGCTTGGTGAGGGGCAACATATTCGGCACAGCTAATGCTGCACAAATGCAGTTTGGACAGGCCATGTTGGCCATGTTGGCTGGCATACAGCCTGTTAGTCAGCTCGCCTGAGTAGTGGCATAGTGTGAAATTGATGTATCAGATAGCTAGGAGAGGAGTGCAGAAAAAGGGGGCTTGGGCAGCTATAGTGGTCAAAGAGGAATGGGATGGGGGGCAGGAGAGGGTGGGGGGG